>ML778123.1:1233600-1273007 GCA_009831015.1 Picea engelmannii | reverse complement strand
GCTCGGATTTGATGTCAAATCGACTTGGGAGCCGATCCATTAGTGGTTGGGAGGCCGACCAGCTTCATAAATGCGCCGTTTGGCAGGCGCGCGGGTTTTGCACCCCACAGCCGCGCATATGCGCTCAATATACGAAGATGTTGTGCGCGCGTGCTCATTTTTAGTGGGTATGCTGCGCTTTTTAATTTTTTAGCCATTTTTGTATAGTTTTTGGCCCTTTTGTTGTGCTGTGGATTTAATCCTTGTGCCATGAATGCCTGTTTTTCTGTGCTGATGATGCGGAGTTCTTGTCGTCTTGTGCGGACGAAATTTCAGTGATAACAGTAGGCTATAGAGAATATAAAATAAGAAGTCATGTATAAATTTCGGATTCTTTTTGAACCACCCAATTGAAATGATTTTTTTTTTGAAATAATCTGTCCCCAATCAATCAGGGCATCCTCATGAACAACAACGTGAAGTATATAAATGATGTTTTTCAATACATATGTCATGGAATGCAATCTAATTATACATGCAAATAACCATGTGAATTCTTTGTATGCGTATTTTAAATAACTTATCTCAGTCTTAGTAGCATTGGTGTTAGCTCTTGGGTTGGACATATATTTCTTAAGGAGTTCTACTCTTCCTATGTGTTCCTTTACAAATTCAATGGCTTCCTTGTTATTGAATTTCATGTTGGGTGTTGGAAGTCGTAGCATTCTTGTGAATACCAAAGGATCAAAGGAAATGAGTTTCTTCCATTAAAATTTAATTGTCCTTATTTCTATATCAAATTTGTCTACACACCAAATAACTAGTTGTTTGAAATTCGTCACCTCAGGCACACAACTAGCTAGTTCTATGCATGAGGTCCAAAAGTGTTTTGTTTCCTTCTCTGTGGGAGGGATGGCCGTGTACCACTTGTAGGCTTGTGACCATTGGAAATCATGGTCATCACATCCAAAAGTGTTAATTGTTGTTGGCCCTTGACCAAGTTTTGAGAATTTTTGGTCATTCTTGAACTAATTTTGGGACTTTGACAGGCTGTCGAAGGCAAACCACAAGACGAAGAAGAGATCACAGGATCTCGGCCTCTTTTAGGGCCCTTTTTGGGACTTGGGATTATGTAACGGGTATGGGAATGTCGACCCATGGGTTCACCCATGCTTAGGACTATTTTGTATGTATAAATAGATGCTAGGCGATGTAGTGAGGATATAGAGAAACGAATGGATAAGTGATAGAATTGGATCTATGTGATCAAGAGATGTAAGTGATTTTGTGCATACTATGTGAGACTTCTAGATCTAAGTGCAAGTCATTGTAAGAGACTGTAGAAGGATATGTGATTAGATCTACTCAGGGAAGGAGGATCTAGCGAGCTGCACGAATCTCCTGTCCTCTACGGAGTAGGGTTTTTGAGGCTTTGTGCATGTAACCTATTGAAGAAGCTAATAAAGAAGACAAAGAGTTGGTGGACATAGCCCTAGGGTGGGGGTGAACCACGTACATGTTGTGTTTCTCTGCTTTGTGAAATGTGTTGATGTGCTTATATGTTAATGTGCTTAGTGCTCTAACATAGATGAATGGTCTATCGATGCTATGTGCTTAATAATATGGATGGATGTTCGATCTGACTTATATACATGTGCTTAGTGTTGAATCTGTTAAGATCTGATCTGTTTTGTCATGATAAGAGCTGTTAGATGTTAGATCTGGTTGAATAATGCATTGTACTATAATTAGGGTTTAACTGCATTATAACTAAGAACTGAATATTGATAAATATAAATGTTGAGTGCTCTATTAAGTAATTAGAATCACATATCTGTGTCCCAACTAAGGTTGCAGACACTGGAGTCCTGCCACCACCCCTGCCTCTACCTTGGGTGAGACTTCATCTACTTTGCAGGTGTTGCTGAAAGGGCCAGTAGTCAGGGTTTTGTTGGTGCGTTGTTGTAGTGTTGAACCCTGGGTCTGCCCCTATGCCAACAAATGGTTCTGTTTCTAGGACTTGAAACTATGATTGCTGGGAGCTGAGGAAGAAGAAGATCTGTGCAAAGATCTGACCTGAAATTGCGATTGCTGGGAGCCGAGGAAGAAGACGCTCTGTGTGAAGATCTGACCTGAAACTGTGATTGCTGGGAACTAAGGAAAAATAAGCTTTGTGCAAAGACCTGACCGGAAATTGTGAGAGATCTGTGCATAGATCTGTCACTCTAGTGCACAGTATTCTACTTGATTTGTGAATCTATGTGCTAAAGAAAGAAGTATGACCTGAAAAAAAGAGGTAAGATCTGAATGCTTTGTGCTCTGATAAAGGTAAGAATAGTGAAATTTTTTAAGATCTGGAAGCTTTGTGCTCTGTTGAAGATAATATTAGTGGAGATTTTTGTTTCTAAAGTATGGATCTAGGTATGTTTGATAATATTTTCCCTAGCTTAAAAACTAGGACACTGATAGAAGAAAGAGTATTTGATATGAGTAGATCTGATAAGAATAGAGAAAGATATGTTATACATATGCATAGAAAGAATGTTTGGACTAACAAATGGATGCAAGATCCTAGAAACAATTTTTTGCAGGTTAGCTACCATGATCCTAGTGCGCAGTACAAGAAATGTTGGGGATCATTTAAAATAAAGAGAGGATTAACCCTTTGTTACAGTTGCAGAAGACCGGGACATCTGGCTAAGGAATGCCCTAGAAAGAGGCCTAGTTGCCTCTATTGCAAAGCTCGGGACCATGAAGTATTGGATTTCCCTAGAATGATTGATAAGGTTGAAAGAATGAATATGAACCAAGAAAACCCTAAGGCAGATCCAAAAACTAAGATTATGACAGAACCCAAGAAAGGATCAGAGAAAGTATTACTACAAATGCAAGGAAGCCTGAATGACCACCGACATATCATGTTATCATAGATATTCAAAGAAAAAGAATGTGTTGAAGTAAGAATAGGAGACTTCGACATTGATTGTGTTCTGGATGAGGAAACACAAGTGAATATCATGACAGAAAGAACTTGGGGAGCTATAGGAAAACCTGCTATGATTCCTTCATTGGGAGGAATAGGATTATTCAGAAGAAAGTTGATAACCCTATGTGAAATACTTACCAGGATATGTATGAGTGCTCATGGAACTTCGACGTAGGAAGAATTTGAAGTTGTTAAATTTATTGAGAATAGTGCTCCATTTTCTATGTTATTAGGAAAACCATGGATTGGAAAAGATCAGGCCAGAAGGAAATAAGAACAAATCCTAGAGCATAAGAAGCAAGAATTAAAAGATTTCATGACTAGGAGGATTGCACACTTGATCAAAGAACAAGAGAAGTAGGGAAATCTATTTCCAACCATAGATTTGGATGTCGAAGCTGGAAAAACATTAGAAGACCCAAAAAATATTGAAGCACCTATTCCAGATACAAATGAAGTATTGCCCCTGATTTCTAGGAAAGAACCTCAACAACGCGAAGTTACTCTACTGAAAAAAGATAAGAACCAGAATGGAAAAAGGAATTATGAGAGGAATCTCACTGGAAAGAGGGCTATAAAACTAAGTAAGAAGAGAGTTAAGATTGAAAAGTTACAAAATTTTCCTAAGGGAGCTTTGCAGAAGGAAAATTTGAAAAGTTGGAGCTTCACCAAAATATCAGAACAATGTCACATGGCACTTCGCCATGGTGAAGAAATATAACCGTTAGAAAAAACATAACCATTCGACCGACAAACCGAATGGGTAGAAAGGCATTTATGGTCAGAACATTTTCCACCAGACTGTTGGTACCATGCCACAACAAACAAAACTGAGTTAATGAAGGCTTCTTAGTCATTGCGAGAGATTGGTTGTCGAATTATCTATTTATCCCATCATGCCATGCAACGAGAACACTTTTTCCAATTGTGACTATTATAACTCGCAACATAGTTGATTTCGCACAGTGACCACTACATTAGTGCCATCTATCCCATTGCATTGAACAATTACTCTTCGAACCTGAGACATTCAACCATGAGCGTGCATGTCAGACGAGCTTAGCGTTGTAGAGAAAATTGTCGAAGAATTTCTTATTGACCTAATGACTAAAAGGGTAATGTCTAAAAGAGCAATGTCTACAAGTATTCAAGCATCATCGACGAGGGGACTACAAGCCTCTCCATTGACTACTCACGGAGCTGGATCATCCCGACCATCAGCAGAAAAGAGAACCAAACACAGAGACGATCTAGAAAATGTGAAGTTGATCTCGTCCATATTGTTGGATTACATCCCACCTCTAGCTGGGGCAGTGAGTCGAGATAGTGTGCCAAGAGAATTCTAGTACACCATGATTATTGCATACCACCCGAAGGTGATACACGTAGTTCACGCAAAACAGGATAATATCACAGCGTTAGAGTTCAGTGACTTCAACCTCGGAGATCACAAAAACTACAATATGCTTTCCCCATATAAGTACCTGACCAAGATGAAGAGGAAGAACTCAAAGATAATCCCTCAACTATGGACAATGAATCTCGCATAGTCCACTTGTTAAATTTCATGAATATCCCACACTTCAGAAGGCACCAGGAAGTGAATGCCTGTGTCAAGCTATTGCTTTCATGTTACCACGGTGGCTACCTATGGCTAGACCATTGTATTACAATCGACCTGACGTTGATCCATAGGATCACAGTCTTGAGTATGCAAGTACTAGATCCACATGAGTTCTATCTAGGAAAAGACATAGATCGTGAAATAGCATAGAAAATCAAAGATACATATGGGGATGTTGAAAAGGGAACGTGAGGCTACAAGGTGGCCTCCATCCAGAATGGCATAGTGTGCCTCGCCTGTAAGTTAATTGTAGGAAATATAGTAAGGAAGAATAGAGCTATGCAAGTCACAGGCTTTGTTGTTGACCTTGTGAGAAAGTTCATAGAAGGTTTATAGATGAACTGGGTGAAGTACTTGGTGCATCAACTGGAGCTAGACTATCGCAAAGCCTAGGATCAGGGCTATGAGTTCCATTTCAGATGGCTCCTGATCCTTATGGCCTTTTTTTCCTAGGAGATGTCGGAAGGTGAAACCTTCCCGGATATTGAACCATTTGAACCACTTGATTTGAAGTTCACTACCCTTTGGTACTCGAGTGACATGAAAAAACAGTGGCAGTTGAATGTTGTTTTTCATATCTTCTACCTTCAGTTGAAGAGATCCATAGAAGCAGAACCTCGCATGACTCTAAACACATTACAGAGATTCTAACCTCTGCTAAAGTTCTGCGCATATTGGTACTTCATCTACCTTACACTGCGATCCGATGAACATAAGGATCATCTGCAGTTGTACTACAAGCTCACGAAAGAAGATCTTGAGGATATCACTAAGGACTGGTCGGCAGACCTTCTTATTCCAGTAGACCCTGCAAAGATGTCTGACCCCGATAGCCCAAAAATCGTGCATGATACACCCAGACCCAGTAAAATGAAGAAGACTGAAGAAGTATAAGAATTAAGCAGTGCCTTAGGAAACACTGCTTCAGTATCACCTGACCAAGGGGGTGATGATGAAGTAGAATACATAAATGGTACAAGAGATGAACAGAAGCAAGGCAAAGTAACATTTCCAAGAGATGAGATAGATCGCCTGAAGAAGAGGAAGGTTTCTCCCCCAAAACCTTCTTCTTGAAATAAATAGAGAGCCACTGTGAACAAGATGAAGACCATGCTTACTACTGATGACTTTGAATTCATCATAGCAGCCCTCAACGAAGCTTCGTTGGAAATCATGGAGAAACAAGAAGCTAAGAAGGAGGAAATGTATGACAGAATTAAGGTTGAGTTTCGAGGGGTATAGCAGGCCCTTCAGTCCATCCGCATAGTGTCTACTGTGCCCCTTTCATAAAGAGAACCGGAGTTGGGGGATGTGCCATCTCAACTCCACCGAGTAGTTGATGAGGTTGAAGATCGTCTTCGTCATGCACAAGAAGAAGTAGAACAAGCTACCCAGACCTTGAAGCAAGTACAAGGTGACATTGTAGATAAACGTAGAATTGCAGAATAGGAGAAGGTTTCTCTCCAAGCCAAGTTTGAAGTAGAGAAAGCACAGGTGTATCAAGAGCAAGAACAGTTGCTCGCAAAGCAACTCGAAGGAAAAGAAGCAGTAAATAGATCCCTCTGCTCTGTGACAGGCTTAGAGCTACAAGCTAAAGACTGAGTAACACATCAAGTAGAGAAACTCACAGAAGCTTTCCAACATCTACAACAATGAATAATAGATTTAGAGCTCCGCACTTTACCTGAGACCCTACAAGATGTAAGGGACCAAAGGGAAGCAACTGCTTGAAGCACAATTGAAAAAAGAAAATTTCTTGCCCTGGAATGCAAGAAACTGAGTGATCACAGTGCCTAGACCTATGAGCAACTAACTGAGAATCTAGAACTGAAGGCACTGGAGTTGTAGATCTAAGAGGTAAAGTATCAAGCATAAACAATAAAGGCGTAGTTGAAGCCCCTATCAGTTGTGAAAAGAATGAAGCGATCCCAAGAGAAGCACACTTTCCAATAGTAGATCCATACTATTCAAAGAAGAGTTATGGAAGTAACTTAGAGGTTCCATCCTATTCAGGACGAGGCTTACCAAATGTTCACAGAAATCGAAGGTTGAGGAGAGGAACTGGAGCAAGTTGTCACTGTAGCTGAACAACGCCTCAAGGGACCTGTCAATGAAGCAGTCATACAATAGTTCACTGAATAGGAGGTCATAGGACAACAAAAATTAGAAACATCTCAAGCCAATCTCGAGGCTTTTGAAGCAAGACTAGTCAGATCAAAGTGATTCGGGATGAGTCACAGGTGAGTGTTGGGGGCATGTTGGCCCTTGAACAAGTTTTGGGGATTCTTGGTCATGTTTGACCTAATTTTGGGACTTCGATAGGTTGTCGAAGGTGGAGCGCAAGACGAAGCAGAGATCAAGGGATATCGACCTCTTTTAGGGATTTGGGATTATGTAACGGGTATGGGAATGTCGTCCCATGGGTTCACCCATTCTTAGGCTATTTTGTATGTATAAATAGATGCTAGGTGATGTAGTGAGTGTTATCAATCCAAGATTCACTCCCAGACTAGAAATGAGAGTAATCTTGGTAACATAGAAATGTAAATGGATTAAAAGATTTTGAATAGGTGGATCAACAAGAGGAGAATAAAAAGAAGGGCATCAGACTGCTGCAAATACATTCCATTGGGCATGGAGTCATAACATCCTACAGATCAAAGGCAATGAAGCTTCCTACCAGACAAAAGGCTTATGAAAAGATGGATAGAAGAATAGAAGGTAAACAAAGAGAAGAATAACCACATAATAGAGATCCTTTCTGTAATATAGATTGAAGAGTGATTGAACAATAAACTGTGATTAACAAGCAATTACCACAAATCCTTTGCAGCTCATGAATTCATTAACCAAAGGAATCTTTTGATCTTAAAAATATGTAAATATTATTCAAGCAATATGACAAGATAGAATGATAACAAAGAACATAAATTATGATAAGAAACTCTCATGAATCTCAAATGGCAGAAATGCTAATTACAACAGGCCCTCAGGCTTACAATTGAGCAAATAAACTGCTCCTCTAGCTCTCTCCCACCTTGGATCATGAATCCAACACCTTTCCTCAAGAGATATCCTTCCTTAAATAGAAAATAGCATCCAAATAACTGTAGGAGGTCGAATCCCATATCCTTCATTGGATTCTAAGCCTTAGATATAGGTGGCAACAATCAAAGAGACAAAAATCCAACAAACTGCTATTTTTCAGGAATTTGTTGGAAGTCATTAATAAAATGTCTCCACCTCATTGCATGAGGCATTTTCCGGAGAAAAATATTTGGTGAAGGTGTCCCTTTAAATCTAACTTATCCTTGAGAATTCATTTGAACCCTCCTTGACATGTGGCAACCTCCCAACAAGGCGAATATCAAAACCGTGACCGCTACAGGAAATTAGGCAACGTCGTTGTAAAATAGTTGGGTAGCACCACTTATATGTCTGATATCTCTCAAAACATAACACATTTTGAAAAACTGAGAGAGGTTTTTGTTATTTGGCATGTTATGAAAAACAACCTCCTCTATTTTTCAAAAATAACTTCTCAATTGTTCAGAATCCAAGTTTCAAGTTAGTGACTAAAAACTGGTAAAATAACTATGCACAATTCGTTTTCTGCCAGAAATATTAGGTAGCACTTGTAGGTAGTTCCACTTATGTTGCACCTCTGTGCAGGTTTAGGTAGCAATGTAAAAATGTAACACCTTCAATCTTGAATGTGTGCAGAGCAGTTGGTGGTCTTTTATAATGTTGAACCCATTGTGTTTAGGTGTCTTGGTAGTATAGTAGTTTGTGCACTTTACCACTGAGGGAGTTAACACTTTAGCAAAAACCCAAAACTATGATAGTTAGGCCTCTTATAGATGCAAATTATTGTGCTAACATAGGCTCCATGGGGGATAGAGTCCTCCTTGTGAGGCTCTAAGAACTCTTTTATTTTCAATTCCTTATCCTAGGGATGCTCCCAACCTTTAACCTCTGCAATCTTCTTTGATCTGTGACCTTCAACTGAAACTAAATCCAAATGAAAATTGAAACTGACAAAAATGATGAAAATGATGCTTGTTCAACAAGCTTATTGCACACACCTACTCTAATTATTGGGAAAATGAAGCATTTCAAGTTACATGAAACAACCAATGAATCCATTTCATCATTTTTTCAACTGTTTGAAGCTTTGAAATGTGCTTCCTTAAGCACCAGAGATAATTCTTACTTGAAGGCACATCAAAGAAACATTTGGCAATACACTTTACATTGAATAAATCAATGAGCCTAGGCCCACTTTCTGCTTGCAGACAGGCTGCAAATGGATCTTGAAAAACATCATCAATACTTGCCCCTGTGACATTGCTTTGTGTAGAAAGGAAAATAATTGCATTAGGTCCTTCCTCCACTGTGCTTGGTTGTTGCATGGCTTGTTGATTTTCTGATTCATCCTCAATGCATATGGCCTTGGTCCACTCTTGGTCATGAGGTGTATTAGGAAAAAGGCTTAGTGATTCTTGTCTTTCTTTAATTTCAACCTTTCTCATCTGATCACATGGCATTTGATCTTGGTTGCTTGATGAAACTGAGCTTGTGTCTTCAAGAGAAATAGGGGGTTGATAGGGAAGTTCATCACAATTAAAAGTGTTTGGGAAACTACATTGTTCTATCTTATCTTCTGATTGTGAGGGATATTCATCATATCTTGGCTTATGGTCCCAATTTCTCAGTTTTTTACCTTCTAAACTTAGATTATCATCTTCTTCTTCTTTTTCAGCAACAAAAATATGACATGAGGGTTGAAACAAGTTATTGTTTCTTTGATGGGAAGGGTACTTTTCTAGTATAAGGTCTTCAACAGATTGTTCATGGAAATCATCTTCATAATCATCATACAAAGGTGAATCTATGACTATTTGACTATTAATGGCTGAGGGGATTAATACAATAGCTGGGACAACTGGTTGTTCAGTGAAAACATCCTCATAGTCATCAAAACTTGGCAAATCATGGCACACTAGTTCATTAACAATAGAAGGGATTACAACAACAACTGGTAAGCTATGAATTTGTTCATGAAAAGCTGCAACATTATTCTCATGATGAAAAAAACCTGAACCTAAGATGACCTCTTGACTTAAAAAATTGAGAAAAGGAGGAGAAAGGGAAATGATGGATTGTCCATATTGATCATTCTCTTGGGGACCTAGATTTTGACATGAATGATGCATTTGTTCTTCAAATTTAGGAAAATCATTATGAAACTCATCATCTAAGTCTTGATCTCTATAATCATCCCCTTCATCATCACTACTAAGGGAATCACTTGCTGAATCTTGAATATATGATGCATACCCCTCACAACAATTCTCAAAAAGTCTTTCAGCTGGATAAATTATCTTTCAATGAGAATAAAAAACATCATGAAATTCCTTCAAGGAGGAAATACTAGAAGCAGGGAGTGTTCTATACCATTTCCTCGCATCACCTTCTAATGAATACATGAAAATTTTCATCAATATATCTTCATGATGGATGTCAAGCTGCTGCATCAAAGAATGAAATTCATGAACATGCTCAAAAGGGTTGTCATCATCACCTTCATAAAATATGGGCAGCAGATCTTGGTATTCATCAATTTAAGGCACAAGATGTGGATAACCATCTATGGATGAGAATTTGAGTGGGGAAAACCTCCTGGCTAGGATAGCCTTCATAGAAATTTTATTTTTTTCATCCCTAGTGGAGTCACCAACATATTCTGAACAATGTAGTCACCATGGTGAATGTGCAGTCTTGAAGGTGTCCATATTCAGTCACCATCTAAAGTTGGAGCTGTGCAATGTCATTCTTCCCATGGAGCTTTTCAATCTGCTCAAATCCATCTCCGACAACGGTGCCAATTATGTTATCAATCCAAGATTCACTCCCAGATTGCAAATGAGAGTAAGCTTGTTAACATAGAAATGTAAATGGATTAAAAGAGTTTGAATAGGTGAATCAACAAGAGGAGAATAAAAATAAGGGCATCAGACTACTGCAAATACATTCCATTGGGCATGGAGTCATAACATCCTATAGATCAAAGGCAATGAATCTTTGTACCAGACAAGAGGCTTATGAAAATATGGATAGAATAATAGAAGGTAAACAATGATAAGAATAACCACATAACAAATATCCTTTCTATAATATAGGTTGAAGAGTGATTGAACAATAAACTGTGATTAACAAGCAATTACCACAAATCCTTTGCAACTCATGAATTCATTAACCAAAGGCGTCTTTTGATATTCAAAATATGTAAATATTATTCAAGAAATATGACAAGATAGAATGATAACAAATAACACAAAGTCTGATAAGAAAATCTCATGAATCTCTAATTGAAGAAATGCTAATTACAACAGGCCCTCATGCTTACAATTGAGCAAATAAACTGCTACTCTAGCTCTCTCCCCACTTGGATCATGAATCCAACCCCTTTCCTCAAGAGATATCATTCCTTAAATAGAAAATAGCATCCAAATAAACTTAGGAGGTTGAATCCCATCTCCTTCATTGGATTCTAAGCCTTGGAGATAGGTGACAACAATCAAAGAGACAAAAATCCAACAAACTACTAATTTTCAGGAATTTGTTGGAAGTCATTAATAAAATGTCTCCACCTCATTGCATGAGGAATTTTTTGGAGAAAAATCTTAGGTGAAGGTGTCCATTTACATCTAATTGATCCTTGAGAAGTCATTCGAACCCTCCTTGACATGTGGCAACCTCCCAACAAGGCGAATATCAAAACCGTGACCGCTACAGGAAATTAGGCAGCGCCGCTGTAAAATATTTGGGTAACGCCACTTATATGTATGATATCTCTCAAACCATAATACATTTTGAAAACAATAAGAGAGGGTTTTTTTATTTGGCATGTTATGAACAAAAACCTCCTCCAGTTTTCAAAATTACCTTCTCAATTGTTCAGAATCCAAGTTTCAAGTTAGTGGCTAAAAATTGGTAAGATAACTCTGCACAATTCGTTTTCTGCCAGAAATATTAGGTAGCACTTGTAGAGAGTGCTACTTATGTTGCGCCTCTGTGTAGGATTAGGTAGAAATGTAAAAACCTAGCGCCTTCAATCTTGAATGTGTGTAGAGAAGTTGGTGGTATTTTATAATGTCGAACCCATTGTGTTTAGGTGTCTTGGCAGTATAGTAGGTTGTGCACTTTACCACTGAGGGATTTAACACTTTAGAAAAAACCCAAAACTCTGATAGTTAGGCCTCTTCTAGCTACAAATTCTTGTGCTAACAGTGAGTATATAGAGAAACAAATGGCTAAGTGATAGAATTGGATCTGTGTGATCAAGAGCTGTAAGTGCTTTGGTGCATACTGTGTGAGACTTACAGAGTTAAGTGCAAGTCATTGTAAGAGACTGTAGAAGGATGCGTGCTTAGATATACTCAAGGAAGGAGGATCTAGCGAGCTGCGCAGATATCCTGTCCTCTGCGGAGTAGGGTTTTTGAGGCTCTGTGCATGTAACCTATTGAATACGCTAATAAAGAATACAAAGATTTGGTGGACGTAGCCCCAGGGTGGGGGTGAACCACGTACATGTTGTGTTGCTCTACTTTGTGCAATGTGTTGATGTGCTTATATGTTAATGTTCTTAGTTCTCTAACATAGATGAATGATTTGTCGATGCTATGTTCTTAATAATATGGATTGATGTTCGATCTGACTTATATACATGTTCCTAGTTATGAATCTGTTAAGATCTAATCTATTTTGTCATGCTAAGTGTTGTTAGATGCTAGATCTGGTTGAATACTGTGTTGTACTATAATTAGGGTTTATCTGTGCTATAACTAAGAATTGAATATTGATAAATATAACTGTTGAGTTCTATGTTAAGTGATTAGAATCACAGATCTGTGTCCCAGCTAAGGTTGCAGAAACTAGAGTCCTGCAACCACCCGTGCCCCTACCTCTGGTGAGACTTCATCTGCTTCACAGGTGTTGCCAAAAGGGTCGATAGTTAGGGTTTTGTTGGTGCATTTTTGTAGCGTTGAACCCTGGGTCTTCCCCTGTGCCAACAATTGTATCTCCACAATACACGTCCTTTATTTTACTTGACATAATTTAGATTGCTTTCTATTATTACCAATTGGTGGTGCTACTATCAATATAAGCTTTTACAACATGGCATATTCGTCGTTTATTTAATTTACCAAATATTTTCTTGATAACCACCATAGGTCTTATTTCAAAGTTGTTGACTTACACAATAATATTCATAATTTATTACAAATATTTACGAAATCTTCGCCACTTTGATAACAGTATTATGTTCACACAAGTGTTGGATGACACGGAGGGGGGGAATAAATGTGATCAGGAAATGGTGATGTGATGTCATGGAATATGGAAAATGGTTATGGAAGTTTTAAAAGGGGAATGGAGAGTGAAATATGGTCAATGTGGTATTGTGGGATGCGGGACACAAGACATGGGAAATGAAAAAGGTGAAAGGATATGACTCCTGTATCCGCAATGAGAAAATAGACCAACTATGAGAAGAGGATGTTTTGCAGGTTGTGAAAGTGAAAGGGTCATTTTGTAGAATGTGAGATTGTGGGTTGTGGGATATAAAAATGAGGGAAAAGGTAAGTTTAAAAATGGGTGTCCCACATCCACATTCAAAGAAAGGAAAAATTATGAAAAAGGTAAAGGGTGCAATTCAGACTACGCAGAGATATGTGGGTCATTATTGCATGATTGTTGCATGATTGCGAGACACGAGAAATCACGATTTGTGGGATAGGAATGGGTTTGTATCCCGCAACGCATAAAAGTAACTAATTTTTGGGACTACAAGGAAAGAAAATTGACTACGTAAACTTACACGGGCTTGTGGATCTATAGACCTGGGAATTCAATGGTGGCTCGATCTGCAACCCACCTTTGAAAGAGGAAACATGACTAAGTAAATAAAATATGAGGAAAAATTAAAAAAAGGAGGAAAAGACTCAGGATGGATAAGTATGTACTAAATTTGATCCATGAATGTAGATCAATAGTGCCTTGCCTAGTTTTTTTAGGCCATGCGATCACTTGACAGTCACGATGACAATGCCAAAGTTTGGAAAATTACAGAGGTGAAAGGAAGTTATATTCTAAGAGATGGATGGAGTTAGGAAATAAGTCGACCAAGAATTGTTAGCATTCAACCTAAATGAGCAGAACATAGACCACGTGACTTGGGTGGTGTTCACTCACCTTTGTTATGGGACATTGGATGAGGCAGAGCTTACCTTGGTGACTTGATTGTGCGATGACTCAAAGATCCGGGAGGGTCGTTGGTTGAGGTTGGAAGAAGTATTAGTTTGAATGTGCTTCAACTATGTAATTTATTTTGGGGTCAATCATTCTACTTGGAGCACATTGGATAGTTTTTTAGGACATTTGAGGAGTGTGGGTGTGTTGGCCACACTCATTGTAAATGTTGATTTGTGGAGAGGTGACTGGATGGAAGGAGGTGAGTTGAGGACTTGCCTTAGTTTGGAGGATTGTATAGACAAGAATATTTTAGCATGAAGATATTACTTGGGGATAAGCATTTCTCTTGTTTTTGGAAGCATGATTGAGGGTGGAACCTAACCATGCCAAGGCATAGACAGGTAGACGTAGTAGCGTGGTCGGGTGATGAAGTAGTGGGGAAAAGGAAGTTTGGACATGTAGTTATGGTGTATATGGTATGCTTCATATCCAAATATGCAGATGAATATGGGGAGAATTTGAAAAAGGAATCTAGACTTGTGGAATTGATTGTACTTTGAGTCACAAGGGAAGATTTGGTTGGACGTGTAGATGCACGATGATTTCCCTTGATTCTCCACATATTTGGATGCAATGTGAAATATGTGTGGTATAATATTTGCTAATTTTTCCATGAGGTGGGAAGTTGATTCAAGTTGTTGCAGATGACTTTGTTTTGGGGTGACTTCATAGTGCATCAAGTTGATGAGAAACCTTGCCTTGGTCTGATGTTTTTGTGCAAGTGTACTGAATTATGGAAGGAAGTGACCATGCATTGGACATGTTGTTGGGCTCTAAAGACGTCCTAAAAACAACCTTAGTTTAACATTAATTTATTAACCCAAGGATTCGTCTTCTATTTCAAGAATATCAACAAAGTCTATGCAGATAGCTCGTAGAGGATAAAATCATGTAGTTAAAGAAAATATGAGTTTATCAACAATCAAGTTCCTCACAAATTCATTAAGTTATAAAGCTAAGATCCTACTGAACATGATTGAAATCTGATCTATAATGCACTATGAATTGAAGGCATGAATTGAATTTCTGAATTGATCTAATTAAGGGACAAGAATTGAATCTGGTATTAGAGGCATGAATTGATCTAATTAAGAAACATGAATTGAATCTATGAAAACAAGCTGACCTATTGATGACTATCTAATATACTGGAACAACAACGGATAACTAAGTAGAAGGAACAACAAACACTAATTAAGTGAAAGAAACAACAACTGCTAATTTAATTGAAAGGAACAATGTATGTGAAAATGAGAGGAACTGTCAAGCAGTAAAATAAATCAAATGAAATTTGGAATAGCAATCGATAACATTCAAATGAAAACATCTATCTTCTACAAGAAAACAATATCAAAACATTGACACGCTTATGAATTATCTTTAATGATGATAAAGAGGATTTAAAGTTTGAAACATAAATCAAACTCATAAAATACAAATTAATACAGTAACTCCTTCAGATTGGGCCCTTGGTCCTTAGAAGCACTACTACTAGAAACCCAGTATACAAAAATGATGGAAACGTTCAAAATCTTTATTAACTCCATAACTTAAACAACATTTATAGAAACTGTTTACGCAGAGCAATTCTGAATTCTGAGTGCTTAGATACAATTCTTCTATTATCCTTTCCAAGGTTCACTACTCTTTATATATTACAAAATATGGGTAAATAAAGCTATCCTGAGGATCGAGAGATCCTCAGGAACGCTATTACTATTTTTGAAGTTTACAAAATAGAGAACTAATCTCTCTTGAAACTACTTTACACTCCATATCTTTGGCCTCCAATAGCTTTCTCATCTTCAAAATCTCTTCGGCTATCGTGACTTTACAAAGATTTACCCATTCCTGTAGCAAAATCAAACAATTCCAACCACATTTTAGAATTTACGAAATTTAACTCAATAATAGTTCTAGAAGACATTTTATTCATTTCCTATCCTATTTTATTCCTAAGTAACAGAAAAGACAGTCAAGATGATGTCATAAATCATGGAAATGAGGAGAATATTTGTACCTTTTCATAAGCCAACATACCCCCCATCTTACCTTCTTGCATGTCCTCATGCAAGATAAGTTCTTACATGTAGAGCATTGATGCTATAAGGAGGAAACATTGGTTCACTAGATGCCCTGAATCCATTCTTTCTTCTGAGTTCTCCGAAAGAAGTGTCTTCCCTATTTTTATTAAAGGGGAGTCAGATGACTTGGTGGTTCAAGTGTAATCTATTTCCACAGTGAAAACAAGAAAACTTGAGAGTGGCTCAAGTGGTGCAGATTTCAAGAAGTCATGTAGAAGTTGGGATGCCTTGAATTGGGAAAATGTGTAAATATCTTGGGGAAACCTACTTGGATGAGTCTTATGGTGGACATAAGGAGATTTGAATGAAACAATGTAGGTGACTTGAAGAAGTTTCCTAAATATTGGATGAGATAACTTATGGTATCTAAAAGACTGTCTTATGGTATTTAATTCAACCTCACAAGGATAAATCCCCATGCGTTTTCAAAGAGGTGGTACTCCTCTATTTCAAATAACATACAAGAATATAAAAAGGGTTGAGAGAGGACTAGGCTTATTCTTGAAATAAATATTCATGTGAAAAGAAGACCAGATAAAGAACCAAGTATCCTATAGAAAGAAAATATTTACAATATGTTACAAGATTTATAAACCAAAAGAGTATACAGTGAAGTAGAATGACATTTCCATCACAAAATTCATCAAAGTAGAACACAATATTCATCAAAAGGGAAAAGAAAATATGGACCACATATGGTAGAGAAATCTAATGATCATTTCATTAACTCCAATAAAGATTATGATAGACACACATCTAAAATCTCATGCTTAAATTAAAATTCTTGCGAAATCAACAATGTTATGCCCCAAATTAGTTCTCTCGAAACCTAAAAAATAATAGATGTATTTAAATAAATAACAAGTAGTGTCTTGAAATAAAAATAAAAGAGATTGTGTTTTTCCTTGAAAGAGGACTAGGATGGGGCTCCCATAGTCCATAAAACGAAAGAGACCTAGAAGAAAACATAAAAAAATCCAACGACGAGCTTTAGGTTTCACAGGTTGCTGGGAATAGAAAATGAAATATGACAAATGATTGTAGAAGAAAAGATGGCAAGGGTGAGAATAGGGTTGCTACTTGACTTACTACGATGTAAATATTCAAACCTTTTACTTGTTAAGTATTCTTTTGTAGATGGTTGATGTGCTGGAGGTGGCATAACCATTGTAACCTCCTCATGTTGATATGTCTCAGTGATATTGGTTAGGGATTTTATTAACCACTCTTATTTGTATTCCCTCATTAGGGCCACCGTGATATCATGTTGTTTTTTTTTCTATCTAAAATATCTCATTCTCCATTTCTTTTAGGTCAATACCTAATTGGTGAAACATGTCATCGATGTCATCATTATTAATAATTTATCGGACAAGCCACCTTTCAACCTCAACTTCATATAATTCTATTGAGTCGGTGAAATCACTCGCCCATGCAACTTTTAAATCTTTGAGTTGATCCAATAATTTCTCTTTAGACATAAGTATTGTATCCATTAATAAATTTTGGTTGTTAAGTTCCTTTGTGATATCAACAAGTTTTAGGAAAAGTTAATTTTCACAACAGCTAACTTAGACAACATCTCTCCTAAACTTTTAATTATTTTCAACCAACAGACATTGATTTGCTTCATTCAGATACTAGAGAAAAGGTTTTTTTTCTCTTTTGTGGTTTTCACTTAAAATTCAAAATTTTGTTACAAATATTCCCACATCCTACTTATAAAAACCTTCATCGTTTTCTAAATCCTTTTGAAGATATTCTTTGAAATGAATATTTCTCTTTTAAAAACTGGTTGAGCTCTATGCAAGCTCCCATATTTCATGGATTAGTTCTATCCTTTTTTGAATTCCATATCCAATATACTTTCTCACTGCTAACAACAAATTGGATGAACCTTTCAACTTATTGCTACTTTCTGGTATGTCCTGAAAATATTGGTTGAATTGCGGTTAATGGTTCAACAAACAATGGTTTCAGAATCAGAGTTGTCTCTATTTCCTTTATTGTTTATTTTAAAATCAAATTTTATTTATATATATTACAAACAAATCATGGAAGTGCCTCTTTGGTTGCCTCATAAAACTGTACAATGTTTGAAGGTGCAACCCCATGGAAATCAAATTCTGATTTCCATTTTTTAGAAACTTTCTTGTTTTTCATGTTAAATTTCTATATTAACAATTTTTTGGAATTTCTATTATAGGCCGCATGGTGAAGTGTTACATATTCTTCTTCAAATATTTTTTGTTCTTGGGTGACCATAGCTTCAAAAATTTCCTAAGTTTCCAATAGTCATTGTTCTGACCAGCTGGGTGCTTTGGTAACTTCATCTACATCAATTTCTCAGGGACTATCTTCAATTTCACACATTTCTAGTCTCATTTTATGGGTCTCTCTCTTTGTTTTAGTATAGGTGTGCACAACATGTGATTTTTGAATATTTTTCTTCATAGGGTCTTTGTCACTACCATCATATGAGTTTCTGATAGGTGCTTTCCTTGTTCCAGACCATTTCTCCTTGGTTTTGTTTTAGTCGGGGTACTTCTTTGTTAAACACTTTGTGAATTGGTGTTTTTGTTTGTCGCTTCTATGCCCTTTTTTCGATAACACTCATTAGTGTTAGATATCTCTTCTATATTATTCAGGGCTTCATCAACTAAGGTCTCAGGGAGATTTATATACCCCCTCCTCCTTCCTTAAATTGTCTAGACTTAGTGAAATAAGAAGATTATCCCACCAATGACTTGTGCACAGTATATAGATCAATAAGGTTGAAACCCTCAACCCATTCAACTTATTTGAGGTCAAGTTGGTCAAATTGTCCTGCAAATTCATCCAAATGAGAGATATGCCTTACAACAACTTCTCCAACTCTCCAGGGAAATGCGGTGAATTGCTTTTTTATTTTATCATTAAATAAGTGAGCCCGATACTTGTACTTTCTACACAATTCTATAACAAATTGTTTTTCGAATACATAGAAAGGGAGAAAAAAGGGTTTCTCTTGGAAACTGAATAATATTATAACACTAAAATCTTTTGTAGTCTCAAAAATTCTTGTATTTGAGAGAAAAGAGGCAGCCTCAAGTGACAATATCGATGTGTTAGGACCAAATATTAACTTCTTAAATTAAGGAATAAAATTATTGCGGACTAGGTAGAAATAGTATTGATCCTTGTGCCTCCATAGCATTGGATACCAAACAGAGACCGGTTCCACCTTGAAATCGACATTTTTTTCCCTCGAAAAGTCTTCAAAAATATGGTAGTAAGCTATAGAGAATGTAAAATAAGAAGTCATGTATAAAATTCAGATTCTTTTCAAACCACCCAATTGAAATGAATTATTTTTGAAATAATCCATCCCCAATCAATCAGGGCATCCTCATGAACAACAAAGTGAAGTATATAAATGATATTTTTCGATACATATGTTGTGGAATGAAATCCAATTATACATGCAAACAACCAGGTGAATTCTTTGTAGGGGTATTTTAAATAACTTATCTCAGTCTTATAAGCATTGGTGTTAGCTCTTGGGTTGGATAGATATTTCTTGAGGAGTTTTGCTCCTCCTATGTGTTCCTTTACAAATTCATTAGCTTCCTTGTTCTTGAATTTCATGTTGGGTGTTGGAAGTCGTAGCATTCTTTTGAATACCAAAGGATCCAAGGAAATGAGTTTCTTCCATTGAAATTGAATTGTCCTTATTTCTATATCAAATTTGTCTGCACACCAAATAACTGGCTGTTTGAAATTTGTCACCTCAGGCACACAGCCAACCAGTTCTATGCATGAGGTCCAAAAGTGTTTTGTTTCCTTCTCGGTGGGAGGGAGGGCATTATACCACTTGTATGCTTGTGACCATTAGAACTCATGGTCTTCACATCCAAAAGTGTTAATTGTTGTTGGCCCTTAACCAAGTTTTGAGGATTCTTGGTCATGTTTGACCTAATTTTGGGACTTCGACGGGCTGTCGAAGGTGGAGCGCAAGACAAAGCGGAGATCATAGGATATAGGCCTCTTTTAGGGCCCTTTTTGGGATTTGCGATTATGTAACAGGTATGAGAATGTCGGCCCATGGGTTCACCCATGCTTAGGATTATTTTGTATGTATAAATAGATGTTAGGCAATGTAGTGAGGATATAGAGAAACGAATGGCTAAGTGCTAGAATTGGATCTGTGTGATCAAGAGTTGTAAGTGCTTTGGTGCATACTGTGTGAGACTTGCAAAGATAAGTGCAAGTCATTATAAGATACTATAGAAGGCTGTGTGCTTAGATCTACTCAGGGAAGCAGGATCTAGTGAGCTGCGCAGATCTCCTGTCCTCTGCGGAGTAGGGTTTTTGAGGCTCTGTGCATGTAACCTATTGAAGAATCTAATAAAGAAGAAAAAGAGTTGGTGGACATAGCCCCAGGGTGGGGGTGAACCACATACATGTTGTTTTGCTTTTCTTTGTGCAATGTTTCTATGTGCTTATATGTTAATGTTCTTAGTGATCTAACATAGATGAATGATTTGTCGATGCTATGTGCTTAATAATATGGATGGATGTTCGATTTGACTTATATACATGTGATTAGTGATGAATCTGTTAAGATCTGATCTGTTTCATCATGTTAAGTGTTGTTAGATGCTAGATCTGGTTGAATACTACGTTGTAATGTAATTAGGGTTTAACTGCTCTATAACTAAGAACTAAATATTGATAAATATAATTGTTGAGTTCTCTATTAAGTGATTAGAATCACAAATCTGTGTCCCAGCTAAGGTTGCAGACACTGGAGTCCTGCAACCACCCCTTCCTCTACCTCAGGTGAGACTTCATCTGCTTCACAGGTGTTTCCAAAAGGGTCAGTAGTTAGGGTTTTGTTGGTGTGTTGTTGTAGAATTGAACCCTAGGTCTGCCCCTATGCCAACAATTGTATCTCCACAATACATGTCCTTTCTTCTACTTGACATAATTTACACCACTTTCTATTCTTACCAATTGGTGATGCTACTGTCAATATAACCTTTTACAACATAGCATATTCGTCGTTTATTTAATTTACCACATATTTTCTTGATAACCACCATAGGTCTTATTTCAAAGTTGTCGACTTACATAGTAATATTCATAATTTATTACAAATATCTACGAAATCTTCGTCACTTTAATAATAGTATTATGTTCACACAAGTGGCGGATGACACAGAGGGGGGGAATAAATGTGATCAGGAAATGGTGATGTGATGTTGTGGAATATGGAAAATGGTTATGGAAGTTTGAAAAGGGGACTGGAGAGTGAAATATGGTGAATGTGGGATGCGGGACACAAGACGTGGGAAATGAAAAAGGTGAAAAGGGATGACTCACGCATCCACAATGAGAAAATGGACCAAGTATGAGAAGAGGATGTTTTGCAGGTTGCGAAAGTGAAAGGGTCATTTTGTAGAACGTGAGATTGTGGGTTGTGAGATATGAAAATGAGGGAAAAAGGTAATTTTAAAATTGACTTTCCCACATCCACATTCAAAGAAACAACAAATTATGAAAAAGGTAAAGGGTGCAATTCAGAGGATGCAGAGATAGGTGGGTCATTATAAGTGTTGCATGATTGCGAGACACGAGAAATGGGGATTTGTGGGATAGGAATGGGTTTGTATCCTGCAACACATAAAAACAACTAATTTTTGGGACTACAAGGAAAGAAAATTGACTAAGTAAAGTTACACGGGCTTGCGCGTCCGTAGACCTAGGAATTCAATGGTGGCCTAATCTGCAACCCACCTTTGAAAGAGGAAATGTGACTAAGTAAATAAAATATGAGGAACAAAAAAAAAAGGGGGAAAAAGACTGAGGATGGATACGTATGTACTAAATTTGACCCATGAATGTAGATCAATAGTGCCTTACCTAGATTTTTTAGGCCATGAGATCACTTGACAGTCGCGACGATAGTGCCAAAGTTTGGAAACTTGCTGAGGTGAAAGGAAGTTATATTTTAAGATATGGATGGAGTTAGGAAATAAGTCGACCAAGAATTGTTTTCATTCAACCTAAATGAGCATAACATAGACCAAGTGACTTGGGTGGTGGTCACTCACCTTTGGTATGGGACATTGGATGAGGCGGAGCTTACCTTGGTGACTTGATTGTGCAATGACTCAAAGATCCAGGAGGGTCGTTGGTTGAGGTTGGAAGAAGTATTAGTTTGAATGTGCCTCAAGTATGTAATTTATTTTGGGGTGAATCATTTTACTTGGAGCAAATTGGATAGTTTTTTAGGACATTTGAGGAGTGTGGGTGTGTTGGCCACACTCATTGTAGATGTTGATTTGTGGAGAGGTGACTCGATGGAAGGAGGTGAGTTGAGGACATGCCTTGGTTTGGAGGATTTTATAGACAAGAATATTATAGCATGAAGATATTACTTGGGCATAAGCATTTCTCTTGTTTTGGGAAGCAGGATTGAGGGTGGAACCTAACCATGCCAAGGAATAGAGAGGTAGATGTATTAGCGTGGTTGGGTGATGAAGTAGTGGGGAAAATGCACTTTGGACATGTAGTTATGGTGTATATGGGATGCTTCATATCCAAAGATGCAGATGAAGATGGGGAGAATTCGGCCAAGGAATCTAGACTTGTGGAATTGATTGTAGTTTGAGTCATAAGGGAAGAGTTGGTTGGAAATGCAGATGCATGATGATTTACCTTGATTCTCCACATATTTGGATGCAATGCGAAATATGTGTGGTTGTATAATATTTGCTCATTTTTCCATGAGGTGGGAAGTTGATTCAAGTTGTTGCAAATGACTTTGTTTTGGGGTGGCTTTATAGTGCATCAAGTTGAGGGGAAACCTTGCCTTGGTCTGAGGTTGTTGTGTGAGTGTACTAAATTATGGAAGGAAGTGACCATACATTGGACATGTTGTTGGGATCTAAATATGTCCTAAAAACACCCTTAGTTTAACATTAATTTATCAACCCGAGGATTCTTCTTCTATTTCAAGAATATCATCAAAGTCTATGTAGATAGCTCGTAGAGGCTAAAATCACATAGTTAAAGAAAATCTAAGTTTATCAACAATCAAGTTCCTCACACATTTATTAAGTTCTAAAGCTAAGATCATGTTGAACATGAATGAAATCTGATCTATAATGTGCTATGAATTGTAGGCAATTTCTGAATTGATCTAATTAAGGGATGAGAATTGAATCTGATAATAGAGGCATGAATTGATCTAATTAAGAAACAAGAATTGAATCTATGAAAACAAGCTGACCTATTGATGACTATCTAATCTACTGGAAAGAAATAACTGAATATTGTAAATTGTGGCAGAACAATAATTGAACAGAAACTGCTAACTAAGTAGAAGGAACAACAAACACTAATTAAGCAAAAGAAACACCAAATGATAATTTAATTGAAAGGAACAACGTATGTGAAAATGAGAGGAACTGTCAAGCAGTAAACTACATCAAATGGAATCTGGAATAGCAATCGACAACATTCAAAGGAAAACAATTATATCTTCTACAAGAAAACAATATCAAAACATTGACACGCTTATGCATTATCTTTAACGATTATAAAGAGGATTTAAAGTTCGAAACAAAAATCAAACTCATAAAATACATATTAAGACAGTGACTCCTTCAGACTAGGCCCTTGGTCCTCAGAAGAACTACTACTAGAAACTCAGTATACAAAAATTATGGAAATGTTCAAAACCTTTATTAACTCCATAACGTAAGCAACATTTACAGAAACTGTTTGCGCAGAGCAATTCTGAATTTTGAGTGCTTAAATACAATTCTTCTATTATCCTTTCCAGGGTTCACTACTCTTTATATATTACAAAATATGGGTAAATAAAGCTATCTTGAGGATCGAGAGATCCTTAGGATCACTATTACGATTTTTGAAGTTTACAAAATAGAGAACTAATCTGTCTTGAAACTACTTTATGCTCCATATATTTAGCCTCCAAAAGCTTGTGCATCTTCGAAATCTCTTCTACTATCATGAGTTTACCAAGATTTACCCATTCCTGTAACAAAATCAAACAATTCCAATCACATTTTATAATTTATGAACTTCAACTCAATGATAGTTCTAGAATACATTTTAGTCATTTCCTATCTTATTTTATTCCTAAGTAATAGAAAAGTCAGTCAAGATGATGTCATAAATCATGGAAATGAGGAGAATACATGTACCTTTTCACAAGACAACATACCCCCCATCTTAACTTCTTTCATGTCCTCATGCAAGCTAAGTTCTTATATGTAGAGAAGCGATGATGGAAGGAAGAAAAGTTGGTTCATCAGGTGCCCTGAATCCATTCTTTCTTCTAAGTTCTCTGAAAGCAGTGTCTTCCCTCTTTTTATTAAATTGATAATCTCTCTGGTAATCCTATGGAGGAAACCAGATCAGAGGGGGATTATATCTACACCCAATCTAGGCAGATCCTTCCTCCTTGATCATTCTAGCATATCTTTCTATTCTGAAGGTGGCTGCAAAGAAGTTCTTGAAATCGAAGGGCTCTATAATCTTTACTTCAACTAGGGAGACATCCCACCTTAAATGGGAGCCAACAAGATCTTCTTCTTTGAGTTCCCGAAAGTAGGATATGCCTGATCATATAACCTGTTGATGAATAGGGCCTAAATATATTCTCACTCCTTCCCTTTTCATTAATGTCCTATGTCGCATGATAGCTGGAAAAGACTTTAGTGGTTCCCCCCTGACCTAGAGATATAACCCATTTTATCTCTTCATGAAAGTTTTGTGAGCCTTGGCCCACCTGACTTGATTTTTAGTGAAGGATAGGAACACTTGAAATTGGATATCCCCAATAAAGGGACAAGGATTATCTTTGTTGTTGTCTTCCAAAATCAAATTATGGAAGTACAATTCACACAAGAAATATTGTACTTTCTCTTCCTGCTCCCTAAAACAAGACACAAACTCAGAGATAGTACTAAATTTAATCGGTTTACCTGCTCGAATAGCTTTCACCCTCAACAACATGTAGTTTTCTAATAAAAAGAAATTGTAATTGGTAGCAGGAGCTCTACAATCTATTGCATCAGTGTAGATATCACAAATCGCTTTGATTTGCTCCAATTTTTTTTCCAATTGACCTTGTACCTTCTTTGTCTTCCCTTGAGCCTTAGTAATCTCAACATACATCTCATTTTCCGTGGCTAACATGGTTTTGAGTTGTTTAAAAACTGTTTAGTGCTTTGTCATGGTCACCATTTCATCTCTGGTATGGGTCAAGGCCTGCTGGGCTTGTACCAGTTTTGCTTCTAGTCTTTCAATGATGACACTTTGATCCTGAAACTGAGATACCTCTTCAGTCTGGCAGGTTGCTTCATTCATTACTGGAATTATTGTCCAAGTTTCTGCATCTATGGTCTCCAGAGGAGTGGGAATTACTCCCTTAGGTTGAGTAGTTGTTCCTCCTAGAATTTTTAGTTGAGCCTCTATTTCATATGCTTCCAAAGGAATTTCCTCTTCATTTTGAACAACTAACCCTTATGTTGTTGTAGTCTCAGTATGAAATTCCATTTCTACCGTTTCTTCAAGGATATGAAGCTCTGTCCGTGTTCCTATAGAATGAATTTGAACTTCCCTCCTAAGAAGAGGGTTCCTTCCCTGTGCTCTATGTATTTTGGTCTTCTTTATTTCATGGATCTTATCGACTTACTCTAGTTGTTTTCTTAATTCCTTGATAATTTCCTTAAGCTTGCCAACTTTCTTCTTTAAAAATTTAATCTTTTTAACCCTTCTCTTCAACAACTTGTTCTCACGTTTGAACTTTCTAATTCTGCTGTGGCTTTTACCTGATTTATGTTTCTATGAGCTATCATGATTTTCCTCACCTTGATCTGTCAATAGTGGCTCTTCTTCTTGCTCTACCAGGGTATTTCCCTCAGTATGAGGTTCTACATGTGATGTATCATCTGGGAGTGACATCTCAGTGTTAGGGAAATCTTCAGCAGGGTTCGAAGGAGAGGTTGGTGCCTAGTTTTCTTCTGCCCTGTTTGTGTCTTTGCTAATTGAGGTGCCTAAACTCCCTAAAACCTAAGCTATTTCTACCTCATATCATTTCAAAAATTGTTCTGCGAGGTGTCCCAATGCTGGTTGGGTATCTTCTTGACTGTTTCCTTGTGGTGTTTGTTCTGTCTGCTCAATTCCCTAAACATCTCCATGTCAGCGTTGCTCTGTTAAGTCCTGAATTTATTCAGGTTGTTCTGTTGTATCTTGAATTTATTTCTTCATCACGTCTTATCCGTTTACTTCTTCTTTTCCCTTCAATGGGAGATTTAGGACCATCCAATGCTCTTTTTCTCTTCCTCGTTGATGCCTCTGCTTGTGAGGCCTTAGTCTTTTCAAATTGGATGGGGTCTGCCTCGACTTCAGGTTGAGGAGGTGGAACTTCCATTTGGGCAGTAGGTTCCCCTTCCTGTGCTACTTCAATTCCCTGGGTTGGGTCTTCATGCTGTAATTGTTGGCAGGGCTTGCAGTTTGCACAGGGAAGTTTACACAGTAGGGCAGTTTGCACAGGGTAGTTTACACAGTAGGGCAGTTTGCATAGGGCTTGGCTTTTTCATTAATGTCAAACTTTAAAATGACAAAGGGGGAGTTTGTTGGTCAATTTACATAGGCACCGTGGATCAGGTTTCATAGGCATGGTGGTTCCTAATTTGGAGATCAGCATGTCTCTAGACATACTGAAACCATGACTTAATCTCCATTTCATAGTTTTGGATACCAGGAGTTGGAGGTGTCAAGGACACTCATGACAAGAATGATGAAATCGCAAAATGCAAAACCACGACTTAATCTCCATTTTGGAGTTTCAGATACCGAGAGTTGGAGGTGTCAAGGACACTCACGACAAGAATGATGAAATCAAAAAATGAGAAAGATCAAAGCATTTCAAAGACTCCATTTCAGAGTTTTGCAGACTGGGAAATCAAAGATCAAAGGAACTTTAACCTTTGAAGTAGCAAACCTCGAAATCCCGAAACAAACACATCAACAAACCATGTCAGCAAACCACATCATCTAAGGACACATGGCACAATCAGGATTCAACATTTCAGGCACATGTAAGTCACGAATCAGAGTGACATGTGGTATCTATTTGGCACGTGTCAATTCACGTGTGACGTCAGCAGGTTTACCTCACATCAAAACTTTCTATTTCGGGGTTTTTTACCTAGAAAGCAAAAACTCCACCATCACGAAGTCTCGAACTCCAAAATGATGAAAGGGACTATTGTGAGTCTCAAAAACCTGAAAGGAAAAACTTTGAAATCCCGTCAACCGTCCATCTCAGTGGGTTATGTGAACCGTCTGATCACTTCGGAGATTTTTTGATCATGAATTTTATAATGTTGGAGTCACGATGACTCAAAGGGAAAAACACCTTTTGATGTAGGTTGTGGTCATCTTCAGTGGTCATGTGAGAGGGAGGAGCTAGCACCAAGATAAGCTCCTTTTCAACGATCGTAACATGAAGAGTCAAGACTCTTCACCACAGGAATGCCAAAATGTCGAAATGTCGAAATGCGAAATGGCGTAATCAATGCGAGACCCTGTGCTTGTAATACAATGGTGTTGGATACTTGTAAATCTGATCGAAGGGCTATTGTTTCTCTTCATGATTAATTGTTCAGTTATGATCCAGTTAGAAGCACCGAATCATGGTTCTTGGACGGTTGGCATTTCAGTTGTTGAAGCGTTGTTATAGGGATTTTAGGGGTAACTGAAGGGGTTGTAGTGTATAAAAGAAACACGCAATGACTGTGTGTGGTTGGTGCGTATGGAATTAATGGTACATCCGTAGCTCTAAGGTAAAATTCATTTCTGTAAATGAATATTAAACCGAAATAAAATCATACAGGGACAATGAGAAGAAATGATGAAGACATAGCAGAGATCAAGGGGAGAAGAATGGATTTTTATATGATTATATAAACAGAGAGGACTTGAATGATGAATCCTTTTCCAGATAAGATAAAGATTTGGTTTACAGGTTCTTAGTGACAAAGAAGGATTCCAGGGTGGTAGGGAGGAGAAAGGGGAGACTGTAAAAGTCTCATGTACAAGTTGGTGCTTCTACATATGGGAGTTGTAGATTCCATTCAGTAGGTGCTAAAGAAACAGAGGTAGTAGATTCATCTGGGTTGTAGCTCAGATAAAATAAGAATTTAAAGAGGAGTTGGAGCTTTTCTTTCATTCATAAGAAGAAGAGGTTTTTCCCTTTTGGGTTTCCTCATGAAAAATCACTGTGTTACTGTTTCATTTATGTGATTATATATTTATTGGTTAAATGTATTACTGTAAGTTAAATGTTAAAGGCATGATTTATTGATTAATAAGTAATCTTCTTATAAAATGAAAGAAATTTTATACAACTGATTCACCCCCCCGCCTCTCAGTTGACTTATCCTGTTCAACAATTGGTATCAGAGCAGGTTACTTCAAGATATCAGTTTAACCACTGGAAGTTTTTTATCATTCATAATGGATAAGAAGTAAGAATTTACAAAACATGGATTGCCTTTGTTTGATGGTCACAATTATGATTTTTGGAGTATCATGATGAAGTAGTTTTTATAAACTCAAGGAGTAGATATCTGGCAGGCTGTATGAAATTAATATAAATCCCCAACAACCATTCCAATAGATGCTACAGGTAAGAGACTCTATGAGAGTAATTCCAAAGATATGTATGCAATACTAGGAGGTCTAGCAAGGTCAGAATTTGTTAAAGTTATGCATTGCGCATCAGCAAAAGAAATATGGGATAAATTGAAAAATGTATATGAAGGAGACACTAAGGTAAAGAGTGCTAAGCTACAATCATATAGAAGTCAATTTGAAACCCTGAAAATGGAAGAATCTGAAGATATAACTACCTACTTTCTTCATATTGATGAAGTTGTTAATACCATGAGAGGTCTAGGAGAAACAGTTAATAATAATATTATTGTGCAAAAGGTACTTAGATCACTTCCTGCAAGATTTGATTCAAAAATATATGCATTAGAAGAAAGAACAGATCTTGATACTTTACAAATGGATGAATTACATGGAATACTAACAACATATGAGATGAGAACCTCTGGTGAGAATTCTTTCAGGAAAGACGCAGCTTTCAAGGTAGCAAATAAATATAAGAAAAAGGTTGAAGGGGAAATCTACAGTCATGAGGAGTCAGAAGGTGATGTGGAAGAAGCAAATTTTGTTAAAAATCTGAAAAGAGGTACTGGCAAGTATAAAGGTAAGCTTCCTCTGAAATGCTTTGGTTGTGGTAGAATAGGACATTTTCATCTAAGTGTACTTACAATAAGCATACTGATAATGATGAAGGCAGTGATAGAAAACCTAAGGAATTCAAGAATAGACATAAGAAGTTTTTTCAAAGAAAAACTTACAAAAAGAAAATCCTGTGTATAAAAGATGACAGTGATATTTTAGAATCTAGTGAGAGTGATGACAATTCAGATGTACAACTTTTTATGGCTATGGAAAAATAGGATGATCAGTCTGGTGAATAAGAAGAAGGTGAAGTTGATCTAGAAGATGAACTGGTAAGTGCTTTAAGTGAATTAAGAAAAGTGAGAAGGGAATGCGAACATTTTAAAAGAGAAATTGAGAATCTAGAATTTGAATTACAGAAATCAAATGGTTTGATTGATAGCACTGAAATCATGGTAGTTGACTTAAAAATTAAAATAGAAGAGGCTAGAGTGACTGAAGAATCTCTAACTAAAATGCTTGCAAAAAAGGATAAGGAAAATGAAGGTTTAAAAATTGAAGTAGTCTCTTTAAGAAAGAAAGTACAAGAAAATAACATGAATCAGAGTTCTCAAGTGTTAGATCAAATTATTAGTAGTCAAAGATCAACATAATATGACTAGAATTGGTTATAAATCTGCAGTAACTAATGGATGTTCTAGTTCAAATGTTGATAAAGCAGGTACAGAGGATAATCATGAGAAAATTACTAGCAAGAAGATGGAATCAGAAAGGCAAGAAGAAAATCAGGGTTCAACAATGCATAGAAGAAGTTATGGCAGACATCAAAACAGGTTTGAAGGCCACTGTTTCTTTTGTTATAACTATGGACATAAGGCTGCATTTTGTAATAGTTTTTCAAGAAAGATAAATGGACATAATAGTCATGAAAGGTCTAATTTTGAATATGGAAGAGGACTTGGTAAAACTAGTCAAAACAATATGAACTACTCTTACAACAAATTTGACACCTTAAGATATGAGACTGAATGTTACAACTGTAACAACTTTGGGCATGTGTTAAATTGTCCTATGATTTATCAGAAATTTAATGAACCCACTTACACAAATCTGAAAACCAAATTTTGGAAAAAGAAAAGTGAAAATTTGAACATTGAAAAATGCACTATAGCTCTACAAGCATAACATAAAGCAAAATGGGTTGTGGATAGTGGATGTTCAAATCATATGACAGGTATAAAACAACTCTTTGTTGAACTAGATGAAGGAAAATAAGGTACAATCACCTTTGGAAATGATCAATCGGCTAGGATAGTTGGAAAAGAAACTGTATGTCTAAACAACAAGAAAATCATGGATGAAAATGTCTTATTGGTTGAGGAAATGGAACATAACTTATTGAGTGTAAGTCAAACCTGTGATAAAGGTCTCCTTATGATTTTTTATTCAAAAGGATGTCAAATCAGGGATATAAAATCAAATAAACTAGTTGGAACAGCCACAAGAACCTCAAGCAACATTTACATACTAGATGAAGAAAAACAAAAATGTTATCTTGGGAGTGAAGATGAAAGTTGGTTGTGGCACAAAAGACTTCGACACATTAACTTTGAAAATCTGATTTAGTTGAATAAAAGGGAAGCAATAAGAGATTTACCTGTCATAAAGAATATTTCAAGCTCTGTCTGCAAGCAATGTCAACATGGTAAACAAACTAGAGTTAAATTTAAAACCAAAGAACATTCAACAAATAAACCATTGGAAATAGTACATGCTAATGTCTGTGGACCTATGCGAATAGAAGGGTTAAAAGGAGAAATATATTTTCTACTATTTGTGGATGACTTTACTAGAATGACATGGATGTTTTTATTGAAAAAGAAATCTGAAACTTTTAGCTGTTTTCAAACCTTCAAGGAGTCAACTGAAAATGAATGTGACATGAAAATTAAATGTTTAAGATNAGATAATGGAGGGGAATTTGTGTCTAAAGAATTCAACAGATACTGTGATGAAAATGGGATAAGAAGACATTTTTCTGTTACTGAAACACCTCAACAAAATGGAGTGTTTGAAAGAAAAAATAGGACTATTATGGAGATGGCTAGAACTATGATCAATGAATCTAAACTAAGTAATATACTGTGGCCTCAAGCTATTCATATTGTTGTTCACATTTTAAATTGAAGCTTGCTGAGAAACAATCATTTTAAGACACCCTATCAGTTATGGAAAGGAAGACCAGCTAGTGTTAAACATTTCAGAATTTTTGGCAGTAAATGTTATATCAAAAGAGTTGACAAACATTTGGGTAAGTTGGAATCTAGAATAGATGAAGGTATTTTAGTTGGGTATTCCTATTCAAGGAAAGCTTATAAATGTTACAACTTCAGATTGAACAAAATAGTTGAAGCCATAGATGTGAAATTTGATGAGTCCTCATTTTTGAATTCTAAATCTAAACAAAAGAATCATCAAATATATGAGATAGATGACAAGCATAAAATGAATGATGAGGTAAGTAAAACAGAAAAAACTAAGGCTGCTGACAGTGAACAATTAATTCCTACTTTTACACAACTCCACCCAAAAGCATGACTCCATCAAATAATCCAAGCAAGAGAATACAGAAAAATTGCCCTGAAGAACAGATAATTGGTGACATAAATGGAGGTGTTGGAACAAGAAGCAGAAGGCAAGAATCCACCTCAACTCATGAACAGGTATCTTTACTTTCTCTGATTGAACCTAAAAATATTGAAGCAATTAAAGATGAGTACTGGATGAAAGCAATGAATGAAGAACTTAGTCAAATAGAAAAGAATAAGACATGGGAATTGGTTCCTAGACCTTTGAATAAGAATGTCATAGGGGCTAAATGGGTTTTCAGAAATAAGATGGATGAAGCAGGTAAAATAACTAGAAACAAGGCAAGATTGGTTTGTAAAGGGTATGCACAAGTAGAATGAATAGATTTTGGAGAAACTTTTGCTCCTATTGCAAGAATGGAATCCATTAGACTGATTCTAGTTCATGCCAGTTCTAAACACATTAAAGTTTACCAAATGGATGTAAAGTCTGCAGTTTTGAATGGTGATTTAGAGGAAGAAGTATATATGGAACAACCAGATGGTTTTCAGGTACAATAAACAGAACAATATGTTTACAGGTTGAAAAAGGCATTGTATGGACTGAAGCAAGCACCAAGGGCTTGGTATTCCAGACTTGATAATTACTTGAGGTAGCAAGGATTCAAGAAAGGTAACACTGATAGTAATCTATATATTAAAGAAGAAAATGATAGCCTGATCATTGTTGAGATATATGTAGATGATATCATTTTTGGTAGTGATGATAATAGGCTCAATAAACAGTTTGTTGAAAGTATGCATAAAGAGTTTGAGATGTCCATGCTAGGAGAAATGAAGTTTTTCTTAGGCTTGCATATTACTCAATCTGATAAAGGTATTTCCATTTCTCAAACGAAGTATATCAATGAAATGCTTAAGAAATTTTAGATGGAAGATTCTAAACCAGTTGGCACTCCCATAGTTACTGGTTGTAAATTAAGTAAGTTTGATGATACTAAAGATGTTGATCAGACAATATATAGATCTATGATTGGTAGTCTTATTTATGCTACAACTACAAGACATGATATTATGCATGAAGTTTGTAGATTTCAGGCTTCACCAAAAACTTCTCATCTACTTGTTGTCAAAAGAATTTTCAGATATCTTAAGGGGACAACAGAGTATGGTTTATGGTATCCTACAGGTAATCAACTTGATTTATATGCCTTCACTGATACTGATTGGGAAGGTTGTGTTGATGACAGGAAGAGTACTAGTGGAACAACATTTTTTCTTGGAGGATGTCTTGTAAGTTGGTCAAGTAAAAAACAATCAACAGTGTCTTTGTGTATTGTTGAAGCATAATACATTGCAACTGCAACTTGTTGCACTCAAGTTCTATGGATGAAACGGATGCTGGAAGATATACATATTAATTATAATGAACCTATACCTATCTTCTGTGATAATACCAGTGCAATTAGTATTTTTAAAAATCCTGTTATGCATTCCAAAACAAAGCACATTCCCATTAAATTTCATTTTCTAAGAGAGCAGGTTATGTCTAAAGTTATTAAAGTGGAATATGTTGGCACAAAGGATCAAATAGCAGATGTATTTACTAAACATTTATCTAAAATGCAATTTGAAACTCTCATGGATCAGTTGGGGGTTTACCCTCTGTAATTTCATTTCATTCTCAAAGATTTCATGGGCTTCATTATAAAACCAGACTGCACTGGTTTATTGACTATTATTGATAGGGTGAGTTGTTGCTAAAATGATACATCTTTGCAAGTAAATTTCTTTGCTCAGGGGGAGTATGATTGATTCCTTTTCCATAGATGTCAAAAGGGGGAGAAGAGATTTAAAGTTTTCCATCAATGCCAAAGGGGGAGTTTGTTGGTAGGGCTTGCAATTTGCATAGGGCAGTTTACACAGTAGGGAAGTTTGCACAGTTTGCATAGGGCAGTTTACATAGTAGGGCAGTTTGTACAGTTTGCACAGGGCTTGGTTTTGTCATTAATGTCAAACTTTAAAATGCCAAAGGGGGAGTTTGCTGGTCAATTTGCACAGGCATCGTGGATCATTTTTCATAGGCATGGTGGTTCCTAATTTGGAGATCAGCATGTCTCTCGACATACCGAAACCACGACTTAATCTCCATTTCAAAGTTTCAGATACCGGGAGTTGGAGGTGTCAAGGACACTCACGACAAGAATGATGAAATCGTGAAATGAGAAACCACAACTTAATCTCCATTTTGGAGTTTTGGATACAGAGAGTTGGAGGTGTTAAGGACACTCACGACAAGAATGATGAAATCATGAAATGCGAAAGATCAGAGCATGTCAAAGACTCCATTTCAGAGTTTCATAGATCGGGAAATCAAAGATCAAAGGAACTTTAACCTTTGAAGTAGTGAACCTTGAAATCCCGAAATAGACACATCAAGAAACCACGTCAGCTAAGGACATGTGGCACAATCAGGCAATGACAAGTGTCAAGCTGATTCAACATTTTAGGCACACGTAAGTCACGAATTAGAGTGACACATGGTAGCTATTCGACATGTGTCAATCCACGTGTGACGTCAACAGGTTTACGTCACATCGAAACTTTCTATTTAGGGGTTTTTTACCTAGCAAGCAGAAACTCCACCATCATGAAGTCTCGAAATCCGAAATGCCAAAAAGGACTATTCTGAGTCTCAAAAACCCGAAAGGCAAAACTCTGAAATCCCGTCAACCATCCATCTCAATGGGTTATGTGAACCATCTGATCACTTCAGAGATTTTGTGATCATGAATTTTATAACGTTGGAGTCATGATGACTCGAAGGGAAAAACACCTTTTGATGTAGGTTGTGGTCACCGTCAGTGGTCATGTGAGAGGGAGGATCTAGCACCAAGATAAGCTCCTTTTTGGCGATCGTAACATGAAGAGTCAAGACTCTTCACCACAGGAATGGCGAAATCAATGCGAGACACTGTGCTTGTAATCCAATAGTGTTGGATACTTGGAAATCTCATCGAAGGGCTATTGTTGCTCTTCATGATTAATTGTTTAGTTATGATTCAGTTAGCAGAACCAAATCATGGTTCTTGGATGGTTGGCATTTCAATTGCTGAAGAGTTGTTCTAAGGATTTGAGGGGTAACTGAAGGGGTTGTAGTGTATAAAAGAGACACACAGTGACTGTGTGTGGTTGGTGCATATGGAATTAATGGTACAACCGTAGCTCTAAGGTAAAATTCATTTCTATAAATGAATATAAAACCGAAATAAAATCATACAAGGACATTGAGAAGAAATGATGAAGATATAGCAGAGATCAAGGGGAGAAGAATGGATTTTGATATGATTATATAAACAGAGAGGACTTGAATGATGAATCCTTTTCCAGAGAAGATAAAGAGTTGGTTTGAAGGTTATTAGTGACAGAGAAGGATTCCAAGGTGGTAGGGAGGATCAAGGGGAGATTGTAAAAGTCTCCTGTACAATTTGGTGCTTGTACATCTGGGAGTTGTAGCTTCCATTCAGTAGGTGCTGAAGAAACAGAGGTAGCAGCCTCATCTGGGTTGTATCTAAGATAAAATAAGAATGTAAAGAGGAGTTGGAGCTTTCCTTTCATTCATAAGAAGAAGAGGTTTTTCCCTTTTCGGTTTCCTCATGAAAAATCATTGTGTTACTATTTCATTTATGTGATTGTATATTTATTGGTTAAATGTATTACTGCAAGTTAAATGTTAAACGCATGATTTATTGATTAATAAGTAATCTTCTTATAAAATGAAAGAAATTTTATACAACTAATTCACCCCCCCCCCCTCTCAGTTGACTTATCCTGTTCAACAATAATTCAAGTTTCTCTAATTGTAAGGGCATATTGGCCTCAATAAGATCCCCCTAGGTCATTTGAGTTTGACTTAGGGCCTTATTTACTGTCAGATTTATGAATCCATGGTGGTTGACGATGGTAACAGGGTCTTTTGCCTTCTGTGTTCTTATAGCGACCTCATGTAACATAACATTTAGAAAAAATGGTAAATTGATTAGTAACCATTGTTTGCACGCAGCTAGTAGTTTGAGGTGGAGTGGGCGGATCACGTCATATCTTCCGTCGTAGGTGATATATCTCTATATGACACTTGGCAGTTCTTTCCAGGGTTCGTTGAGAGTGCAAGGCTTAATTCCCTTTCCCTTTTTATCCAATTCCTCTCCAGGGTCTACAAAGGATTCTACAGCTTCTTTAAGCATTGTATATCTTCCAGACCATTGTATTCCTGTGTTAGGAAGGCCCGTAACCTCTGCTACGATTTCCTCAGTGAATGGAATTCGTATATATTGAACCATGGAGGTCTATGCCTACAAGTTCTGAAAGAATTCGATCGTGATGTCTGTATCATATCCCTGCAACCGATTGAATTATTGTGTCCACCCCAGATGGTGTAGGATTTCTCTTGCATGCTCATTTACCTGTAAGAGTGTTGGTTCCCGTCGCACACTTCAACCTCCCATATTTCTGTAAGCAGGTGAGGACAACTAGTGTTCCTTGCTGCAACTTAACTCAACCAAATTTTTTAAAACAACAGTCATAGAAAATATAGAATGACATTATGTGTATATAGAAAAATGTGCATTTTCATAATTATTGCATTCATTCGAATCTATCGGTAAATGTATCGGGCATCTAACCCCATAAATGGAAAGGTTGGCCTTGACCGTCAAATGTACCAGTGTAATAATGGTGGGGAGTGACTGTGAGGTGCGATTGATATGCCGTCGTCGCCGCTGGAAAAGACAATCATTAATAACTTTCAATCAATCAATTTAACAGTACTTAATTATAATCATCACTTTGTGTGGGAAATTCAGATTATTATACCCATGGTAGAAACCCTTTGAGTAAAAATATTTCGAATGATTTTAAATTTGTTCACATGTTTAAAATTTTCCACATATCATAATGTTGTTACTCTCCCCCCTTTTTTTATTAGATATATCCGGAATGATAGCCTCAATGTTTAGAAAATAAAATCTAAAAACACACTAAAACTTGGCGTATTTAAGGTATACTTCGATACCACAGGCAGAGCCACCGCTGCCAGCAGGCGTCCATAGCCTCGACAGGGTTTTTTTTAACACATAGATGAGCCTGTATCCTTAATAAATGGTTTGAATTGTCTTTTCCAAAGAAGACCTTTATCCTGGTTTGGTAGCCAGATGATTATAATTCCACTCAGTATATTGTAACCTAAGTGAACAAGTCGACTCATGATGAGATATCTTGTCCTTTGAAGAAAAAATGCAAAAGGCCATTACACTGGTGTGGTAGACATAGTGGGAATGTCACTTATGTTATTATCTGATGAACGTGGTAGGTTGGATCATGATGAGACCCCCTATTCTTTATGGAAGAAGATTATTACTTTGTTAAAAAAACTTTTCTTTGATTTTATTTATTTATTTTTTAGAGCTCTATCAAGGGAGGCTCATCTACTCCTTAGGAGTGAGGTATGGTGTAAGAAGTGTAAGAATGCCAAATAAGAATGCATTTAAGATTCCTTATTATGATATGAAAGCAATTATCATTCAAGTATATGTAGATATATGTTAAGCCCTAATATTGGCTAATTGCCCCTTAATTGGAGCATATTACATTAGTAATGTTATTTTATTTATGTCATCTTTATTCCATTAGTTGTAATTATACCTCCTAGTCTCCTATATATAGCAAGGAGACATTTTCATTTGGAATAATCTTGTACTTGAACATTTATGTGGGGTAAAAAGAGGTTTCCCTCTCGAAGACTCTTATTATCTGAAATTATCTCTTTTTCAAGGTGTTGAGTACTTATTATGAGGATTTTCTATGCTATATTGATAGTTGGTTTTTAACATATGGTCTCAAAGCTCAAGGTCTTGGGCTTTCGCTGCTACATCTGAGACACCTTGGATTTTTGCTATAACATTTTTTCTACAATGTTTTAGAAGGAATGGCTTATGGGATATTTAGTATATGGATCAAGGTACGTTGGGTTAAAATTTAAGCTCTTGAGGCCTTATACTTTTGGAGATACAACCTGTACAAGATAGGGTTCTGGAATCATCCTTAAATGAGTCATTGCGGAATTTTCTCTATAAAAATTCTTATGTAACATTTCATACCCTGAAATCTGGAGGATATTTAAATAAATTAGTAAGGTATCTGGGGTAAAAATTTCATCTTTTGGTTCATCTTACATTTGTAGATACACCTTGTGGAAGATAGAGTATCTGACTAGTCCTATTGACTAGTCTCAAGAAGGTGTTCCAGGTAAAACAATCATAACTTCTTCCTAGAGTATCCAAATTGAGTGGGAATAGTTTCATTGGATAGTGGGCAGTCTTTAGTATTTATGGTATGAGTTTCAGAATTTTATATCAATTATTTTGTGCGGGGCACGCTATACAAGTGAGATCTCATGGAAAGGCCAAAAAGAAGCAAGTTGTGGGGAAGTTATCGTAAATTCCACTTGGCACATCCAATTTTGATCATACTTGTGGCATTGAAGAGAAGAAATATCAAAGAACTACATAAAATAAATTTTCATACCCATAAGGGCCAAAACTTGGTAGATACAATAGAATAAAGATTGTCTAGCAGAACCACTTCAAAATCAAGGTTCAAAAGTGATACTTGGCCAACATGCCACCCAAAAAGGGAACTTCTACACCAAATAAGCCTCCAGAAAATCCTACTTGGACTCTTGATGAAGGTGAAGAAATGCGTAGGGACATAAATGATTTACAAAATAAGATAGTAACAAAGGATGAACTACAAGATATGGAAGCTAAGTTGGAGGAAAAGATGGATGGTTTAAAAGAAGAGATCATGGAAGTATTGAAACATTTTGTAACAGAGAAGATACCTGAAAGTGAAAATGCATCCCATGAAATTCATGATGAGGACACAAGGAAGGTGAATCAAGAATGGAGAAACTCCAACTTTGGGTTGAAGACCAACCACCTTCCTAAGATCAATATGAGGAAGTTTGATGGGAAGGACCCAATAACATGGATACTTCAGATGGAGAAATTCTTTGATATACATAATGTGCCACATACACAAAAGGTATGAATTGCTTCTTTATATTTAGAACCTAATCAATTTGTATGGTATCGATGGCTTTGTTCTCGCAAATCACTTGTCACTTGGACAATTTTCACGGAAGAAATGATAGGACACTATGAGGATACAAGGAGAAATACCTTCTTTAGCCAATCGATAAATCTCAAGAAAAAGGGTTCAGTTACCGAGAACATTGAGAACTTCCAAAGATTGAATATAAAGGTAACATATATTCCAAATGAGCACTTGATTTATGTATTCATAGGAATTTAAAGGATAACATTCAACATGAGGTTCGCCTTTGGGAAGCCAAATCATTGGAGAATGCATTTAAGGTGGCAAGAAATGTTGAAAGTAAAAATATGGCTATGGCTACTAGAAGGAACAATACTAACATCTATAGAGAGAACAATGCTCCTTCTTCTAAAACACCTCAACCTACAAGGTTGACA
>ML778123.1:1190750-1231803 GCA_009831015.1 Picea engelmannii | reverse complement strand
CCTCGGGAAATGGAATTGGTGTTGTCCTAATGCAAGAAGGAAGGCCCCTGGCTTTTGAAAGTCGACCACTCAAGGGAAAGGACTTACACAAAACCATTTATGAGAAGGAAATGATGGAAATACTACATGCATTGAAGAAATGGTGTCCTTACATAATAGGTAGGCACTTCAAGGTCAAAACAAATCATGATAGTCTTAAATAATTCTTGGAACAAAGACTATCTTCAGAAGAACAACAAAAATGGGTAACCAAGATATTGGGTTATGATTTTGAAATAGTCTATAAAAAGGGGAAGCAAAATGTTGTGACCAATGCACTCTCAAGAAAGGATGAATATGTTGAGGCCTTTCTCTGTGTTATCTCGATCATCCAACCCGATTGGATAATAGAAGCAAAGGATGAATGGAAGAATGACGAAAAAGTGTGGACTCTCATTCAAAGGTTGGAGAAGGATTCCAGTGGATCAGATACATTTACATGGAAAAATGATTCACTATGGTACAAAGATCGCTTATATTTATGTAAGAACTCCCAACTCAAAAAAAAAGGTACTATTGGAATTGCACACCTCTCCAGTAGGAGGGAACTCAAGATTTTTGAAAACCTACCATAGAGTCCAGAAGGATTTTTTTTGGGATGGCCTTAAAACTGAAGTTCAAAGGTTTGTGGAAGAATTTTTGGTTTTCCAACAAACTAAGGTGGAAACAATTAAGACCCTGGGTCTTTTACAACCATTAGCCATCCCAAGTCATCATTGGGAGGAGGTTTCCATGGATTTCATCACAAGGTTACCGAAGTATGAAGGAAAGAGTGTCATCATGGTGATTTTTGATAGACTGACCAAGTAAGCACACTTTTGTGCACTCTCTCATCCCTTCAAAGCTAGTACAGTTGCCACCGCATTCATGGAGACAGTTCAAAAGCTACATGGTAGCCCAAAGATTATTGTAAGTGATAGAGATCCCATCTTCACTGGACATTTTTGGACAGAATTATTTTCTTGTTTGGGTACTCAATTGGCTCATAGCTCATCCTATCATTCTCATTCTAATGGACAAATTGAGACAGTGAACAAATTTCTGGAAGGCTACCCTCATTGCTTTGTCTCTGATAAACAAACACAATGGTTCAAATGGTTACCCTTGGCAGAATGGTGGTATAGCACTTCCTTTCATAATGCAACAAAAATGACACCATTTATGGCACTCTATGGATAATACCCTCCTTCCATCACTTCTTCTCTAAAATAAAAATCTAAGGTTCAAGCAGTGGAAGATCACATTGAGAATCAACAACAAGTTCTCCAAATATTAAAGGACAACCTGACCATGGAACATAATCGCAAGAAACAACAAGCATATCAACATTGTAGTGAAAGAAGTTTTGAAGTAGGGGATTGGGTGTTTTTAAGACTACAACCATATAAAAAGATGTCCCTCAAGCAAGCCAAGAAGGATAGTAAATTATCACCAAAGTACTATGGACCTTATAAGGTGTTGCAAAAGATTGGTACTATGGCATACAAATTGGAGTTGTCTGCATCTTCACAAGTACACCCAGTTTTCCATGTTTCATGCTTAAAGAAGGTTATAGGCCACATGATCCCAGTTCAAACTATATTTCCAGAACTTGACGAGGAAGGAAAAATCATATTGGAGCCTAAAGCCATCACTGAGACAAGAATTTTCCAACTGAGGAATAGATCCATTTTAGAGTATCTCATTAAATGGAGGAAACTACCGGCTGAAGATTCCACTTGGGAAGATGAGTCTTTTACACAGAAGCATCCAGAGTTACTCAAGCGTTGTAGACAACACTTGTCTCAAGGGGAGGGGCATGTTAAGCCTTGATATTGGCTCATTACCCCTTAATTGGGGCATATTACATTAGTAATGATATTTTATTTATGTCGGATTTATTCCATTAGTTATAATTATACCTCCTAGTCTCCTATATATACCAAGGAGACATTTTCATTTGGAATCATCTTGTACTTGAACATTTATGTGGGGTAAAAGGAGGTTTCCCCCTCGAAGAGGCTTATTATCTGAAATTATCTTTTTTTCAAGGCATTGAGTACTTATTCTGAGGTTTTTCCATGCTATATTGATAGTTGGTTCTTAACAATATATAAGGGAAAGAAACGAATTACGGTGGTTAATGAGTTGTGAACAATTTTTAAAAGGATTCGGAGAAATTAATCCAGGAATAGTTTATTAAGGTATGTTAAATGATCCACACCAAATGACAAATTAGAGCTAGTGATGAAGCAAAGGAATTACTGAAGGTGATACCCAAAGGATTGACTCACATAATCAATGGCATGTTTGAAGGAAGGAGAAACAATAAGAAAACAAATCGTGAAAGGAACAACAAAGGAACAACAATCGTTCTTTTTAAAAGGAATGACAATGGTTTGCAAAGGAAAAAGAGATCGTACGAAGGTAACAACAGTCATTCTTTTCAAAGGAATGACAATCGTTTCGTTTTGAGTGAACAATATTACGTACGAAGGGAACAACAGTCATTCTTTTCAAAGGAATGACAATTGTTTCGTTTTTAGTGAACAACAATGATGATCACCCATATAATTAAGTGTTAAAAACTCCCATAGGCATTTTTGTTCAGTGAATCTATAATTGATTAGTCATCAACTAAATTCATTCAATTACTATGGGTAAGTTTATGCAATAATCGAATTATTAGATGGTCTATAAGAATGTTCATTTTCTTGTAAAGGAAAGGGTTATATTTGTTGAGTTTTTGCAATGCAGGATAAAGGTAAAGAACAAAAAAGAGTGTTTAATTATATTCATTATAGTCATCTCTTCTGTTTTGTATTTTCTCAAATGACTTTCCTATAAAAAGAAGAGCTAAAAACTCAATCAAATCTGTAAAAAACTATATACAATATATACAGTAAAAAAGAATTCATCATTTATGGAGTTGAGGCTACTGGGAGACCTTCCTAGCCAGCCAAAATCTGAACAGTAGGGTCCTTACTTACTTGTTGGCAGAAGGATTCTTTTGAAGGCGACTAATGGTAAATTCATAGACAATGTTCATTAACAAAAAAGGGAGACCCAGACCCATCGATGGAAATTAAAGTAACAGTGCAATTATCACGAACTTCATAATTTCATATGGTCCCAACCACCTTGTCTATAATTTTCCAGGAAAATCCTAAAATCTGGAATCATAGAGGAGCGCCCAATCACCTTTCTGGAAGGATTTATTCTTGATATGTTTATTGCATTAGTTCACTCTCTCTTTCTGAATGAAAGTTGTGTGATCCAAGGTGGACATGCATGCTTCATCCAATTCATTGAGCTGTTGTAGGCATTGTTTAGGTGCCTCTATGAGATCCAATCTAATCTTCTGGGCCATCCTTAGAGTCTTAATATCAAACTCGATTGGAAAGATAGGTTATTTACCATAGACTAAATGATAAGGAGAGTAGACAGTGGTGTTACGCCATGTTGTGCGATAATCCCATAAGGCATTTGGGAGCTCATTAGCCCAATTCTGTCGATTTATTGAGACCGTTTTCGTCAAAATTTCCTCCAAAACTTTATTGGTGCTTTCTACCTGCCTTTTTTCCTGTGGATGGTATGGGGAAGTGACTCTGTGATTAATATGATAATTTTCTAGGATGGTCGTGATTCTATGAGCTGTAAATTGTGACCCCCCATCAGTGATTACTTCCCGAGGTAGTCCATAACGTACAAATAATTTGAAAAGCAATTTGATGACTACTTCCTCTGTTGCGTTTGGTAAGGCTTCTACCTCTACCCATTTGGTCATGTAGTCCATTGCAAATAGAATATAGGCCTTATGATTTGACTTCAGATTGAAGGGGCCAACAAATTCTAGTGCCCATCTCTCAAATGGTTCTGCGAGTACTTATGCTTTTAGAGGCATTTCATCAGCCTGACCTAGTTTCCCATCCACTAACAACTGTCCCAGGTATGGACATATTTATTCGCATCTCTTAATATTAAGGGCCAATAGTAGCCCACTTGTAAAATTTTATGTCCAATCCTGTGATCTACAAAATGCCCACCGCAGGGCTCATCATGTCTTGCCTTTATTATGTCATCAATTTCGTCATCTCGTACGCATCTGTGGATCTGGAAATCAACCCCTATGTGGAAGAGATATCCACTGATACAAGTGAATCGTCTGCTACGCTAGACGATTAGTTTTCTTTCCCTTGATGATAGATGTGCCAGTAATTTCCCCGCTGCTAGGTTATTTTCCACATCAGCGTAACAAGGTGGTTTAGAAGTGACAGAAAACATATGCTCATCTGGAAATTGATCTTCAACTGTCAAGGAGTCATCCATTTTGGGTATGGGGGATAGGAAGTTTGCAACAATATTTTCTCTTTTGGGTCGATCTTTTATGGTGATGTCAAATTCCTCCAATAGCAATAAACATCGAGTGACCCATCCATTAGTAATAGGTTTATTAGTTAGATATTTAATAGCAGAATGATCAGCATACAGAATAACTGGATAGCCTGTTATATAATGGAGAAATTTATTGATGGCATGTATAACAACTAAAAATTATTTTTTTGTTACTGTATAATTAGATTTAGCAGAAGTGAGATTCTTTCTAATAAAATAAATAACATAGGGTTTCTTGTATTCTTCCTATCCAAGGACAACGCCTATGGAAATATCTGATGCATCGGTGGGGATGTGAAATGGTATTTTCCAATTTGGTCCTCTTAACACCGGTGTTGTCGAGATCAACTTCTTGAGTCCTGCAAATGCCACATCACACTTGTCAAACCACTGAAACTCCACATTACCAGTTAAAGCATTTAAAGGTGCAATGGTTCTTGCAAAATTTTCCATGGATCTGCGATAGTATCCTGAAGCACCAAGGAAACTACGTACCTTAGTTTGTGTGTGTGGTGTAGGTAGGTTGAGAATTACCTTTATTTTTGCTGGATCTACCCTAATTCCATCTGCAAAAATATAATTCCCTAGCACCACACCTTCCGTCATCATCATGTACATTTCTTGTGGCTTAAACATAACCTGGTAGTGATGCATTGTTCCAGTACCTTTTCCAAATTGTTTAGAGCTTGATCAAAGTCGTTTGCATAGGGTGTGAAATCATCCATGTAAACTTCAATCCCTTCGCTAATCAAGTCACTGAATATGCTCAAAATTTCCCTCTGGAATGTGGCTGGAGAATTACATAGTCTAAAGGGCAATACTCTATATGCAAAGGTACCCCAGGGGCATACAAATGTAGTTTTATATTGATATTCTAGGGCAATATGGATCTGATTGTAGCCACTAAAGCCATCTAGGAAAGGAAATAATTTCTTCCCTGCTAAAGTATCCAGGGCCTGATTGATGAAAGGTAAGGGGAAGTGATCCTTTTGGGTGGATTTTTTAAGTTCCCTGTAGTCTACACGGATTCGCCATTTTCCATTTTTCTTGGGGATGATTAGTAGTGGGGAAACCCATCGACTATCCGAGATAGGATATATAAAATATACATCCAAAAGATTTTGTAATTTTTCTTTGACAATATCCCTGAGATGGGGATTCAATCTTCTTTGGGGCTGTCAGATAGGTCGGGAATCTTTCTCAATATAAATATGGTGTGTGCAGAGTTGCAGATCAATACCTTTCATGTCAGAATACTCCCAGGCAAAAGCTTGCTGATATTTAGAAAAGATTTGAATCAACTTTTGTTGTTGTTGTGCATCTAGATTGGCATTAATGTTTAGAGACCTCCCTGGTGAAATCTCAACTGATTTGTTGTTATGAATAGCGGTAGTCAGGATTTGTTGTTCCATTAAATCTTCCAGCGGGTCTCCCTGCGCTTCGCAATCTAGAACAACTTTGAGCATATGGCACGTAGGGTTACTCACAATGGTTGTGTTGTTAATAAACCCATTGATCACATCATCCTCTAATTGGTTCTTGAGTCTGAGAGATTATTCCAACGTGAGAGGGGCACATAGATCCTTTTTTGGATATCTTGGTGGTGGCAACTGTGGATATACGATAGTTGGGCTTGGCTTGGATGGAGGATATAAGATGAGATTTTTTGTAACACCTCTTCTAGTAATTTTCATATTACCCATACGACATCCTATGTATGCATATGCCATTGTGAGCCATGGTATTCCCAGTATTAATGGATTCCCTTCAAGTCCACTTCTTGGGTTGATGATAAGGAAATCCACTGGATATTCCCAAGAGCCAACTGAAATTGCTATATCATGTAATGTGCCAACTGTTCTAACCATTGATCAATCATCCAACTGTAACATAATTGGGGTAGGCTCGAAGGAGTCAAAACCCAGGGTATTGCAAGTTTCCATAGTCAAGATGTTGATGGCCGCCCCCAAATCAACTAGCGTATATGGAAAAGAACAAACCTGGATCTACATATTTGACTGGTTCTTTTCTATCCAAAATTAGATCAGATAAGGATCCTACCACACGAATAGTTGATGATGAATTTTTAATTTTTCTAACAGGCTTCCTCCCACATAGTTCCTTGATTGTCTTTGCATAAATTGGAATGTCTTGCAGGGCCTGCAGGAGTGGGATCTTGACATATAAATTCTTGAGTTCCCCTGCAATGTTAAAGTTAGGATACACGGAAGGTTTTGCTATCATCAATACTTTTGGGAATGGGGGAGGAGGAGTTGCATCCTTATCAGGATCCTATGATTCGACTGTGTTTCCTCCCTGCTCTATTTCTTATGTTATGACCACAGTTGAAGGTGTTATTGTTGGTTGTATGTTATTTTCATTCTCCTTCTCTTGGAAATTGTTACTGTCTTCAGGAGAGATTATATTCCCCAATCTCAACCAGTGTTAATTGCACCCTACCGAGTTGGTTTCCCCTTCCCCATTATCCATAATATAGATGAGTTGGGCTGGTCTGTTATTGGGATTTGGGTGAGGTTGGGTTGGTAATTGAGGGCACAATTGTGGTTGAGGGTTCTAGAGTAATTGGAGTGGGGTTTTCAAAGTGGGTTGGGTTTGAGGGGCCACCCCTATGGGTTGATTGGTTATTCCTATGGGGCGCTACCAATTTTGGTTCCAATTTTGGTTTTGAGCAGCTGTGTTAGACCACTGTGAAGGGTAAGAGTTGTTTTTTAGGTTTTTCCAAGGTGGGGTAGAGTATTGTACATTGGGCCAGGGGGAATTTGCAGCTGGTTGATTTTTCCAGATGGGATTCATAGCGGGTTGGTTCGTCCAAGTGGGATTCACAGCTAGATCATGCTGGGGATGCAAGTTTTGATTAGTAAATGGTTGGCCCTACCATGTGTTTCCATAATTTTGTTGTTGATTATACTGCCCAGAAAAGAAAGAGGAGGGGTCCTATAGTGTACCTGGAGGCCGGGCCTGCCATTGGTGATGTTGAGCCATCAAGTATAATGGTTATTCTTCTCTAAAGATAAATTTTAGTCTAGAGAGTGATGGGCATTGATCTGTTTCATGATCTTTGGCACAAATATCGCAAACTCGAACCACTTCCAAAGGACATTCCCTTGGACCATGTTTTTTTCTGCATCTGTGGAAAAATATGGCCAAAGTTTGTTCTGCTTCTGCTTGTTTCTGTTTGGCCAACAATACATCCAATTCTGTAGTCAGAGTGCTTAGAATATCAGTTTTGAAATTTTCTAAGAGATTACCCACTTCAGCTCAGGTAACTCCTCCGCTGGTAACATTGCTATTTCTGGTGAGGGGAGTTCGCATTCCTGATCTAGTCCATGTACTTCCATGTGAGCACCTAATGCACAATAGAATGATGTTTTCATAAGTTTCTTGATAAATATCACCCTTCCCAATTAAATTCAACGTTTCTACCCACTCATCTTTCATTCCTTTTATCAAAGTGGCTTTGAGCACCGCACCTGGTAACATACCATATAGAGATCTTTGCAGATTATATTGAAATATTTCAACATATTCCTCTAATGTCTCGTTTTATTTTGAAGCAATTTGAAATATCTCATCTTTTAGGTCCCTGGTTCTACAATAATAATGGTATTTTTTCAAGAAGGCCTGTTTCATCTCATCTCATGAGTTTATAGTTCCACCTCCCAATCCCATAAAATAGCACAAAGATGCCCCTTTCAAAGTGGAAGGGAACAAATTTAGTTTTTGGGATTCAGAGGTGTAATCATAACCTCTACATAGGACATAAAATTTGAATAATAATGCATCCAGGTCTTCTGAAATCAATCCATGAAAGGTTGGAAAGTTTTGGAGGGGAATTGCTTTCATGGGGGCATTGGCAACTGGATCAACTATCAGATATTCTATAGTGGAGGTCCAGGGTCATATATCAGATAAAAAATAACCTTTAAGTATCATCTGGAGGCAGGCGTTGGCATAAGAATCTTACTTATTGCCTATGTAGGTTCTAACCTTCCATATTCAATACCTCATCCTCCAGAGACACAACCTATGCTATCTTTGACACTCTCCCTGGAAACGGCGCCAAAATGTTGGGCTCTAAAGATGTCCTAAAAACAACCTTAGTTTAACATTAATTTATCAACCCGAGGATTCGTATTCGATTTCAAGAATATCAACAAAGTCTATGAACATAGTTCGTAGAGGCTAAAATCATGTAGTTAAAGAAAATCTGACTTTATCAACAATCAAGTTCCTCACACATTCATTAAGTTCTAAAGCTAAGATCCTACTGAACAGGATTGAAATCTGATCTATAATGTTCTATGAATTGAAGGCATGAATTAAATTGCTAAATTGATCTAATTAAGGGACAGGAATTGAATCTGATATTAGAGGCATGAATTGATCTAATTAAGAAACATGAATTGAATCTATGAAAATAAGATGACCTAATGATGACTATCTAATATGCTGGAAAGAAATAACTGAATATTGTAAATTGAGGCAGAACAATAATTGAACAACAACTGCTAACTAAGTAGAAGGAACAACAAATGCTAATTAATCAAAAGAAACAACAAATGTTAATTTAATTGAAAGGAACAACGTATGTGAAAATGAGAGGAACTGTCAAGTAGTAAACTACAACAAATGGAATCTGGAATAGCAATCAACAACATTCAAAGGAAAACATCTATCTTCTACAAGAAATAGTATCAAAACATTGACACGCTTATGCATTATATTTAACGATGATAAAGAGGATTTAAAGTTCGAAACATAAATCAAACTGATAAAATGCAGATTAAGACAGTAACTCCTTAAGACTGGGCCCTCGGTCCTCAGAAGCACTGCTACTAGAAACTCAGTATACAAAAATGATGGAAACGTTCAAAACCTTTATTAACTCCATAACTGAAACAACATTTACAGAAACTGTTTGCGTGGAGCAATTCTGAATTCTGGGTTCTTACATACAAATCTTCTATTATCCTTTCCAGGGTTCACTACTCTTTATATACTACAAAATATGGGTAAATAAAGTTGTCTTGAGGATCAAGAGATCCTTAGGATCGCTATTACTATTTTTTAAGTTTACAAAATAGAGAACTAATCTCTCTTGAAACTACTTTACGCTCCATATCTTTAGCCTCCAATAGCATTGCGCACTCTTCTTCTATCATGAGTTTACCAAGATTTACCCATTCCTGTAACAAAATCAAACAATTCCAACTACATTTTAGAATTTACGAACTTCAACTCAATGATAGTTCTGGAATACATTTTAGTCATTTCCTATCCTATTTTATTCCTAAGTAATAAAAAAGTCAGTCAAGATGATGTCATAAATCATGGAAATGAGGAGAATTTCTGTACCTTTTCATAACCCAACACATGTTGTGCATTATCAAGGAATGAACATGATAGTTCAAAAATTGGAGAGTTAGTGCTTGAGAGAATGACTAAGAGTTCTAAATATGAACACGCCAATAGTTTTGAATTATAACACTTACACATTGTGGAGGATCTCCTTGATAAATATTGGATATGGAAGCAGTAAGGTGATGGTGGATACTTTCCTTAGTCTTTGGAGTTATATGGAGTGACAAAGATGTGAAAAAAAATGCTATATTCAGGCATGGAGATGCACATTTCAAGAATGGGATGTGATGGTTGGACTAGCTACCCAACTAGTGCATGAATTGAGTCTAGAATTGTGCAAAGACATGATAGAGTTGGTTGAAGTATGGACATAGCAGAAATTTCATAGGAGTTCAATACTTAGACATTTTTTAAGTTTTGATTGAGGTTGCAACAACATTTGAGGCAGTATCAATAACATAAGAGACAACGATCGTCACAACAGGATAGTGGCATATTGGGCATTGCAGAAAAATATGGGGAGGAGACGTCCTTCCATTATAGAAGATAGATTGGTTACACATAATTTTCGGAAAAGAAAAGTGTGGATGGCTTCAAAGGTTGCAGATGATTGTAGTGTGAGTTAGAAACTTGGGATTTCCACTTCGCAAGGAAACTTGGGGTTTCCTCTTTAGAAGAGTTTGGAGTTTCCAGTTGGCACAAAACTTAGGGTTTCTAATAGACTTAGTTGCAATGAGGGCATGAGTTAGGGTAGAAAATTAAATATCATAGATTTTGTGGATGTTATTGGGGATGGAAACGAATTAAGGTGGGGTAAGATGTAAGGTGTTCAGCTAGAAGAGCATAGGCACCATTTCCCAAGTCCTCAAGGATATGAAATTTGGGGTTGCTTTGGCACCCAAGGGTCGCACTAGTTGGGAAAGTTGGTTCCTTGGGTACGTGAACACGCCAAGGGGTTTACCAAAGCATGAGGTGAAGCCTGGGGTAGAAGTGACCAAGAGAAGGGGTACACCAAAGAGGTTGGGGCATGTTGGCATGAGGATCACACCAAGGTTGGGGTGTGTCGGTCCCAAGGTATGAAAAGTTTGAAGAGCACATGGGTTCATTTGAGAACATTGGTCTATAAAGGGGTGTGATCATTCATTTGGGTGCATTGGTCTGTGAAGGGGAGCGACACACCCAAAGGATCTGATGGTTTGTGAAGGTGACATTTGGAGTGCATATAAAAGAAAAAGGGTGCACAACCAAGAAGGAATAGAGAAAGTGAAAGGACAAGATGAGATATAAGGTTATGTGACAGATTTGGGAAAGGAGAGGTGAGCTCCCTCAAGGGTCCAAGTCACTCCACATGGGAGGAATTTTATTTCCTTGAGGTGATTTTGTGGAAAGAGTTAGGGAGACCTTCTTTGGGTTGAGTCTAGCAAGAAGGATGACTTGGAGTTTGGGGAAGTCTTGTTGCAAGTCTAGGTGAGGCATGCTATGAGACAGAACTGCAGGTCTGTGTGAAGTCTCATGACAAAAACAAGATGGTGAGTTTTTGGTGGATGCACATTTGAGGTGCTCCGTAGGAGTTGCAAAAGTTGTTGTGACGGATGAGTCTTGGTGTGATGAATTTTTGTATGAGTTTCTTGGTGAGGTGAGGCGAGTCATGTGATTCTACCCAATTTGTAAATAGAGTTGGTAATGCTCATATTGTAATTGTTTCACAATAATAAGACTTATTTGGGTATTAGGAACATCTTGTTCTTCCCACACTATATATGTTTGTCTCTTGTTTGTTTCACAATTGTTCTCTTGGTTTCTCTTCCTCATGGATGTATGCTTAAATGACTAAGTGTTAACATTAACAATATTATCTAAGTATACAAGTGAGTTGCACTATAATAGGAGTGTGACTCACCCATACCCTAGAACATAGTATGAGTATGCTCTAGGTGAAGAGGCATAGACTGGATGAAGTGTCCTTGGCATTACCAAGAAGCCAAGTGAGAACCGTCGTTGTGTTGCATATTGTCAAGAGGTGCACAATTATAATACTTGGGCAGGGAACATGTGGGGATGTGACACTAGGGATGAATGAGGTGAGGTGTAACTTTGGGGTTAATTTCACATAATAGATACCCTTCATTCATGGCATCTAATTTGAAGGTTAAACATATAATTAATAAAGAAGAATTTACCAACCAAAAATATTGAGGGGGGGAATATTTTCCCAACACATGAAATGCATAGATTGATAACAACTAAAATAAATTATCTTTTGGTTGGTCATGTATAGCTTCTATCTCAACTAGTCATGATGAAGTGGGGGGGAGGTGTGGCTACATTGATTAAACCCTCATTGACCTCAACAATTGTTGGGTGGGGAAATGATCACACTCAATGACTATTATGGGAATTTCTTACCCTAGATGTTCATTTTATTGGCTTGGCTAAGATATATGCATCAACTAATATAGAGGAACAATCAGAATTTTAGATATGGATGGTCAATCGGTTACCAAAGACCCCCTCGCTTGTCTATGGAAACTTTAACATGGTAGAGATGCAAGATGATAATGAAGGGTTGTTGTCAATCGATGCTCCTCAAGATGAAAAGGATGCATGGAATGCTTTCAGAGACATGTTGGGGTTGTACAAATTTAACAAGTTTAATGGTCGACATTGCTAAATTATGGTTTACTTGGTTCAATCTATCTAAGGGAACCAAGCAAGGCCTAAAATGATGTCTTTGTGAAAAAATCCTTCTATTTTGATTCTCTATATGCTACCCTATCTAGGGCTTCAAGGATTCCACTCTTTTTACAATTATATGTTTCATTAATATTTTTCTCTTCTCATGTACAACTTCTTTGAAAAGACCAAATTTTTGGAAGGTGGCTTGTTTTCTCCATTCCACTCACAATAATAAATTTTGGAGCAAATTATTGAATTCATATTAGACTATCATCATAATCATTGTCATTGTCATCACCATCATGACTACCATAGTTGTTATAACTCTAAATTTCCCTACTCATGCATACATGGCCTTAGCCCTCTTACTTGCATATTCTGCCAAAGCACTGTTGAAAAGCTCTTATTAAAAAACCATTTTTTAGAAGATGTACACGCCTTGCACCATTACAGCCCACGTACATACACTTTTTGCACCACTATAGATCACATACATACACTTGTTTCACCATTACATCCTACGTATGCTTGCAAACTTTGCAAAAATTAAAAAGTTGCAAGGAATTAGTTGAAATTCACGGGCTATTGGAAGTAACCCAACTAATCCACCTGCTATAGACTGTCACCCAACCGAATAACCATCCTTTTTTCATATAAAAGGAGGTGTTGAGGTATCATTTCACATCCAAGCATAACAACATTGAAACTCTTCACAATTTCACTACCCCTCCTTGCCCAAGATTTTGCTGCCTTTGTGAGATATTTCCTCAGCATTCCCTCATCAGCCCCTTCTTCCTCCATTAAACCCATTCCCTTCCATTGAGGTGATTAGAAGGTTGAGAGAAGAAGTCCATTCAAGGTGCATTTGGAGCATGGTAAAGAGGATCCCAGACCAGGTTCGCGGAATGGTGACCGGCATAGATTGCAAGTTGTAATATTTGTATGATGAATAAAAGAATCACATTTTCAGGTCCCAAATGATGATGTTTTGAGTATTTTCATTGATTTATAATTAGAATTTATATCTAACCCTAACTCATGAATAGAATAACATGCTTGTAGTCCTTGTTTGCCTATATTTGGATGCAGGTCATCCTTGGGAGGAGACATCCAGTCATTGGAACTACCAAGCTTGAGCATATCATCACCAGACATGGGATCAAAGGTATAGTTACCCGATCTCTTCTCTTATTTTCTTTCTTTACATTAGTTTTGGTATGTTTGGGGTAGAGGAAAATTGATTGACTTTTAGATGGTCATTCTCTCTGTCTACATATTGAACCCTGGTGTAGTTAAAGGGGGGGTTTTCTTGCTAGCATAACTGGCGACCATACTGGGGATTGCCTCTAGGGTTTTTTAGGGGATTTTGGGTTGTTTGATTGGTTTGTTTTCCTTTTGAGTTTATTTCAAGTTTTCTAAGTCTGTCAAGGGATTCTTGTTACCTATAGGGTGCATACTAGTTGTCCCTGCCCTATAATATTTCTTGGTCTTTTCATTTTTTAAAAAGACATAGAGGTGTATGAGCCTTGTCTTGGGTCAACCCGTGTACATACATGCTTTGCACAGTAAACAGTCTGCGTACATATGTAGGATGTTGATGCAACAACCCACGTCTCTATTTCATGAAATTTTTTTGAAAAAGAGGAAGTTTGTCTCTTTCTTGATTGAAGTTCACACTTCTCAGGGCTTTCTTGAATCAGTCCAAAGTCTTTGTTTATGGCCATAGCCTGGGTATAGTTTCGTTTTACTTGGTCCTTAATCTTCTTGTGTTTCCTAGCATTTTTAGCTTATTTTTAGCTTGAATTTTAAGAAAAATGAGTTTCTTTTCATTGTGTATTCATCAGTTTTTTTTAGCATCTTTTCTTAGTTCTTCTTTGATTGGAAGAAAATATATAAAAGAAACTTAGTTTGTTAGGTCTATTTCTTTCTTTTCATTGTTATTTGAAAAAGAAAAAGAAATTAGCATAGTGTTGTATTTTCTTCTCATATTGAAAGCATTTCAAAAGAAAAATAAGAAAGATAATCCTTCTTTGCCAGTGTTCTTATAAGTTTCATTTTTTGCAAGAGTCTTAAAAACATCATTTGCACTACCACACCCTTTGTGTAAATCAAGCCTTAAAAATAACGCCTAATCTAAAATACATTAGACTTTTTTGTTTGTAGGGTTCACAGAACAATCTAGGGTTTTAGGGCCTTGAAATAGGTGTGAAGAGGAAACTCTTCAAGGCCACTTTAAAACAAACATTGGAGTCTAATCTAGGGAGTGTTTTAAGCCCAATGTCGTAAGAGTTAGTCAGGGAACCCCTCTAACACAGGGGATAAACATGAGGTCGCATGAGGAAAGGAAGCGAAGATAACCACTCCAAAGCTGGACTGAACGTAGTGGAGATTGTATATTGAGGGTATTTCTCGAGAACAATACTGATCACATTTTCCTATGGAGCTTCATTGACCTCAAATCCGTTCGAGATACTTTGTTTTCTTCCAGACCATTTTATTTCAATAGCCTTGAAGGGATTCAAACTTGTTATCCTTCTCATTACAATCTTTCTGACTGTCGACTGTACCCGCCTAGTGACTGACTGCGAGTTGGCAACCTAGTTGCCCATATTTTTAGGGACTTACACAGGTGACTATGGGGGTATACTGCGGTACCTAGGGAGGATGTCGGATCATGCTTTGTAGAGTATACCCAAAGGGTTCTTCTGTGTTCAAGTTGCACTTACACTGGTTAGTTTCTCTAGTGTCGATTGGCGTAACTGTCCTTCCCACTAGTTAGTCGACTGCTTGATTTATCTTTAGAATATTTTAGTGTGTGCTCTATGCTCCCTAGTTTTCGATAGTGAGTTAGTCAGTCACTAATTTGGGTCTCTAACCTAAGGTGGTATACCGCCCACTCTGTCGGTCGTGAGGAATTTTTGGTCTTCTACTTAGAAACGTGGAGCCGCCTCTTTATAGGCACTGTCTTTTATAACACTGGTTTGCCAGAGTCAGTGTGTGAGACTTTTATAGACTTGAATGATCCCGCAAGGGGAGAACCTGTGCATAAGATCTTCATGGCTAAATTTCCTGGTGATACCAACCAAGGAACCCCTTTGCAAGGGTATTCTTTTGATTTTCCTTTCTTCTAAAACGTTGGTGTCCCTTTGATGGCCATGTTGTACATTCCTGGGTTGAATGTGGGACTACCGGTTTGGTTGGGTACCATTCCAAATGTCCCAAATTCTCTTGTTGCTTCTCAGTTAAGCACTTTATGTCATGGGAATCATGTTAATGTTCCTTCATCAACGAAGTCTTCTCCTCCTCCTTCTACCTTCTCTGGTGAAAATATAGATACTAGTAATCGGAAGTCTAAACGAAATAGAAAGAGGAAGAATAGGAAGAAGAAATCACCAACTTTTGCAAGTCATGTTGGAGATAGGTCGTCGACCTCTGTAAGTCATGTTGAAGACCAACACCTAGCCTCTGCAAGTCATGTTGGGGGAAAGCACCCATCCTCTGTGAGTCATGTTGGGGGAAAACATCTAGTCATTGCTAGTCATACTAGCGATAGGTTTGTAGCCTCTATGAGTCATCTTATCAACCAATCACCAACCTATGCAATTTATGTTAGTGATATGTCAACAATATTTTCTAGTCATGTTGGGGACAAGCAATCAACCAATGCCAGTCATGCTAGGGGCATTGATTCTATTCAGAAACCTAGACAGATAGGACGTAAGCCTAAGTTCCCTTGTAATATTTGCAAGGGAGATCGCCTTACTCATTTATGCCCTAGCCTTCAATAGGTACGAAGATTGTGGTCCCTATCTAAAAGCTCTTCTGATTCTGATTCTTCTGAGGTTTCCTCACAGCCTATTCATCTAGTGGTTGAGAAAGTGGTCGTGTCGATGCAATATTTGGCATATCCCACTTCCCTTTTGGGGGGTGATGCGCCTTTAGACCATGTTGTCTCACAACCTATTCAGTGAGTGGTTGAGAAAGTGTTCACGCCGATGAAATCTTCGGCTCATCCCACTCTTCTCTTGGAGAGTGTCGAGTCTACCAAAGTGGTCACGCCGATGCAATCTTCAGCTAATCCCACTCTTCTCTTGGAGAGTGATGTGTCTACCGACTATGTTTTTAGCACATCCAATTCGATACTTTCATAACAAGGGGGCATTCTTCCCGCTTCGAGCACACCCCCTCCAAGTCCTAGGAGAGTTTCCTTTGATTGGAATGATCTTGTTGAGTCTCATCTTCCTTCTTCTGCACCCTTTCAAATAAGGGTTGAAGTTAATTCAAATAAAATTTACTGATGTATTGTAGATGAAGGAGCCTCCACAAGTATTTTATCCTCCTTAGCTTGGAAAGCTTTGGGCTCTCCCGAGGTTGTGACTGCTTTGCATGAGTTGTTGGATTTTGATAGAATTCATAGTGAATATTTGGGGATTCTTCATCAGTTCCTTATCTCGTTAGGTGGGAAGAATGTCCTTATCAATGCTATAGTGGTGCAAGGCCTGTTAGATTTCAATATGCTTCTCGGGCGTGATTATGTATATGCTATGAACGTTTTGGTGTCTATGCTCTTCTGGGTGATGCATTTCCCTCACAATGGAAGTATTGTCACTATTGACCCGCTTGCATCTGATAATCACCATCCTAATTCGACATTATTTCAGGCTACCCCTTTATATGTTCCTAGTGTTTGTGTAGACTCTACCCCATGGGACTCCCTCATGAGCATGATTTGTTGTCTTTCAAGATCGCTTTAAATTTTGAAAGCAACATCCAACGAGACTGCATTTATTCTTTTCGATATCATCTAGATTGACTAATAAAAGTATCCCCCTGGAGTCTTCTTTGGGCCTTAGGGACTAAATCTTCAAAAAAGGAACATTCTCCTTGGTTTTGGTTTATCACCTTTTTCAGGCCTTGGAGATTACTTACGAAAAATGAACCACCACAAAGTCCATAGTTAAGCTCTTTTCAGACTCCCTAAAATTGAAAACATCATCGAGTGACCTTGTTCCTCCACACTCATTAAATTGGTCCAGAAGAACATCTACTAGCATGAATTTAACCCTTTTTCTAGCCTGTAGATTATAGCGGAAAAAGGCACACCTCGAGAGATTCGTCTCACCGGGAGAGTTCTCCTCAGTAACTTTTATAATTTTTTGGGCTAAGGAGACTAAACTCAGAAAAAGGTTGTGAGTCCATAGTTAAGCTATTTTCATACTCCTTAAAATTGAAAAGATGGTCGAGTGATCTTGTCTTTGTCACACTCATTAAAATAGTTTTTAATAGACGTATTTTCGATGCAAGTTTAACCCTTTTTCAAAACGACTAGACTATTTCTGAAAAAGGTACTCCCTGGAGTCTTATTTTACATTTTTTCAGACTCTTTAAACATGAAAAAACTACCAAGCTTACCTTCTCTGGGCTTGTAAAAATTACATAGAAGGGGTCTCATTTTGTCTTTCTTAATCGCATATTCATCTCTTCGACTTTTTCCTAATGTCAGCTCCATGTTGCTCTCAACTAAACCTTTGAAGCATGCCTTATATGCAATCCTTGTATCACTTCTTGCCTCTACGACTTGACACCTTGAGCCATGGAGGAATTATCCCCGAGTGTCCTTTTCCTGCACATGTCTCCTTACTTTGAGCATTAGTATGTTTCTTGCACTTGGAACTAGTATGCTTTCTTGCGACACTCGTTCCTCCTTTGTAACATAGCATTCCTTTATTCTTTTTCAAGATCTTTAAAAAATTGAAAAAGACAAAAAAAATCAAATATTCCAAAAAGAGGGGACGAGAAATATGTATTCTTTTTCAGCAGCACAGAGAGTCGCCCTTGGAAAAAGTACATACTTATGTTTGTTCGCCAAGAATTGGAATCTAGTATGACCTTAGGAAGCTATTCTCGCTACATAGCGATGTGTCCTCCTCCATTTGGTTAGTCTTCCAAGCAGATGGAGAGTTTGCGTTGCCTCCTGCATTGTGAAATTATGTCAATGTCATGCTTCCTGAGTCTGATCATCTTTCGTTCTTTTTCCCAAGGGAAGTTTCACTCAACCTGAGTCGGCCTTTTTGTAGTTTGTCTCTTGAATTCATGAGTAGGCCATCCCGAGAGTCCAATCAAGTCCCGATTCAAAATCGACGAAGTTTTCTTCCTGATCATTGAGATCCTCATGTATTTTCTCGACAAGTCTTCGAATACCTCAAGGTAGTGATTTATACACTCCCATTGTACTCCTACCTGATTTTTGAAGATCTTGAAGTTGTTTCTCGAGCTATGAAGACCTCATCTCCAGTCATCAGGCGTCACTAGCTTCTTGAAGATGGATACTATACTTATATATCTTTGACTGATTTTGAGATGTAGATCCAATGTGTATTACTCGCGAGTACACTTTATAAAGTTATATGACATGGATCTGTAGTGTACTTTATTGGCAGCCATGATGTAGTTCATCTCGAGCATGGGTATGCCCACCTCGGAGAGACAATTGTTATTTTGCAAATGGAACCTCCCAAACTCTGGTCCCGGGCTCACTCTATTTTGTACATTGGTGAAGATATTGTAATGTATCTCAGCCATTAGTTTCTCCTGACCTCACACATTGGGGGGAATCTATTATAGCCCTAAAATTCTCTACTCATGCATACATGGCCTTGGCCCTCTTACTTGCATATTTTTCCAAAGCACTGCTGAAAAGATCTTAAAAAACCATTTTTTAGAAGATGTACGTGCCCTACACCATTACAACCCACATACATACGCTTGCTGCACCACTACAACTCGCGTACATATGCTTGTTGCACCATTACAGCCCGCGTATGCTTGCAAAATTTGGCAAAATTAAAAAGTTGCAAGGAAGTCATTGAAATTCACGGGCTATTGGAAGTTTCCAAACTAATCCACCTTCTATAGACCGTCATCCAACCGAATAACGATCCTTTTTTCATATAAAATGAGGTGTTGGGATCTCATTTCACATCCAAGCATAAGAACATTGAAACTCTGCTCAATTTAACTTTCCCTCCTTGCCCAAGATTTTTCTGCCTTTGTGAGATATTGCCTCAGTATTCCCTCATCGACCCCTTCTTTCTCCATTCAACCCATTCCATTCCATTGAGGTGATAATAAGGTTGAGAGAATAATTCCATTCAAGGTGTACTTAGAGCATGGTAAAGAGGAGCCCAGACCAGGTTCGCGGAACGATGGATGACACAGATTGTAAGTTGTAATCTTTGTATGATGAATAAAAGAATCACACTTTCCTGTCCCAAATGATGATGTTTTGACTATTTTCATTGATTTATACTTGGGATTTATATCTAACCCTAACTCATGAATAGAATAGCATGATTGTAGTCCTTGTTTTCCTATCTTTGGATACAGGTCATCCTTGGGAGGAGACGTTCAGTCATTGGAACTACCAAGCTTGAGGAGATCATCACCAGACGTGGGATCAAAGGTATAATTACCCAATCTCTTCTCTTATTTTCTTTATTTACATTAGTTTTGGTATGTTTTGGGTAGAGGAAAATTGATTGACTTTTAGACGGTCATTCGCTCTGTCTACATCTTGAACCATGGTGTAGTTAAAGGGGGGTTTTATATTTGTTAATGAAAATGACTATGGTAGTCATGATGGCGATGAAAATGTTGATGATTATGATGATATTCTAATGTGAATTCAAAAATTTTCTCCAATATATATATATATATATATATATATAAACATTTATCAAAACATAAATCACAACATGTGTTGATATTACAACTCTCTTCCATGCACTATAATGAAAATTTGAGCCCAATCCCACCCACTACTTGGAGAACAAACATAGTAACCCCACATGTTGATTGGGTGACCCTATATAATATGCATAGATGCATGACCATAAGAACAGACAATACGCAATGTTACCATAATGAAACAAGGGACCAACATCATAGGAGGGGACCACAATGCTGCCTAAATCACGAGAGAGAGTAAGTTAAGATATCTCTAATGGAGTTGGATCTTTGGGTATGTAAGAACATGTAGTGTAAATGTGTACCCTACAAAATTTAGTCTATTTTTTATGTAGGCATACAGTAGGCCGATGAATTTGTACCCTAGGCTAGTGATTTTGTATCCTCAAAATCCCTTCTCTTGTGTTGTTGTTTTTGTAGGCATACACTAGGCCAATGAAGAAGAAATAAAAATCCAAATAAGTGATATATTTTATGACCTTTTGAATCTTCAAAATATACTTCCACTTGATCTCCTCCATTTTGGTGCTAGTCAATGAGAAAAATACAATTCCACTTGCTCTCCTACAATTTTGTATCCTAGCAAATTTGGTCTATTATTTGTGTAGGCATACACTAGGCCAATGAAGAATCAATACACTAAGCTAGTGATTTTTTTCCCTATCCCGATAAATGTGGTAGACTAGCAAATTATGAAACATCTTGTAATCCTTGTTTCCCTTAATTTCCTTGTCTGCTTGAAATCTGATTTTTTAAAATGGTATGTGGTGGAAACTTTGCTAAATCGATAATTGATTATGTAAGTATATGGTATACCACTTGAAATCTATCAAAAATAATAAGTGTGTTACGTCAAGATATTTAGGGGATCCTTTGTTAAGTTGGCCAACATTTGTGAATGATGTTATAGTCACACATGCAACATAAATTGGGTTGTCATAGTCAACTTTTACTAAATTATTATGATATTTGGGAAAATCTTCTAAGTCACTAATGTGTAGAGGCAAAGCATGAAACCTTAGATTCTTCCTACAAATGTTGTATTTCACTATGCAATTGGTTCACCTTATTTTCTTGAATATTAGGCATTTTTTAGGTTTTTGTTAGATTTCTTATGTTGGGATGGTTGATCCAGGTGTATATTGGTGGCCACCCACCTATTCCAACTGGCTCAAAACATTTTTCTGGCAACTTACTATTTTTACCAGTTTTTCGGTTCCTAAACTTCCGAGGCCATTTTGAGGGCCTAAATGAAGGTTTTTTTATATAGAGATCCTCAATGATAGTTGAAGTCTCTAATTGAGCCCCCAAATTGAATCTCCTCGATGATACCTTTCCAATGAGCTATCGTGCACCCCAAACAAAGATCGTATGCGAAAGTTACGCTCCTAAAAAGTTGATACACCAAACTACCCAGAACGGGGTCCAAACTACCCAGAACGGGGTCCACAAAACTGTTGGCTTTTCATCTTCCGGGGTTAGGGTTTTGAATTTTATTTATGATAAAAAGGTCTTTAGAGCCTCATTGTAAAATCATGTTCTTGTGAATGCGAGTAGAGGACATATCTCTTCTCAGAGATAAGCTACCACCATTCTAGCGAGTCTTTCACTCTGTATTTTTACAGTCTTTGTACATTTTTGCTTATTAATAGAAAATTATGTATTAGTATATCTCTATGTTTATGGTTGCATATTTGATACATTTCTATTATATTATTGGATATATGATATATCTCTATATATTTATTTATTATATCCCTACTCTCATTTCGTGTCAAAAATAATCTGGATCAGTGGTATCAGAGAAGACTGCTCTTGATCGTTTTTCATTGCATGTCTCTGACGAGGTCCGAGTATAGAAAGTTGGGTATTGATCTTGTCTCTCTTGAAGACAATTTCTCTCTCACGTCCAATAAACCCTCCATGGTGGAATAAAATAAAAATGATAGAGGGGACAATTCTATTAATTTGTTGCTTGAGAAAGCTCTCACGCGATAGAGGGACAAAATGATGGAGAATTTTTCCCACATTCTTCAATGCTTGTCAATAACAACAGGTGTGTATTCATCAAGAAACCACTTTGGAGGTGCCTCATATTTCAAGGTACAAGTTAATTTTTACATTCCCATATTTAAAGGACAGATACATGCGGATGCCCTAGAAAAATGGTTAAATCTGCTAGAAGGTTATTTCTCTGTTCATAATTTCTCCGACAAGGAAAAGATTACATTCGCACTCCTTAAGGATCTCTCCCATGTCAAACATTGGTGGAAACGTACTGGGAGAAAAGTTCCACAGAGGACTCTGGAATATATGGGTTCGTGCCCACTTGGGATTTTTTTTTGGATGTGGTAAAGGAACAGTATTACCCCATTGGCAACTATGAGGATTAGTACATGAGATGGAACACACTGCGGAAAGAGAGGATCCAAGAAGTTCTAGAGTTCACCAATACCTTCCATACCTTGAGCACCAAGATGGGTATCAAAGACTCTGAATGACATTTGGTTCTGAAATATCGTGGGGCTCTACACAGATACATCAAAACTGAAATGGATTTTCTAGACATCTCATCACTCGATGCTACTTATCGATATGTTGTTAAAATTGAGAAGAAATTTAAGGACAAGAAAAAACAGGAGTCCAGGTCTGCAAATATGCAACAGCCAAAGTATGATAAATACATCCCTAACAAACAGTCTCTTGAAAACCAGTCCAAGCCATAGGAAAAGGAGGGTCATGGATAGAAGAAGAAGGACACTAGAAAATGGTGCAATTTCCACAAAATCCCCTAGCACAACACTAATGAATGTCGTTAAAAAAAGTCATTGGTGGTCGATATCAAAGACAAGGAGTTGAACCTTGATTCGGAATCTGATTCATAAAATAATGATAGAAGAAAGATCATCGACACATACCTCATTGTTATTGTTGCGACTGCAACAATTCAACCAGAAGAACCAATAGATCCTGAAGAAGGGGAGCACCTTTTTCATTCACATATGTGGGTGAAGGGGACCCCATTGCATTTTATTTTTGATAACAAAAGCCAGAAGAACCTCATCTTAGCAGAGATTTTCAAATAGTTGATATTGTCGACAACACCACACCTGCATCCACACAACATCAGGTGGCTTCTCCAGGGATGAGATATTTGTGTCAGCTAACAGTTTCAATTATCATACGACATCCAACCCTTCAAGGATGAGTTATTATGTGATGTTTCGCCGCTGGATGTCTGTGATGTTCTCTTGGGACAACCATATATGTGGAAGCACCATGCTATCTATGAGTCTCGACCTCGTAGTGTCATTTTTACTCTGGGGGGTCATATGTACAGGATACCAGAGGTAGTTCCAAGTATTGTCCCACCAAAACAATGTTGCAAGATAGTATCTCATACTACAAAATTCAGCATCATCACAATCTGTTCAAAAGGTGAATGGAAGGATGTTTCAACCACTACAGCCTCGACCCAAGCACCTTCTATCCAACAGAATCAGGTCAGAAATATTGCAACAAAGCGCAAAGATTCATTCTGCACACAATCATCTCATGTATCCTAATTGGTTGAATAGATTCAACCTCGCCAAAAATAGGTTCGTGATAGCCTTCCACAAACCAAGCAGTGCAATGTCTCCAACAAGGAAAGCAACTCACTAAGCTTCAAATTCAACAATCTCTTTCCCCTCTCCCTTGGGAAATCAACGCAATGGAGACCATTTCTTCCTAAGGAGGGAGTATTGATCCAGGTGGATATCGGTGGCCACCCACCTATTCCAACTATCTCAAAACAGTTTTCTGGCAACTTACTATTTTTAACATTTTTTCGGTTCCTAAACTTTTGGGGCCATTTTGAGGACCTAAGTGAATGTTTTTCGAGATCGAGCTCCTAAATTATAGTTGAAGGCTATAATTGATCCCCCAAAATTAATCTCCTTGAATATAACTTTCTAACGAGCTATCATGCGCCCCAAATGGAGATCATATGTCAAAGGTACGCCCCCGGGAAGTTGATACACTGAACTACCCAAAATGAGGTCCACAAAGCTGTTGGTTTTTCATCTTCCGAGGTTAGGGATTTGAATTTTCTTTATGATAAAAAGGCCTTTGGAGCCTCATTGTAAAATCATCTTCTTGTGAATTCAAGTAGCAGACACATCTCTTCTCAGAAATAAGATGCCACCATTCTAGCAAGTCTTTGACTCTGTATTTTTACAGTCTTTGTACATTTTCGCTCATTAATAGAAAATTTTGTATTATTGTATCTCTGTGTTTATGGTTGCATCTCTGATACATTTATGTTATATTATTGGATATCTGAGATATCTGTGTATATTTATTTATTATATCTCATCTCTCATTTCATGCCAAAAATAATCCGGATCAATGGTGGTGATAAAGCCAATTACAATTTGGGAATAAGTTCTAGCTAGTGCATAATGTCTTATTTATTGCTTTACTTAAATGAAATATTCCTCTTATCGAATACCTTAATAGTCAATAGTTATGGTCTTTATTTAATGTTGTGCATGTTGGGAGTAAGTACCTCGCTTTAAAAGTGATTGAAGTTAGTACCCTTCTCTAGAAGAATACATTATTTCATGGGTACTTTGGCCCTGCTATTCATCTCTTGAATAGGGAAATGTGAACCATAAAAAACTAACCATTCTTAGTGATATATATCCACACATGATTTATTACCATAGTTGGTAATCATATATTTGAACATGAACATGAGGAACTCATGACGTTTTATCTTGGGCATGGAGGCTTGGAGAGACTTGAACCAATTTTACAAGGTTTCTATGTCATTTTTTTGGTATTTAGTAGATGTATACTAAATTAGGATTGTTTTTTTTAATTCTCAATGCATGTAAAATTTCAATCATAATTTTGTGAGTTGATGAATTCGATAGCCATGATGAGATAATTCCCACTATATTTAGTCATATCATTCTTTAATGGTAGTCATCATGGATCCAAGATATAATTTGTGCTTTTCTCCATTTTGGTGGCTCATTGAATATATGGAGCATGGCATACAATAAAGTTGAACTTTTATTGGACCATTGGTATATTTCCAAGATATAATTTGTGCTTTTCTCCATTTTTTTGGCTTAGTTAATATATGGAGCATGGCATACAATAAAGTTGAACTTTTCTTGGGCCTTTGGTAGATTTAATTTGGCACGTGGATTTTTTCAATATAGATATTTTTTAGAAATTTCACAAAATGTAAGAACATAATAATAATGTATGCATTTGTAGTTAGGAAATCCGACGGTCATGATATGTTCCTGACATAGAGTGATCTGACGGTTCATACTGTCCTTGATCTTAATGGCCATTGATCTATGGCTTAACACCCGATTGGTCCATGATCTCTATTTAAGGAGCATGGAGGGTCATTTTCTGATGATCGATTGTGAGAAACTCTCTTGTAAAATCTCTCTGTAATCTTTTTCTTTTGCATTAATAAACTGATCCAAGTGGTTGCATTGGTTAGGGTCGTGGATGTTTCCCTATAGGGGTCTTACCACGTGAAAACATCGGTGTGTTGATCTTTGATCTGGTTATGTGAGTGGTTATTGAAGGTGTTTGTCTTTTGTTGGAATACATGTGTTGTCAAATATGGTATCAGAGCCTGTTTGAAGATATGGTCCTGTTGTAGATCGAGATCATGAAGAAGAGTTTCCTCATCTCCATTTTATTTCATTTCCGTACATTTTTTGGCTAAAAGGATTGTTCCATTGCGTTTGGAGTGCTTGTTTCATTTAGAAACACTTTTCTTTTTACTCAAAAAGGTTTCTTTTTTCCCAAGATACGGCCATTACAGTCAGATCCAGAGGTATAAAACTTGAATACGCATTTCTTAATTTTTTTCCAGATTAATATTTTGGTTTTATTTCAGTTTTGTATTATTTATTTCCTAGTTGCTACTCTCTTAGATCTGTGTATTCTATTTTCCCCGCACCCTGTGCGATCTTGGCAAATTAGAAACAGATAGGAAAAGGTGCATCTTTCAGGTAAGCTAATCGATATCTAACCCTTGTTATCATCGAGAAGCGAAAATTGTTTCTTGTGCGAAAAGAGTTTTTTTTTAGCACGCTCTCCAAGGTCATCTTCAACAACAACAACAATCCTCATTCTAAACATTACAATATGTTTTGGTAGACCATTTGGTTAAAAGTTTCCTTATTAAGTAAGAGGTCTTGAGTTCAAGTCTCTCTTTTGTTACTTTTTTTGAAAAAGTTCATGCTAAAGTATAAAAGTGAATCACTATAAGTAGCTTTAATATTTTATTTTAGAGTGATTTATTTTGCATGCATATTTTTTGTTATAAATTAACTTCATTGTAAAAATGATCCCCACTTCTCTTTATAAAAGTGGGTCACTTCATAAAGCAACTTACACTATCACATGGTCATTTGGTTATTGTTTATGTTTTTTTTTAAAAGGGCATAACTCTCACATCGAAAGTCCGTTTTCAGTGCCGTTTTTTTTAAAAACTGCATAAATTTTCGAGCTCTTTCCATCCATATCATCATTTTTAGTTTTTAAATCCATATTATCTACATATTTAATATGGATTCTACAAGTAATGTCTTGCTTACCAACAACAACTACTTCCAATGGAAATCGCATATGGAAGATTTATTAAGAAGTAAAGGCTTGTACCATATTACGTTGGGAAAGGAAAAAGCACCCACTGATGATGATAAGAAAGCTAAGTGGGCTAATAGGAGTGACGAAGCACGTGGACTAATCAGAATGTCCATCTCTCCTGATTTAAGGTACCACCTTCAAGAAATTGACGACCCTGAAGAAGCTTGGGAAAATATTGAATTTGTGTTTGGTAAACTCAATATTATTCGAGCACAATAGCTAGAAAATCAAATATTGACCTTGAGTCCAAGCGATTTTTCTTTCCTTGGAGACTATCTATCTAAGTTTAAAACACTCATAATTTTATGTAAAGAATGTAAGATAAAAATGGAGGAAGAGCGTTGTATCTATCTTATTCTTTCTAAGCTAGGTAGTGCATATTATGTGTTTGTATCTACCTTTTATGCCATGATAGAGGCTCTAGGGAAAGCTTATGAAAAACCCACTCTTGATTCCTTTTGTGCTGATTTGATTAGAGAGGAAGATAAGCTTGCACAACTTGGAGTGATCAGTGCTGTAGGTACCTCCAACAAAGCCTAGTTTCCTAGCCGAAAGATAAACCCAAGTATCCCAAGAAGCAACATCCTCGCTACAAAAAAAAGCAACATTAGGGTCTCAAACTCGCTCAGACAACTTCAGCTCCTAATGGTGACAAAGGAGAAAAATGTAAAAATAAGAAGACTGACAGACATTGCAACTTTTGTGATAAAGATGGTCATGATGAGTCCAAATGTTTCAAGAAGATGGCAGCTTTAGAAGCAACAATGAAGAAGCACAACATTAGTATTGATTCTACTTCTTCTTCTTCTTCTCATGGACATGCACTTTCTTCTTCTGGTTTCTCCTTCAATACAACTTCTACTTGTTATTCTGATGAGTGGCTTATTGATTCTGGAGCATCTTATCATATGGCTAAGGATAAAGCCATATTTTCTTCTCTAAATGAATGTAACACCAAGAAAATATTTGTTGGTGATGATAGATCTCTTAGTGTTGAAGGATATGGAACAATTCAAGTAGATAATGGTCATTTCAATGATGTATTATGTGTAGCAAGTCTTTCTTGTAACCTTCTATCAGTCTATCAAATCACTCAATCAGGTGAAGGTAAAACCGTCAAGTTTTCACCTCACCAAGTTGTAATCAAGAATCTAAAATATCTTAAGCATGTTCTTGCAACTGGAATTGTTGATGATATTACCAGGTTGTACAAGTTTGACAACTTTGGGTCATCATCTTTTTCATTAGTTTTTGTTACTCATAGCGATGAATTGAGAAAACTTTGGCATGAGTAGTTTGGTCATCTAAAATATCACTCATTACATAAACTATGTAATCAACAAATGGTGACTGGTCTTCCTCTTGTTTCATGCAGAGGTGGTGTTTGTGTCGGTTGTGTTCTTGGCAAACATCATCGGGATAGTTTTGACAAACGTGCCTCTTGTCATGCCTCGGGCCCTTTATAGCTTGTTCACAGTGATTTGTGTGGTCCATTGTCTTCTCCTTCCTTTCTTGGATGCAAGTATTTCTTAACTTTCATTGATGATTTTTCCAGACGTATTTTGGTTTACTTCTTAAAACTTAAGAGCGAAATTTTTGACAAGTTTTTGGCCTACAAGGTCCTTGTAGAAAAACAATCTGGACATCAAATTCAAAATTTAAGAAAAGATAATGGAGGGGAATATGTGAACACTAATTTTACAAGTTACTGCACTACACAGGGCATCCAAAAGCAACACACTGTTCCATATACACCACAACAAAATGGTGTTGCTGAGAGAAACAACCGCACATTAAAAGAAATGGCTAATTGTATGATCCAATCTAAGGGATTAAGTCTAAAGTATTGGGCGGAAGAAATCAACTGTGATAATTACATAGCCAATCACACTCCAACAAAGGCTCTTAAAAATATCACACTGGAAGAAGCTTGGACTAAAATTAAACCAGATGTAAGTCACTTCCATGTATTTGGCAGTATAGCATGGGTTCACATTCCTGATGAGAAAAGAAAAGCATTGTAGCCTAAAAGTGAGAAGTGTATATTTTTTGATTATTCTGAAGATGTCAAAGGTTATATACTTCTTCAACCACATTGTAATGAAATTATTCTTAGAAGAGATGTTAAATTTGATGAAAATATCTTGGCTTGCAAGCCTAATTCAACGGTTGTGCCTTCTTCGGCCTGCGAGACACCTTCGATGTTTGTGCCTTATTTTGTTCCTATTCCGGTTTCTTCTTCAGATGATGACAGTGAGGATGAAAATCCACCTCTACTTGTTCACCTTCCTCTATATGATTCCTTTGAACCTGAACTAGCACCAGTTCCACTGCTTCCTAGATGGGTCCGTTCAACACGAGAAGCAGTTGGTGGTCTTGTTGGTGATCCTTCAGATCAGCGTCGAACATGTTCCTAGTTTCAGCGAGCCTCTTCTCTTTTGGCTCAAGTTTCAGAGACTCATGATCCAGAGACATTTGCATAAGCTTCAAGTCATCCAGATTGGGATACAACAATGAATGAAGAGTGTCATTCTTTAATGGAAAACAATACTTAGGATCTTGTACCTCTTCCAAAAGGAAGAAAACTTGTCAGACGTAAATGGGTCTACAGAACTCAGTATGCATCAGATGGAAGTGTTGAAAGAAACAAGGCTCGGTTAGTTGCCAAAGGATTTTCCCAAGTTGAAGGAATTGACTATAATGAAACCTTTTGCCCCTGTAGCCAAAATGAATTCCATCCACCTTGTTCTTTCCCTTGTTGTGTCACATAAATGGGAGGTCCATCAGATGGATGTTAAATTCGCCTTCTTGCATGGAGATTTTCAATAATAAATCTACATGGAACAAACTCTTGGCTATGTCCAGAATGACTCTAGCCTTGTTTGTCACCTTAAGAAATATCTTTATGGTCTTAAGCAAGCTCCCAGAGCTTGGCATGTCAAAATGGAGAACTTTCTTATTGACACCGGATTCTCTAGATGCCATTCTAATCCTAATGTCTATACCAAGAAAGTAGGAAGCCATCTCATAATCCTTGTCCTTTATATTTATGACCTTATCCTTACTAGTAGTGACTCAAAAATTTTAAACCATGTAAAAACCAACCTTAAGAAGAAATTTGAAATGACAGACTTAGGATTTTTGCACTATTTCCTTGGCCTCCAAGTTTTGCAAACCAATGAAGAAATTTTTCTTTCCCAGTCTAAGTATGCTTATGAACTTCTTCGTCACTTTCACATGGATGATTTAAAACCAGCCCCTTCTCCCTTCCATCATGGATTCATGCTTACTGCCACATGTACTTCTCCTGAAGTTGATGCCACCTTGTACCATCAGTTAGTTGGTAGCCTCTTATACTTGACTCATACCTATCCTGATCTTTCCTTTGATGTTGGTCTTGTTGCTCAGTATATGAAAACACCCCATGAAATCCATTGGAAAACAGCTAAAAGGATACTTCGCTATGTTCGTGGTACAGTTCAGTTCGGGATACATTACAGTTCAGGGGGGACTCCTTTATTGGTTGGTTTCACTGATTCAGATTGGGCTGGCGACCTTGATGATAGAAAGTCTACTATAGGTTATGTTTTTAGCCTTGGTTCAGGACCTGTCACTTGGGCCTGTAAGAAAGAACAGGCTATTGGACTTTCTTTAGCAGAAGCAGAGTACCGAGTAGCAGTTAATGTAAGTCAATAAGGCTTTTGGCTTCAACAGATCCTTTCAGAGTTTGGATTCGAGCAACATCATTTGACCAGACTTTGGTCCGACAATCAGAGTGCCTTCAAGCTTGCCAAAGACCCAGTTCAACATCAACACAACAAGCACATCGAGCTACACATGAACTTCATCAGAAAGCTCATTCATGATCAAGTTATTGAAGTGCTCGTTTTCCCTACAAAAGATCAAGTTGCATAAATTTTCACAAAGTTTCTTACAGAAGTGAAGTTTTCCAAACTTTGATCTATGTTAGGAGTTCAGGAAGTTGTCATTAAGGGGGGATATGCTCTAATTCCTCCTTCCTTCTCCTATTGTGTCAAAATTGTAAATCCTTCAATCCTATCCCAAGTTGTTCTTAAGGGGGGATGTTAGGATATTTAGACACTTAGGAGTTAGTTAAGAACTACTTGGTATAATATGTCATGAGGTAAAAGTGTGTTTCTTAGTGTGTTTCTTTAGTATGCATTTGTAGTTAGGAAATCTTATGGTCACGATATGTTCCCAACATAGAGTGATCTAACGGTTCACACTCTCCTCAATCTTAACAACCATTGATCTGTGGCTTAACACCTGATTATTCCATGATCTCTATTTAAAGAGCATGGAGGGTCATTTGTCGATGATCGATTGTGAGGAAATCTCTTGTAAAATCTCTATGTAATCTTTTTCTTTTGCATTAATAAACTTCTCCAAGTGGTCGCGTTGGCTGGGGCCGTGGATGTTTCCCCATAGGGGTTTTTCCACATGAAAACATTGGTGTGTTGATCTTTGATCTGGTTATGTGAGTAGTTAATGAAGGTGTTCATCCTCTATTGGAATACCTATGTTTTCTAACAAAGAGAAAAGCCTATTTTCCAAAAGGCTTGGGAAGACAAGAAGAAATTCAAGATGGATCAGAGCAAGAAGGGAGCTAAGCCATCCTTTTTCAGGAACAATCCTCAATGAAAACCATCTTTTAGAGAGCCCAGGAAGGATGAAGTGGGTGGACAAATTCCAAGACAAGCAGCTATGGAATGTTGGGGTTGTAAAGGAAACCATAGGTACAAAGATTGCCCCCATAGAAATGACAAGGTGAGAGATGTCCACAATGTTCAGCAGGATGAAACATTGGAGGACATGGGCAGTAGAATACCCAAGATCTATGTATCCCTGGACAAAAAGCAAGAAGAATATCAGTTGCACATGATTGAAGTGGAAGGTATGATCAACAACCATGCATTTACTATTTTAATTGATTCAGGGGCTAGCCATAGTTATATAGATCCTAGAGTGGTGGAAAGTTTTCAATTGTCGAGAAGAAAACATGGAAAGTCTTGGTTAGTGTAGTTGGCTACAAGAACCAAGAGAAAGGTTACAGAATTAGTTAAGTCATGTCCTGTGGACATGAATGGACTGAGAACAAAGGTTGAATTGAACATTCTACCTTTAGGTTCTTATGAATGTCTAATTGGGATGGACTGGTTGGACCAACACCATGCCATCTTGGACTGTCATAGCAAGGCATTCACTTTCCTGGATGAGGAAGGAAATCAGAAAATAGTCCAAGGAATTCCCATAGTTGTTGCTATCAGAGAAATCTCAGCAATGCAGTTGAAGAAATGCTACAGGAAAGGTTGTCAATTATTTGCATCCCATGTGGAGGAAACGCCTAAGGATGAGGTGTCAAATATTGAAGATCATGCGGTACTAAAGGAGTTTGAGGATATATTTCAGGAGGTACCCAGATTACCCCCAAAAAGAGATATTGACTTCTTAGTAAACCTGATGTCGGGAGCATCTCCAGTGTCGAAAGCTCCTTACAAAATGAGTACACTAGAGCTGAAAGAACTGCAATTGCATCTTGAAGAGATTCTGAAGAAGGGGTATATACACCCAAGTGTGTCACCTTGGGTTTCCCCGATCCTATTCATGAAAAAGAAGGATGGGACATTGATATTGTGCATCAATTTCATATAATTGAACAAAGTGGTTGTTAAGAACAAGTATCCTCTGCCGAGGATCGATGATATTTTTGATCAGTTGAAGGATGCCAAGATATCTTCAAAGATAGATCTTAGGTTAGGGTATCACCAAGTAAGAATAAAGGATGAAGACATTAGTAAGATCACCTTTAGAACAAGGTATGGTAATTATGAATTCACAGTGGTGCCATTTGGGTTGTTGAATGTGCATGTTGTATTTATGTGCCTAATGAATGGTGTATTCAGGGACTATCTAGACAAGTTTGTCATAGTCTTTTGGATGACATCCTGGTGTATTCCAAGACGAAAGAAAATAATGAGCATCATCTAAGGATGGTGTTGCAAGTGCTAAGAGAGCACCAACTGTATTCCAAGTTGAGAAAATGCTCGTTATATCAAAATCAGATCCATTACTTGGGGCATATCATTTCAAAGGACGGGCTAGTTTTAGATCCTGAGAAGATAGAAGCCATCATAGAATGTTCAACGCCTAAAAATGTGATAGAAGTTATATCCTTTATGGATCTAGATGGATATTACAAAAGGTTCATTGCAGGGTTCTCAAGGATAGCTCACCCTATCACTTCCTTGCAAAGAAAGGAGAATAAATTTTAGTGGACAAAAGAATGTGAGAGAAGATTCCAGCAATTGAAGCAGTTGTTAACCAGTGCTCCAATCCTGAGGATTGCAGATCCAAATGAAGATTTCGTAGTGTGCACAGACGCATGCAAAGAAGGACTGGGAGGAGTCCTAAGTCAGAATGGATTCGTAATATGTTATGAGTCTAGGAAGTTGAAAGAGCATGAAAAGAAATAAACAACTCATGATTTGGAGTTGACATCCATAGTGCATGCTCTGAAGAAATGGAGGCATTACCTCATGGGAAAGAGGTTTGAACTAAGGACATACCATAATGGTCTGAAGTATTTGTTTGATAATCTAACCTTAAATGCTAGGCAGAGTAGGTGGTTGGAGTTCCTTTGTGAGTACAACTTTGATATCAAGCATATCAAAGGTAAAGAAAACAAAGTGGTTGATGCACTCAGTAGGAGAGTGCATGAACTACATGTTGTAGCCTTTAGCATGTACCAAACTGATATTAAGGGAAGAATTTTGGAAGTTGCAAATGCAGATTTGCAGTGCAGGGATTTGGTATCAAAGCTACAGCAAGGTGAGATGCCACAGAAAGTAGAAAATTATAAATTAGAGGCTGATGGAGTACTCCTGTACAAAAAGAAAATCTTATGTACCTAATGTCTAGGAACTGAAGCTTATGATTTTGAAAGAAATGCATAATGTGCCTTATTTTGGGAACCTTGGATATAAGAAAAATGTGGCAGTAGTCAAGAGCCATTATTTTTGGCTAGGTATGAAGAAAGATATTGTTGAATACATCACCATATGTATGGAGTATCAAAAGGTTAAATTTCAGCACAGGCACCCAACAGGGTTGTTGCAGCCTTTACCCATTCTTGAGTGGAAGTGGGAGGTAGTGACAATGGATTTCATCAAAGGATTGCCCAGAACAGGCAAGCAACATGATTCAATCATGGTGGTCATGGACAAGCTTACGAAAGCTGCCCATTTTATTCCATTGAAGACTACTCACAAGGCAGCTAATGTTTTCGATATATTTATGAGGGAAATAGCACGATTGCACGGTGTTCCCAAGACAATTGTGTCTGACAGAGACCCGAAATTTACCTCAAAATTCTGGAAAGGATTATTCAAGGGGTTCAGAACGAATCTAAACTTCAACATTGCCTATCATCCTGAGTCCAATGGGCAGACAGAGCAGGTGAATCGAGTGATAGAAGACATGTTAAGGATGTATGTGATGGAAAAACCATCTAAATGGGAAGACTACCTACACTTGGTAGAATTCACCTACAACATTGGGTATCAAGCATCATTGAAGATGAGCCCATTTGAAGCACTTTATGGCAGAAAGTGCAACACTCTAATAAGATGGGATAACCCAGCTGATAGAGAAATAGTTGGGCCAGAATTGCTCAAGGAAATGGAAGAACAAATGCTGAAGATTAGGAAGAATTTGAAGGTTGCCCAAGACAGGCATAAAAGTTATGATGATAATAACATAACCCACAGAGAGTTTAAAGTGGGTGACCATGTTTTCCTGAAAGTAAAATCCAATAGAAGTTCCCTGAAGCTGGGAAACTACTCCAAGTTGGCAGCCAGATTTTGTGGGCCATTTGAAATCCTAGAAAGGATTGGACCAGTTGCATATATCCTTGCATTACCTGCATCCATGACTGTACATAATGTGTTTAATCTTTCACTGCTTAAAAAATATATACCTGATGCTAATCATGTTATCGATTGGAATTTGATTCGGGTGGAGCAAGAAGGTGTCTTGCAAGTGCATCCTGTGCACATATTGGACCGGAAAAGAAACCAGCTCCAGAATCAAGCCATAGGGCTTGTAAAGGTCCAGTGGAACTAGTATGGTCCTAAGGACGTGACATGGGAGCATGAAGATGTTATGCGGGTAGAATACCCGCACCTTTTTGAATATTTTGGGAATCTTGTTGATGTTGTGTAAGGAGTTGCACTGCGGATAGTGCAAAAATAAGGGGAGGGGATTGTCATACCCCAAGAATGTGCCCCAGTTATACTATGTATTGTAAACATGTTCTATAGGCTAGTGAGCCAAGTATTTATAAGCTGGTAAGCTTATGTGTTAATAGGCCGGAGAGCCTAGGTGTTAAAGGTCAGGAGCTTGATTTTGTATATGTAATCATGTAGATCATTAATAAAATATAAACATCGTTGCATGCAGACTGACCACGAAGAAAGAGTGATGGGGGGCTAAGCTTCCACAAGGTAGGGTAAGGGAGGAGGCTAATTTTTGGGGCCTAAGGGATAAGCTAGGGGGATTGCCTCTAAAAGGGGATAATAATTTATTATTATTTCCTAAAGGCTAAGGTGGACAATTGATGAGTGTTTTCCTAAGTTCCTTGGAAAGGGGAACGAATGAAAATGTAGTGCATACAACTCCAGGAAGACAAGTGTCGACCTGGGTGCATGCAGTTAAAGATGATGAGTTGAGCCATGTTGTGGGGTTCGTTCTATCCATTCTGGCCATTCTCCATCCATTGTCTAACCAGGAACAGGGACATCCACCATGAACCCTAGGAACTAGTGACCCATGAGTCAAACCATGCAATATTCTTTCATCCATTATCCCATCCTCCATTTGAACTGGAAACCTCCATCATCGACCTCTGCAATTTTTCTTGTCATGCATCTTTGAAACTCATAATTTGTGGGTCGTCCTGCTTCCTCTGTGGAACCTGATGCACCTGGGAAATTGCATGAGCATGTTGCATCCTTGCATCTGATTGTTACCATTTTGGGCGCCCATACCCATTTTCCTAGTTGGTTGTTGTGGACACGCAGTTCCCTAACTGATTGTGGCATGCTACCATTGTTTGTTCCTTGCTGAGCCTTGTTTTTTTCCTCACTGTGCTGGAATAGAGTTGAATAAGCAGCTTGTCAGGCCTGTGGGCAACTCTCTCAAGGTGAGAGAGTTTGCTGAGGAAGTGAGATCTCCTGGAAGGGGTCCTGTAGCTATCACAGAGCTTTGAGAATTATGGTCTAGCTTGTTGTTGAAGCCCAAGGTATGGGAGGTGAAGCAATCAATGGACTATGGGACAGTGAAGGTGTATACTCCTGGGGTGGGACAGGCATGTGGGGAATGAGATTTTTTGTGCAGTGGGCGTAAGTGGCTACTGGGAGAGAAATCCTTCCTATTTAACTGTGTGATTTTCCCTGTTGACCTTGCCTATCCTAGGAATCCCTTTCCCAATGGATTTTAGTCCCAAATCATGGGTGACCTACTGCTGAGAGTGATGAGAAATGCAGTCTAAGGCTGGGAGGTTTGTTGAGTACATTTTTATGCTTCCTTTTTACTCTATAAACTACACTTTTGCCTCTATATCCATCCATTTTTCCTTCATTTTATTCCATATTTTCCATAAAATAGCTTATGCAAGGTATATTTATCATTTTTTAGCTTAAGAACTGAGTTTTCTAAATTTTGGCATTAAAATTGAAAATTTATCAGAAATTACAGGATTTGACTAAATCCCGTAATTGCTCCTAGGTTCGTGTACTTGCAGGGCACCTGGGCGAAATCTAAGACTTGGTTCATGATCCCTGATGTACAAGGATGGATAATGAGCTATCATCTTCGATATCTGAGCCTTCCAAATGTCCGGTCAACGCTGGTCAAACAGGGCCACTTCAGCAGAAAATACCCTGTTTTAGCCTTAAATCATGGACAGTTTTGGATTTTCGTGGGATTTGGCCATATATTATGGATCTGAAGGAGGCATTCGACCTTCCTAGGATATATCATGGATCTGATGATGATATTTAGGATATTTATTAGCATTTTTAGTTTTAAAACTCTTGTATAAATACTCTAAACCATAGACTAGTATGACAACCTTGAATGTGAATGAAGAAACTTTGGAATTTGCAATCTTGAGATTAGTTCTACATTTTTTTCTTCATAATGCCTATGATATGATGATGTGAATGCTTCTAGAGCTCTTTCTTAGCTGAGACAACTCAAGTGTACCAGTGAAGCATTGGAGGGTCCCCTTTGCCAAACTAGTACACTCTTTCTTTATGTTCTTTTCAAGTAATCTTTGATACATGTTTTAGATTAGATCTTGTTGTAGATGAGTTTTATTCATCTCTTGTTGTAGTTAGATGAATTCCATAGCTAAGTCATATGATTAATGTTTCAAAGCCTTACTCATATTGTGAATGATTTCTTGAATAAGAATTCAATGTGTGGTTTGCCTTCAAGCGTTAAGATAGTCATGAATGCTTTTTGAGTTATTTACGCTTTCAGTAATTTTGATTTAATTTGATGATAGTTTCTAAATGAATGAAAGAAGACAATGAATGCATCTCTTGAATAAGAGTTTTGTCCTTCTAGCATTTGATAAGTCTTAGAACTAGTTCAAACATCTCTTGAATGCTTACTGTTGATACTCTTTAGGAAAACAATTGTTGATTACTGTTATGAGATATATGATAGGACTTCTGAACAGAAGCTTAGCATCTCTTCCATATTCATCCCTTAGAATAGGTTTTGGTTTATTTCCATTAAAGATAAAAGCTATCTCTAAATCCATATATTTTTGATGTGCCTCTAATTCTTATAAACACCGGATTGACAATCATTTGTACTCTAATTTACATCAGTAGATTGGATCCTAACATTTTGGCGTCGTTGCCGGGGAGGCATATTTAGAGATAGGATTAAAAAAAAAACATATATACATAAAATAAAAAAAATACACAGCATAGAATTAATTTTAAGTTATGTTTCTTTATGTCTAAACTTAGGGATGATAAAGGCAGATTTTTAAAACAAAACCCCCCCAAAACTAATCAACCATTTGTAGGAGCAGGAACATCTACAACTGAAAAACACGAATCTACTACACCAACTGCTGGAAAAATCACTTTAGAAGAATTAGAGGAAAAACAACGTTCATGACAAAGGTTAACTCTCACAGAAAGACAAGTTCTATTGGCTCATGAAGTAAAGAAGAAACAAATACAATCAGAAATATCTTCTGTAGGAAAGCAAAAAGAAAAGCAAACTATTTTTGAACAAATAGGACAACCTCTTTTTCCAATAGAAATATCTGACTGTACAACATAAAACTTCTTTGCAATGTCAGAAGCTGATAGACAAGAAAGGGAGAGAATGGAAAGGGAATTAGAAAGGAAAAGGAATGAAGAAAGAGGAAGGAAAGAACAAGAGGATAGAGAATCACATCGAGAAGAGACATGAGGAGGAGGAAATGATGAAGAGGAGGAAGAAGAACATACTACATTTGCATTTCCTATAGTTGATACACCAACTCTTTTAGGAGATGACATAAAAATGAAGAATATTCCTCCCTCTGTTCTTCCAAATTTCTTTGGCTTGTCTAGTGAAGACCCTAATGCTTTCATGTTTGAATTTGACATCGTTTGTCGAACATATGGATATACCAATGATGCTCAAAAACTTCGTTTATTTCCTGCAACTTTGAAAATTTATGCATTAAAATGGTTCATGGGGTTGGGAAAAGAAACCATAGTATACTGGGATGACATGAAAAAGAAATTTCTTTCTAAATATCAGCCCTATTTTAAGTCCAAAGACTCTAAAGAAGATATCTTTAAGATGTCTCAAAGTGAAGATGAAAGCTTAGAAGAATATCTAGAAAACTTTCTCTATAATATGCACAAATCTAAGCAATCTAATCTTCCTTTGGATGTCATTCGTACTATATTTTTGAAGGGAATTTCAGATGAAAATTTGGATGCTCTTAATTTAATGGGGGTAGGGGATATTTCTCACCTTCCTTTTCCAAACATTGTTGAATTATGTAAGAAATATTCAAGGGGAAAAGATAAAAGAGGACGAGGACAAAGTGATACTGTGACAAAGGCAACTAAATCAATTTCCAATGGTGTTACTAAATCAGAATTAGGGAATCTGTTTGAGAACTTTAAAACTGATATTATGAACACATTTGGTTCACAAATTGACACATTGAAAGCTAAAAAGAAGCAAGAGGAACAAGATCAAGTATTATCCATCTATTGTCCTAAATGTAGAAAAAAACATGCACCGGGAGATTGTCCTTTAGATAAAATTCAAGTCTGTGGATTATGTACAGATAACCATGCCACTGATGATTTTCCAAGGTTAAAAGAACTACAAGCTACTCACATAGAAGAAGTACAAGTAATGGAATCTCTTTATTACTTAGCACGAAGGAAGCCTTGGCAGCCACGTTTCACAGGTATGTCTCAAAATTTTGCTCCTCAATTCTCTCAGCATTTTCCTCAGAATTTTCAAAATCCTATTCAAAATTCATGGAATGCACCCATGCCTTGGCAAGCTTGGCCTCCTCAGCAGAGCCAAAACCAACCTCCTCAAGGTTGGAGAGGGTATGCTCAAGGAAATCATCCATACCAACAGCCATATCAACAACCATACCAACCTTTTCCTTATCAACAGTTCCAGCAGAATCAACCACAAAATTCATATTTTCAGTTATCACAACCTGCACCACAACTAACCCAACCACAACAACTCCATCTACCATCTAACCACCCTCCACCCAGACCAAATCAATTACCATCCCACCCAATCTCCAATCCTAATAATAAAGTGGAAAAACCCATGTATAACATTGATGAAGGACCATCATGCGCAATCCTTCCTCTTCAAAATATCCACTTAAGGTATGGGAAAGTTCTACCAAAGGATTCTCCTGTTATCATAGAAAAAAAAATTGAAAAAGAGGAGATTCCTAGCACAGAAAAGCTACCAATAGACAATCAAATACAGAAGAGTAAAACATCAAATATCGAAACACCTCCTTTTCCAGAAAGGTTGGTTAAAGAGAAATTACCAATCTCTCTTCCTGAGTTTGATGTCTTAGATGAATTAAGAAATATCTGTGTGAAAATTCCTTTATTGCAAGCTATTAAGGATATCCCAATCTATACAAAATCAATTAAGGAATTATGTTCAAAGAAAATTAACAAAATAAGGAAAGATCCACCAACAATTCATGTAATTGGAAATCTAGCAAGCCTAACGTCAAATACCATTTCAATCGAAAAATATGTTGACCCAGGAATTTCAATGGTAACCATAACAATCAACAATTTTTCAATCTCTAAAACATTAATTGACTTAGGAGCAGCTATCAATGTGATGACATTAGAGACAATGAGACATTTGAATCTGCAAAATCTTCGACTAACCACTACGGTCTTAGAATTAGCTGATAGATCTAAAGTAGTTCCTGAAGGCATACTTGAAGATATCACAGTTTCTTTGGATTCTTGGGAGTATCCAGTAGATTTCCTGGTCCTTCAACCAAAATCTAATCTAGGAGGCCATCCATTGATCCTTGGAAGACCTTGGTTGGCCACAGCAGATGCTTTCATCGGTTGTAGAATAGGGAATATGATTATCTCACATGGAACTGAAAGGAAACAAATCACACTTTATCCTCCTGCTCAAAAACCTTCTATAATAGATCAATTACCTTGGCTTGATGAAACAAAGAAACAACTGGAAGAATTAATTCAACCTATATTAAGTATTAATCAAGCCTTTGATTTTAGGGAGGAAAACAATGAATATCTATTAGACTATTTCATTTATGAACCAGATATCTTAGAAGAATTAAGAGACACAAAATACATTGCTGCAAATGAGATCTTAGGACAAACTTTTCAAGAAAATTGCACATTTCATTCTTTAGAGTCAACATTTAATGGCATTTTTCTAGTTATCTCTATGGCAAATACTCAAAGAAAGATAATTGAAATTAGTCCTGGGAAATACTTGAATATTGGCACAAACTTTGAACCATCCCAGGAAGAACAATTGATTGCACTATTGAAGAAATATCATAAAGCATTTGCTTGGG
>ML778123.1:1145480-1170754 GCA_009831015.1 Picea engelmannii | reverse complement strand
GGCACCTGGGTTATTCTTACCATCACCCGATCTATCAATTGGCATATTTCATAGGGTGATTGGACACTTTTGGCAGCAGGGCCGAGTTATTGAGGGTTTCAGCCTTCTATTGGAGCGTGGCATTCTTCAGCTGGAGAGTTTGGTGTTTAGATCTGCTTGAATTGATATTCATTTCTTATTCAGCCTTTGGAGGCATTATTTTGTATTAGCGGGAGCATTTTGTAGCAGCTCATATCTATTGCTTGTACGACCATCCAAGGTTTATGCCAGATCGGCCATCTATTGTATTGATCTTACATTGCTCATAATAAAAAGGTTAGATCTTTGCTTGTGCTTCTACATCTTGAATATATTGTGATATCCATGTGTTGATGAATCTTGTATGCACTTAATAACTCAATAAATTAGTAGTAGTTAGTGATTCCAAGAAAGAATTTGGCTTGGGATCATTACAGAATTCAAGAGAATTAGAAGAATAAATAAACAATATATATTCAAAAAGTTTTGGTCTCCCACTGTATTACCATATAATAAGTTTCTTCTCAAAATACAAGATCATCTTGAGTTACATATATAATAGGCCATGCCAAAGATCATAGCAAGTTCTTTGTACTACTATGATACAAGGTTATCTCAGTCCCTTGCTCTTCCCAACATTACAGTACTATATGACTCTATTACGTTATCAGTCTGTTTTCTAACCCAGAGCTCAGAACCTGGCTAAACTAACAACATGGATGATAACAACAATGACTGTAGCAACAACAACAACCCCAACAACCCATCAGTGTTGGATTACTGAGAGGGGGGGTGAATCAATAATACAACAATTTATTCCTTTTTAACCATATAATCCAAGTGTTATATCAATGTATAATTATCATCCGATAACTGCATATTAAATAAGCAATGAACAAATAAACAATCATACACATACATAGGACACCAATGTTTTACGTGGAAACCCAAAACGGGAGAAAACCACATAAGTTTTTTCTTATATGTCTTGAAGAATTACATTCATTGGAAGCACCAACTTCCTTTGTTTTCCAGGTGCAATTGGAAGGAGGCTTCAACCCCCTTGTTTCTCAAGCTACAACCTGAGGGAAGCTCCAACTCCCCTATTCTTTGGCTACAACCAGAAGGAGGCTACAACCCCCTATGTTCTCCAGCTACAACCGGAAGGTGGCTACAACCACCTATCCTTGCCCTATCCAACCGCCCTGACGTATAAGTAGAATGATGAAACCACTATCACACTATCATTGTGATATATACTATTGTAAACCTGTACCAATCAACCTGTAATCAATTTGTACCATAAACAAGTGCATCAACCATGAACCAACCTGTACATCAACCTGTAATCAACTTGTACCATAAACAAGTGCATCAACCATGCACCAACCTGTGCAAAACCTGTACCATGAACAAGTGCATCAACCATGCACCAAACCTGTACAAAACCTGTACTATGAACAAGTGCATCAACCATGCAAAAACCTGTACAAAACCTGTACCATTAACAAGTGCATCAACCATGCACCAAACCTGTACAAAACCTATCACAACAACCTATCTAAAAAACCTATCATAACAACCTATCTCATCAATATTATCAACCAAATCAGATCTACTCACCAATACCAATCACTAATACAACTCTCAAAGATGTGCATCAACCAAGCATAACACAACAACTCATAATCATCACCAAGATCAATATGTGCTTCTAATAATATACCAATACAAGTATGCTACATCATCAATAAACCATGTGTCAACAATAATACTAACAAGTTCCTCCAACCATGTACCAAGTATGTACCAATCATTTATCAACTACTCATCAACTATGAGTCATCAAGATGTACCAACATCATCAACTATACACCTCATTTATGTGCCAACTCATCAACTACTTGTCTCAACCATGTACCCAACATGTACCTCAACCAAAATCCCTCATGAATTTCATCATCCAAATATTATTTGTAACTTTGTAATAGACCTGGTGTATATTATCACATACCTGCAAACCTTCCTTAACTTTAACAACAAGATACTAGCATTTTCATCAAACTTTACTTTAGTCTCACATGACTAGTTTTTGATTAGTCAACAACCCTGAATTGAAATAATCATAACTATGTACCTGTAATGAATAAATATCTAAAAATGATACACAATGTTCTTCAATGTGTTTTATGCAATTCTTTCAATTGTCACTACTTGGAACCTCTCAAAAAAGGAGTTATAGCAAAAATGGCATACCTTGTTTAATTCTGGATTATTCTAGAGAGCGACCTTGTAGAGCGTTCCCCGCACAGAATATTTGTTGAATCGATCTAAAACTATTACAAAAAATACTAAAGACTGTACTCTAACCAACACATTTTGTCTTATGGAATTTGGATCTTTTATGAATAATTTATGACGTTTTTACTCAAAACACCTGTTTTAGACTCGTTTCAGGACTAGCCACAAACCCTATTTCCCACGGAGTGTAACTCCAAAAATAAAATGACCCACAAGCTGAATTGTTTACCACAAATAGTTGGATATGTTTCCTCAATGTCCTATCAATATCACGGTCTGAATCATTCTATAAAAACATTTATTGCGAAAATGGTGAGATGACCTATAAATAACATACCTTAGAAAGCATCATCAAAAGAATTTATCCTCCCTTGAATTCCGGACTTCTTTTCTTCACCTTCCCTCTAAAATTCAGCTTAGATATCCTATGGTTACCTCAGTCACCTATAGATATTCAATATTCTCAAGTGTGATATAAAATGAGAGAGCCTTGTCTCTTATTTATACTCTCGAAACATCTTCCTTAGAATCATCTTCTAAGTCACTTAATCCATTTCTAGATCACTTTACCCATTTCTAGGTCACTTAACCTATTTCTAGGTCACTTAACCCATTTATAGGTCACTTAACCTATTTTCCTCATTTTTAGGGTTAACCACTTTCCATAATTAGAAATTTATCCATTACTTTATGATTTAAATATTCTTCCTTGACTTTGTCACCTCACTTTATCATTTAAATAATCTTCTTCGATTTAAATAATAGAATGACATGTACTGTCCATATAGAATAGTCTTTCCTTCAAATATATCAAAACTCATACCATTATCCATAAAAAAAAAATGGGTCCATTACCCAAGCCTGGGTGCTACCAGAATTCGCTATCAAACTTTCTCCAAGGGTTGACATCAATGACAACCAACAATCCATACCAACTATCCATCAACCTAAGCCAACTGTCTAAAGATCTCCCCCTTTGGCATTGATTTAAACACTAACATTTATGGAAACACATAGTCATGAAAACATTCATTCTTATATTCTTTATCAATGTTTCTATCTCTCCCCCTTGGACATCAATGGAAAAGGGTATATCCCTTTGGGGATGCTCCCCGTAACTGAACTCTCCTTGGGGATGATCCCCCTATCTATGTGCCTTTGTTTTTTCTTTGTGTTTATAATCCTATGATTACTCATTTTTCCTTCATATGAATAATATCCCCCCTTTGACAACGGGTATCACTTTGAAGTCATATCGCTCATTCTTCCCTTGTGAAAATCACTCCCCTTGGAAACATGCCTCTATGCTCTCTCTCCAAGAATTTAGCTTTGCATCTGATAAATCTCTCCTCCTTTGTCCTATTTATGGTGATTCCTCGTGTACATCTAAGACATATAAGATAAGCATTCAAAAGCATTCATTTTGGAGTAGAAATTACTCCTAGTCTCTAGCAAAGATACTCAAGGGCTTCTAGTGGAAGTGGTTTTGTAAAGATGTATTCCACTTGTTCTTTTGTTCCCACATATTCAACTATGATGTTCTTCTCTGCAACCTATTTCCGTAGAAAGTAATACTTGATTGGAATGTGCTTCGTCTTGGAGTGCATCACCGGGTTTTTTGAGATACTGATGGCACTTGTATTATCACAATATATTGGAATGAGCTCATCATACTCAACCTGTATATCTGTCAAAGTTTATTTCATCCATAGAAATGTTAGAATATAATGGATGTTCTTGTTTAACCATAGAAAATATAGCAATATTGTCACCCAACCATAGGCCGAAGCCACCCCTGAGCACCTTAACCTTGACAGAGAATGATTCCCGAAGAAAACCCTAGGATTAATAGCCAAACAAAGGTGGTGTACCTCTCTCCAAGGATAGCGCACCAAGAAATAATAACAGAAACTGATCAAAGAGTCCAACCCAAAAAAACGGAAAATACAGATTGTAGAAATGTAGGTAGCAGCTTCTCCCAAGACTTGCGAACAAACTGGCCAACTCCAGTGCGCACAAGTGTACTTCTGTATTTCTGAGAATACTGGCCAAAATGAAGACTGACCTCCTATATTTGTACTATTTCTGCCAAATTACCTGGGCCGACTTCTCATTCTGGGTACTAATTACTTAGTATATAATATTTCATTTAGCTGACTTCTTCTCTTGGAGGATAATAACCTATTACAAATCATTCTCTTAAGATGATAATCATTTTGATAATCATTTTCAACACTAATAATAGTCTACAAGACAATCAGAACAATGTGTTAGGGTCCTAACCCGCACATATGTAGAACAATATATTCAGATGTAATAAAGGTCAATACTAATAAGGCCTTTCAATAAAATAGAATAATTCAAATGTAAGAATACCTAATAGAAGCTTCCACTTCTAGAAGGATCTTCCTCTAGATGCTTCTTTTGATAGACATATTTAGTATAAATAGGAGTCGAGGGTATGAGAATCCTAGGTTGGATATTATTGTAATAGAGCTCTGCTCAACTGGAGGTTGCCCCCTCGAAGAGGCCCGTGAACATTGCTTTCATAATCAAATTGATATTACTGTTGTTATTCTTATATCATTTCAGTGCTATTATGGTGATTGTTCTAGTTATATTGTTGTTATTCTGCCATTTCTATAATTTTATTTCTTTTCTGCATACTTTTTATATCTGGTATATTACAAGTGGCATCAGACTACTTCCCTCGACAGAAAGTGTGGGTTAATTTTTTTTTAGGGTAGATACGTATTTCGGCGTCTTTAAGCCACAAAGATCTGTCATTACGTGCATAAACCTGCGGTTGAGGGATTCATACATGCAAGAAATACAAGTCTTACTTAAGCGCACATCTATTGGCCACTCTTGTAACCCCTGTTGGTACCCCTTCGAGTGGTAGCGTATTAGACAGAACCTGTGTATGGATCATCCTAGATTACCTAAAGCCCTCTTTAGATAAATTGATCGTCTGCCTGACTACTATAGTGCCACCGAGAACAACACTCAGGAAGATACTCTCTAGTGCCTGGGTAGTTGGGTATTACGGCTAAGGGTATAGTCTATCCTCCTTAGTTATTGCCCTGATATATTGGGTCGAGTACTACTATTGGACCCCGCACGTATATCAGAGAGCTATAGCACAAGGCAAGCCATTGTCTATAGAACCCTTGAATACCTAACCCTTGGGGATAGAAACATTAACAAATTAAAACATACAAGATCTCTTGCCACACAACTTTGTTTGGTTTGCCAAATAACTACACATTTATTCTTGGTTAAGCATTTGGGCATTTCATTACTGCAGTATTCTTCAGACTGGAGTATAACTCCGCAGGTGTCAAAAGAAAAAAAAAAGTCTGGAAATTTTTGCACCATTATTTGAGACCTATTCCATTGGATTCTTCTCTTCGCCCTTATCACATTCATACATATCATTTTTCAACAATTTTTTTGACCCCACCCACCCCATTTCGGTTTCCTCATCATCATGGCCCATACTTGTAGCCAAGGCCTAGAAGCTCGCTTCAATACCTTGCAATATAATCACCAAGACCCAACAAGAAGTGAAACAAGTCAGTGCCAATGTTGTCACCCTCAATACATCCATGTAGTCCTCAATGGAGGAAATCAAACAAGACCTGACTACTTAGCTTGTATCTGTCATTTCGATGCTCTACACCAACATGGATATCCCTACAGATAACCCTTTATCTAACCCACCTTCAGATACTAAAGCTAAACATTCCTCTAACTTTCAGCACCATCACTTTCAACGTGACCTACGCCTTCCGTGGGTGGATGTGACCAAATTTGATGGCTCGGATCCCACTGGTTGGGTAACCCAAATGGAACATTATTTCTCTTTATATGGCATTACATATGTCTTGGCCAAACTACGGTATGGTGTTCTCCATATAGATCAAGAACGTTGGCACTGGAGAAAAACTTCCCGTCAAGGGTATATTGCTTGGACACAATTTGTGGCAGAGCTTTATGAACTCTTTGACACTGACACCAACCATTTGGGTTGTTTGAAAAAGTTGAAACAATTAGGAACAGTGGAAGACTTTATAACTTCTTTTGAGCACCTGGATTTTCGGACAAAGGGCATGTCTGATGCATTTTTCTGAGAGTGTTTTATCAGTGGCCTCAAGGATGAGATTCGGGCCCATGTCCTCATGGATCGGACTCAGAGTTGGGTGGAGGCTACTAAAAGATCTAAAGAAGCACAAAAAGTTGTATCTTCTCAAAACCGGAAACCCTCCTTTATCCCTCGCACTAAACCAGTAAATCCCACTACTCCCTTCGCTCCACTAAATATCCAAAAATTGACCAGGGTTGAAATGGTTGAATGCCAAATCAAAGGCCTTTGTTATAATTGTGATGAAAAATATTTCCCGAGCCACAAGTGTAGGGAACAAAATATTTTGATGGCCATCTCAGAGGATATTTTGGAAGAGTATTTTGAAACTCCCCTTGTGTCTAAGTCACCTAAAACCACTGACATAACCCCTCCCTCAGATCCTCCCGAAGTAGAACCGGTCATTTCCCTAAATTCTCTCATTAGCTTCTCTGCTCCCCAAACCCTCAAGCTCATCAGTTACATCAAGCATAGGAAGGTCATCATTCTGGTTGATAGTGGAAGAACCCATAATTTAATTCATCATCGCATTTCCCAACAAACTCATTGCTACATCGATGTCATCAATAATTTCCAAATCATGATTTCCAATGGTGGCTCCATGAAATGTGGAGGGCATTGTGAAAATGTGTGTCTCCAAATTGGTGACTACCACCTCAAATATCATATGTTTGCTATCAACATGGGCGGTTGTGACATTGTGTTGGGTGAAGACTGGCTAAGGACTTTGGGTCCCATTCTCATGGATTTTAAAGAATTAACCATGCAATTCAACCAGGAGGGACAACAATATAAGTTCCAAGGAATCACCACCAGTTCACCTGAGATCATCAGTTCCCATCGCATGGAAAAGATGCTCAAAAAAGGTCATTCTGGTGTTATTTCCCAACTCCATGCCATACAAGCAACAAAGACACCCTTGGTGCTGCAAGACCTCCAATCCATCCTTTCTAAACATCAAGTGGTATTTTCCACTCCCCAGGGACTCCATCCTTCCCATGGTGTTCATGATCATTCCATTCCCCTTTTACCAATAAGCCTTCCTCCCAATATCCATCTGTATCGTCACCCCTTTTCCCAAAAAAATGAAATTGAGAAAATGGTCCAGGAACTCCTTAACGCAGACGTTATCTGTCCTAGTATGAGCCCCTATTCTTCTCCTGTGGTCATGGTCCTGAAGAAAGAAGGTTCTTGGCGAATGTGTCTTGACTTCTGTGCCCTCAACAAACTTACCATTAAAGACAAATTTCCCATCCCTGTCATTGATGACCTCTTGGATGAATTGAGTGGTGCCCAGTTCTTTACTAAACTTGATCTTCATTCTGGTTCCCACCAGATACGTATGAAAGAGGGCCACTATGACATTTTGGTCATGCCCTTTGGCTTGTGTAATGCCTCCTCCACCTTCCAAAGCCTCATGAATCATGTCTTCCATCCTTTTCTCGGTCATTTTGTCTTATTTTTCTTTGATGATATCCTCATATATAGAAAAACCTGGATAGACCATCTTTCCCATGTGGATCGAGTTCTCCATCTACTCTCTCAGCACCAACTTTTCCTGAAACAATCTAAATGTGATTTTGGCACCTCAAAAGTTGAGTACTTGGGTCATCTGGTTGGCAAGGATGGCATCAGGGTGGATCCTAAAACGATTGAAGCTATGCAAGAATGGCCTCACCCAAAGACTCTCAAAATCTTGTATGGATTTCTGGGCTTAATAGGTTATTATCACAAGCTTGTTAAGAATTATGGAAAGATTGCAGCACCTCTCACTGCACTCTTAAAAAAGAACTCTTTCACTTGGAATCCAGCTGTGGCTCAATCTTTTCAAACCTTGAAGATGGCCATGTGCACCACTCTAGTCCTAGCCCTTCCTGATTTCACAAAGACCTTTGTCTGGGAATGTGATGCTTCAGGGAAAGGAATTGTTGTTGTCCTTATGTAAGAGGGTCAAACTTTGGCCTTTACTAGCAAGCAATTGTCTGAAAGAAATCTAGGCAAACCAATATATGAAAAGGAAATGTTGGCTATTATGCATGTCGTTTATCTGTGGCACCCTTATATATTGGGGAAACGCTTCCAAATGAATACAGACCATCAAAGCCTCAAGTATTTTTAGGAACAACACATTTCCTCCCCAGAGTAGCAAAAATGGGTGACCAAGCTCTTGGGATATGATTATGAGATCATTTACAAAAAAGGAAAAGACAATGTGTTTGCGGATGCACTTTCTCGAAAGTATTAAGATGACAAATCCATTTTTTCTCTTTCCTTCATTGTACTAGATTGTCTCCAAGCCGTCTGCCAGGAATGGCTACACGATCCCAAAAGTTCACAGTTGATCCAACAGTTGCAGTCCAATTCTCCAGTTTCCCCAGGGTACTATTGGCTCCATGATGAGCTTTGATACAAAGGTTGTTTGTATTTAAGAAAAAAATCCAAACTTAAATCCATGGTACTTTCTTAGCTTCATGCTACACCCATAGTTGGGCACTCCAGGTTTACCAAAACCTAGGACAAGGTCAAACGCTCTTTTTTGGGGGATGGCGTGAAACAAGACATTCATAATTTTGTAGCTGAATGTGATGTGTGTCAACGCAACAAGGGTGAAATAGTCAAATATCTGGGCACACTACAATCACTTCTGATTCCACCTGCTATTTGGAGAGATATCTCTATGGATTTTATTACAAGCTTACCCAAATCGAGAAATAAATCAGTCATCATGGTGGTTGTTGATTTCCTTTCCAATTATGCTCATTTATATTCTCTTCAACACCCATTTAAAACATCCACGGTGGCTCAACTTTTCATGGATCAGGTCTTCAAGCTTCATGGCATGCCGCATTCTATTGTTTCTTATCGTGACCTAAATTTCACCAGCAATTTTTGGCAAGAACTGTTCAAGCTACAAGGCACCCAATTGCATCTCATCATAGCTTATCATCCCTAGACTGATGGTCAAATAGAAGTTGTCAATAAGTGTTTGGAAACATATTTGAGGTGTTTTGCCTCGGAAAAGAAAAATCAGTGGGCTCAATGGTTACCCCTAGATGAATGGTGGTACAACACTTCATACCACATAGATGGACACATGACTCCTTTTGAAGTGGTATATGGAAAAAATCCACCTTCAGTTCTCTCATACTTACCTGGTGTCTCGAAGGTCCAGGCAGTTGACCAAACGCTTACAGTTTAAAAGGATATTCTCCATACCCTCAAAGATAATTTGGTCATGGCACATAATCGCATGAAGCAACAAGGAGATCAAGGTCACTCTGAACATCAATTTGCAGAAGGGGATCAGGTGTTTCTTTGACTGCAACCTTACAAGAAAAATTCCCTCAAGTTCAAGCATTGTCAGAAGCTAGAGCCCAAATTCTATGGTCCTTATACAGTTCTCAAGCGTGTGGGATAGGTGGCCTATCAGTTAGCTTTGCCTAGTCATTCTAAGCTACATCTTGTTTTTCATGTTTCATGCTTAAAGAAGGTGATTGGAACTAAGTGTCGAATTCAAACCAACCTTCCCGAGTTAGCTAAAGAAGGATCCATTTCACTACATCCACAAGCCATTTTGGACCAGTGTGAGCGTCGCCTGCGTTAGAGAACCATCAAGGAAGTGTTAGTCTAGTGGAAAGATACAACTCCAGCAGATGCCACTTGGGAACCAACTACCATTCTATAGAAATTTCCACATCTCAAGCCTTGAGGACAAGGTTTTTTTCAAGGGGGCAAACATGTTAGGGTACTAACCCACACATAGGTAGAACAATACATTCGGATGTAATAAAGGTCAAAATTTATAAGGCCTTTCAATAAAATAGAATAAGTCGAATGTAAGAAGACCTAATAGAAGCTTCCGCTTCTAGAAGGATCTTCCTCTAGATGCTTCTTTTGATAGACATATTTAGTATAAATAGGAATCGACGGTATGAGAACCCTAAGTTGGATATTATTGTAATAGAGCTCTGCTCAATTGGAGGTTTCCCCCTCGAAGATGCCCGTGAACATTGCTTTCAGAATCAAAGTGTTATTTCTGTTGTTATTCTTATATCATTTTAGTGCTATTGTGGTGATTGTTCTGGTTATATTATTGTTATTCTTCCATTTCTAGCATTTTATTTTTGTTCTGCATACTTTTTATATCTGGTATATTACACAATGTCATTCAATTGAACACAACTGTGTCTATCCATAGTAGTACACAACTACAATCTAGTGATACATTACCACACCAAGTAGCACACAGTTACTTGATCAGTGACATATATTCACAATTAGTGGAACAAATCCACCACAGTAGCATACATCTACTGTCCAAAGACATAAAATCTCCATGGCAATCATATCATCTGATATCAACCTGCACAGAAACAATATCATGATATAACTGAGTCATCTGGGCCATTCTTCCACTCACATCTGTGAGAGATGGACGAGCATCTGCCCTCAGAGAGTAAAACATCAATGATGGGCTATCTGGAATATTCTTCTCAAGCAAGGAAGAATAACTATCCTCATTTCTGACCCTGGAACATTCACCTATCTGGGCCATTCCTCTGGCACTAAAGTGCAACCTAGAAAGAGTGAGTATTCCCTAGGGAATGCATGTCCCTGATTGTTGAACCTAGACCATTCACCTATCTGGGCCATTCCTTCGGCAATAAACAAAGTGAAACCTAGAGAGAATGAATCTTCCTTAGGGAATGACTGTTGAGACCATTTCCTAAGGAAATGATTGTCCTGCACCAACCTCCAAAACAGACCATTCTTTGAAACTACTCACAACTGTGAGCTTCGAAGGAATGATTGTTTGATGCGGTAGACCAGTCTTCTTGACCACTACTGAGAGTGATATTCAAGAAGAAATACTATCCTAGACCATTCCCCAACACTAGCCACCAGGGGAATCATTTTCTATGGAACATCAACAATCCATAGAACCATTTTCATTACTAAAATAACCGTTGGATCTGGACCATTTTTCGAACTGGAAAATGCCTATCCATCAGAAATCCCAAACCACTTTCCAAACTGGAAAGGGAACTGCTCATCTTGGACCATTTTTCGAAATGAAAAATGACTTTCCATAAATCAATAACAAATCAGTGCTCCCTCCCAACATGGGAATCATTTCTTCCCTTTTCAATAAGGAAGTCGTCTCCATGAGCTCCATCTTGTTTCTGAGTATGCAAGCTCTTTCATCTTGGATAGAGGCTTTACTAAAAATATTTTCTTATCTACTCATCTTTGGAGATATATTGGAGAACCATTTCTCCTTTCTGGACCTCATCACGGAGAATGTAATGCTTGATCTCAATGTACTTTAGTCTTTCTAGAACACTAGTTTTCTCTAAATTCTTCATATAGCTCTGATCAATATAGTATATCATAGTTGGATTCATCTCTTTTGTTTCCTGCTAGCTCATAACATCGTGGCAAGGGTCAAACTAGAGCATATCCAAGTGGTACTTTTCTGCCATCATGAGAGTTTTTCATGGATTAACAATCCATCATCTTGAGCTTCTAAGTAATCATTCTGATACAATATCTATGTTATAGAAATTTTTCACCACGCTTCTATTGTGCATTGGAGGCTCTGCACCAAGTTGTTTGAATCCGTATAAGATCTTCTTCCATCTGCATACAAGACTCTCTTTCTGGTATACCTGAGAACCTTGAGGTTGCTCTACATATGCTTCTTGTTCAATTATTATGAGAACATTCCTTACATTTATCTCATGTAAACTCCAACCCATGGATATTGTAGAAGATATAATGGCTCATGTAGAGGTACGTCTGGAACAAGCTATCATCATAGTCCTCTCCCTCCATCTGGGAGAACCTTTGGTTCCGGATCTCGCAATGCTTTCATTTATAAGTATTCCACACACTTTTCTTTATCACAACTTTCATTTCTTCTACTTGATTGCTTCTAGAAGGTTCAGATCAAGTTGGTAGTATTGTGATTCTCAATATAATGACTGGTTGTTCTAGCTTTTCTTTCTCTTTTGGAATATTCATGTTCTTCCTCATGTTTCTCTTTGTCTCTTGGGTTCATGGAGTTTTCTATAGATTCCATGCCCTGAAGATTCCAAATTCTTCCTTTCAGGATGTGGATGGACAACTAGGGATACTTTAAGGCTTCTTTTCGAAGAAGACTTCTTCTACAATCAAACTAAACACGTGATGCTTTTCATGGTTGCTACCTTGATGGGAACATGGATAGATACTTCATCATCTTCAATGGATCATATTATTTAGGATTAGCTCCCTCCTAATCCTTACTTCATGCATGAATGCATGCTCTTCTTTTGGAATTATATAATCGACTCCCTCCATCTAATAGAGTCCACGCTTCCATCTGCATCATTATTTCCTTCTGCAAAGTGTCATAAGTCATTTTCCAGTTTCCTCTTGATTGTTGATTTCTGCTTATCTTGCAACTGTTACTTATGTTAATTAGATTCCACATGAATTGTTATGAGGGGTTATTGATGTACTTCGTCCTTTCATGTGTATTTCCTTACTTGCAGTCATCATGATAGCAATCCTTATCTTGTTGTTCTTCCATAGGTATAGTTTCTCTTTGAACATATTATCTTCTAAGAAATAGATATGTACAGAAAATATGTAAACATGGTATGTACAAGAATTATAAAGAATATTGTTACCTTGTCTTAGAAGAAGAAGTTTGTTTTGTCCTGCTTGGCATTCTTTGAGGGTTCCCTTTCTTCGGCAACTGATGCTTCGTATGTTTCCTTCCTTTTCTTTAACTCGGGACAATGATTCTTGTACTAACCGTATTTTCTACAATTGAAGCATTGTATTTTTGACATATCTTTCTCTTGATTTGGTTTCTTCCTAGAGCCAAACTTCTTTTTATTCATGAAATTATTGAACCTTGTTGTGAAGGCTTGATCATTGTATTTCTTTTGGGGTTTCTCTTTTGCACTAATCCTTGATTCTTCTTGTGCACAACAAGTCCAAAGTTCTTCAAATGTAGGATACTCCTTCTTTGTGTTCATGCTTGCGGAAAATGCATCCCATGTCTTGGGAAGACCATTGAGTACTATGTTTACCAGTTCCCTCTCTAAAATGATCTCTTCAATATCTTGTAGTTGATCTCTTAACTAAGATATTCTCACAAAGTATGATGTTATGTTGTCATCATCATTCATTTTCATGTCACATAGCTCATTCTTTAGACTCATTATCTGTTCAATGTTTCTGACTAAGAAGAGGTTTGTTAGGGAATCACACATCTTCTTAGATGAGTCAATATGGGAGATGTAGGTTATCATGTGGTATTTTATAGAGTCCACTATGATACTCATGGCATTGATGTCATTTTATTTGAACTTCTCCATAACTGCAACATTCTGAGCTTCCTTCTCTTTTCCTTCTTCAAATTGTGGTTCCACGATCTTTCCTTTCATGATATCCAACACTTTATTCTTGGAAAGGATGAGGTCAATCCTTGTCTTCCATGCTCTGAAGTTAGAAGCCCCTTCTAACTTGCTTTCTGACTTCATAGAGTAAGTCATAACTTCTTTGACTTGGTCAACCCTTGATTTTGACCAAAAACTCAAACTTGACGTCTTAGCTAGCTGAGAGTATCAGGAGATGCACTAGGCTAGGGTGCACTAGTCTATCTAGAAATTAGGTCAATCCCTTCACTTAAGGTGCCTCAACAAGAGGGTTAGGGTTTCGCTATTGCAACAAAACCTGGCTGCAACTACAACTGCAACTGCAACTGAGTAAATCCTCCCAATCTATCTTCCAGCGGTTAGACTGTCTGAAGATAATGTGGGCCCATAACCTATTAGAATATAATGTGTTAGCACTAGGAGTCACCTTCAGATTGCATGGAAGGAAATCCCAGTACCCATCAAGTTGTAAGTGAATGTAAGGGTGTTTAAAGGGTCAAATGGAAAAGGACTCAAGTTATAATGTTCTAACTCAAATAACAGGGCTAGCATGCACCAACAATTAAGGTCTTGGCTAACTTCAATCATTAGTTTGGGAGTAAGTATGAGTAGAAGGAAGACTTGAATGAGAGAAGTGTAGGGGCTATTGTAAAAATCAGGTCCACAAAAGCCTAAGGAGGAAAGTTTCTTAACACAAGATCTTCTTGAACTGAGAAACTAACGAAGCTAAATAAACATCATGATAACATAATGATCAAACATCCATCATAAAATCACCACAATCATTCATGTGAATCATCCAAATAATGAACATTTAACATCAGAAGCAAATAGACTAAAAGAGAAGCTGATTTCTATTAGTCAAAAAAATTTAAGTCCAGTACATCACTAAATCACAGTTACTTCATCAAAATATTATAGTATAAGGGAGCCTTGCTCAACCATCTGAACCTGCTAAAGCAAATGATCTATCTATTTATAACAAAAGGGAGGCAACAACTGGAAGTACGAGCTGGCCTCCTTTCCTTGATAAAATCTAAACATTTATTTGATCTAACAACTTATCTAACCACATATGATATAAAATAGGAAAATGTTGGTAACTAATAAAACTGAATTTCAAACTAATTTGATTCCCTTTTGTTGCATAGCTCCTTGTTTTCCATGTGTCTTTCCAAGCATGTGGTTGTATTCATGATGCCAATTGTTTCTTCTCCATCCTTATTCATCATCATTTTATCCCAAAGTTGTTAGCTTGGTCCTCCTAGATCCCTGTTCTTTATTGGTAGCCTCCTTGGGTAGCAAAACTAGGTAGCGCACTACAAGGAGAAACGGTAGCGCCTGTAGGTAGAATCACTGTGTTGCATATGTGTATAGACTCTACTCTCTGTGAAATATTGGGTAGCGTCTATAGGTAGAGCCCCTGTGTTGCGCCTGTGTGCAAACGTTTACCCTCTGTAAAATATTCGGTAGCACCATTAGGTAGTGCCTATGTGTTGCACCTGTGTGCCAATTATTTTCCCTCTGTGAAATATTAGGTAGCACCATTGGGTAGTGCCACTTACGCTATGTCTATGTGCATGTTTGGGTAGCATTACAAAAATGTAGCGCCTCCAATCCTTGAACATGTACAGAATAATTTGTGGTTTTTCATGATGACCAAGCCGTTTTAATCAAGATCCTTGACTGCACAATAGGTAGTGCCTTCTACCAATGGGGAAGATAGCACTTAGAAAAAACCCAAAACCCAAATAGTTAAGCACTTAGAAGCCTGCATAGATGACATAGATAATATTTTCATATTGGTTAACCCTCCAAAAATATGCATCCTCAAAAATGGGGCATGCTCTTTACCATATATTTTGTCATCTTGACACTTAACCTCATACTCTTTTTGGTAGAAAGAGGATCTTCAATTGACACAACCGACTTCTTCTTCTTAGCATTGTCAAGATTATTTGGTGTAGTTGTGTTGTCCTTAACTATTGGTTTGACATCTTTAATGGAAGATTCAACCAACACCTGTAGATTTCTTTGGGCTACCTCATCTTGAAAATGCTTCAGATCTGCCTTTAGCTTCCTGTTCTGATATTGGAAGCCTCTGTTCTTATTGTAGAGATTCTTAAGCTGTCTATTAATGGGTTGGGCCCTTCTTGTTGCAAACCTTGCCATGTCAAGGATGTGACTGTAGACATCCATAAGCTCTATCATATTGGCTCTATCAGGCATGGCTTCCTCTTTCAATTTAGCCACTTCCTTCCTTGCATCTTTAAGCTTCCTGATAAGTCTCTTGATAGTTTGACTGTCAGGAGGAGCAATGTTATGCACAGTCTCAAGAGGTTTTTTCTCACACTCTTCTTCTATCTGTATTGGAAATGTCTTATCCACCTCATCAGGTTTATAGGTGGCTTTGTTTTTACCTTTCTTCCTCTGCACAATGGTTTCTTCATTTCTTATCACAGGCTCCTCAAAGTGTTTCACAGGGGTTTCCTCTTTTCTCTCCAAAGGTATTTTAGTACCTTTACCTTTCTTTACAGGGGCTTCTTGTTTTTCTTCCATGGGATTTTCAATGCCTTTTCCCTTCTTCTTTTGAAAAGGGGGCTCAGGTCTCTCCTCCACAGGATTTTCAATGCATTTTCCCTTCTTCTTTTAAACAGAGACCTCTGGTAAGGACTGCTCTTTGAAAACCTCCTTAGGAATTGATGACCTTGTGAAAGGTCTTTTACCTTTGATTTGAACTACTAGAGGAGAAGAGGGAAATAGAAGCTTCTTCCCTCTCTTGGATATAACTTTGGTAGAAGAAGGCACCTCTTCTAACCCTAGTGGAGGAGGTGATGAAAAATCTCTGTGTGGAGAAGGACAAATTTCCTCCTTAGCCTCTATGACCTGCTTGTTGATCTTTGGAACTTGAATAGGGGTTCTGCCCTTCCTCTTCCTGCTGGTCCCTGCTTTAGTTGCGCGGGTGGGTGACAAAGGACTTTCCCTCTATGATTTAGGATTTGGTGCTAGATCCAACCTGAAATGAGAAGTAACAACAAAATGCTCCCATGAAATCTCTTTCTTACCCAATTCCTCAGAGACTAGCATTCTGATTAATCCAGAGTGGAAAAGGCTAGAATCCACATCTTTAGATTTTCCCTGTATCATGTATGACATCTTACCTATACTCCTCAACAAGTAATAAGGAACATTCATCTTAACCTTACTAGTAAAATGTAGTAACAACCTTATATGGTACTGGTACAAGGTTTTGAATCTCCCTTCACAAGTAAAATATCTCTGTATGATCTTCAGTAATCTGTCAAATTGTTCAATCAATTGACTCCTTGGCATACTTTTAGACAAGTCATTGGCTTGATATTTAGGTTTAAAAAGATCTTTTTCATAGGCTGAACTCAAAGCCATGGCTTTGAACCACTTTTCACCTATAATGGGGACCCTTGTTGCAATTGAGATAGAGGCTTCAGTGAACTCAAACTCCAAATCACAAACATTGGTTTTCTTGCCATCAAATTGTAGTGCAAACTATATTTTTACCTTTGGATGGCCTCTCTACATGTTCTGATAGAAAGAGAGGCACCCTACTCTTTGAAAGGCCTCTCTTTCTATGGGTTCTGTATCAAAAAGATGCATGTCCACCGGTTCTGTTCTGACCACCTTGCCACCTTTGTGTGTCTTCCTTGATTGATGAGTCTCCATGGCTCAAAATGAGGGATTTTAAGAATCTTAAGGGATGGTAATGACTAGGAAGTCTTTGAATCAGGCTTCAGATATAAGGTTGACCCTTTTAGATAGACTGATGCTAGTAGGTCAAGCACGATTTTAGGAATTAAACCCTTAGTCTTGTACATGTATTCTGGAGTGTAATGGTGAGGAGGTAGTCTGAATTTGGCCTTATGCAATTGAGTGAAAATGCCAAACCCCAAGGTGAAAGGAAGAAAGGAAAATAGAGATGTTTTGAGCAGTGCCTCTGGGTAGCGCAATGCATACATAGAGGATAGGCCATTTATAGGCTTTCGACTTCAATGGTTAAAGAAAATAGTAGTGATCAGACCATAGATACAGGAAAAAAAATTTACAGGTTCGAAGAGGATAAAAAAAAGGTTACCATGCAAATATGGATCCCTTACTACTGTGCAAGCTTAGCAAAATGAAAACCTAAGCACAAATTTCCTGTGAAAATTAATATGCAGAGGAGGTAGCATGGGATACCTGTGTAGTAGACACCTGTTGAGATCTTCAACGCAATCTTAGGATGAACTTTGAGGTTTTGAAAACCTCAGCCCTGGAATCTTTTTCAACATAGGATTTGGTTGACATGCGATCGCATGATTAGAACTTACGAATTTGCACAGTGCAACACTATTGATATTTCCAAAATTAGAAACCATTACCAAGGATCATAAATGCAAGATATTTGAAGGCATATTTAACCGACTTCTGGAACTAAAAACAAGGGGAATGACATCAGACATGGAAATCATGACTCGAGGTGGAGGTATAATGAACGTGATAGGCACTACGGAACTGCCTAATGAGTAGGGAGCGCTTCCACTTCAAAACGTGATAGGATAGGTAATCAAGGACAAGGAGGCATTCCTACGAGATCATGAGTGAGAAGGAAGCTGTGTCACATCAGTTTAGTAATGGGAAGGATCGACCTAGGGACAAGTCATGAAGGGGACCCAAATAAAATATGAGCTAGAAATGGTTCAAGGATCAAAAATCAATTTGAGGATCAAATTAGAGATAAAACTAAAAAACTTTAATCATCCAAGGGGTCCTGCCAATCATAAATTTTAAAGGGATGAGACTTTAAAATAAAAATTAAAATCTAAGGCTTAAAAAAAAATTGAAAACAAAATAAAAGAACCAAGGCAATTTAGTGTGATAACATAATGGATGTGCTCATTTAACCATATACAATATAGCAATATTGTCACCCAACCATAGGCTGAAGCCACCCTCGAGCACCTTAACCTTGACAGAGAATGATTCCGGAAGAAAACCCTAGGCTCAATAGCCAAACAAAGGTGGCATATTGTTAGCGATATTTCCTGTAGAGAGGATTAGATAGAAAAATAAGGGGTTAAAAACCCATTTGTCCTAAGTTTTGGGCAATAATGAGCCCATGGTAAGCAACGAGCAAGTCCGAGTGGTCCAGATTCGCACGCCCGGATCAACGGCGCGCATTGGATTCCAGACCACCCTTGCCTTTCTACCTTTAAGCGCGGGGGGGGGTCCGGAATCGGGGGCGCACCTCTCCGACGGCCCAGATCAGCGCACCCGGATCAACGGCAATGAAGATCATTCCGGACCCCCCCCGCTTTTCTACCTTTAAGCAGAGGGGGGGGGTCCGGAATCCCGTATGCAGCTTCCCGACGGCCACGATCGAGGCACCCCAGATCAACGGCGCTCGTGCAGCCCTGCCCTTCTCAGCTGCCCTGTGCTTAACCAGTGTGGGCCGTCCTCCCGTCATTTCATCCTCCCTTCCGCCTTTCCCCTGTTGTTGTGTGTCATCCATTCACCTCTCCTCTTTGGTCCACGTGGTCTTCCCTTCTTCTCATCATCCACTCGCTGCTTGCCTCGTGTCCCGTTCCTTTCCACGTCAGCCTCTCACCCGAAGGCGAATTCGTTTCTCCCGTCTTCTTCCCTTCTACCTGATGTCTTCCGCCATGAATCATCCTCCGTCATCTTTCTCTCATTCCATCACTCCTTCCACGCCCTTATAGCCCGGCACCACCATTCCTGTCGTGCACTCATCCTCCGCGCTGGCCTCCATGCCCATCCCTCAAGCTATTTCTGTTATTCCAAGTGGAAGTGCGAGAAGTCCTCCTTATCCTGAAATGCTGAGTTGGCCGGGCCGTTCTCAATCCCCAGAAGAAGTTATTGAAGCGGTTGGTGGTGGTTAGACATCGTCTCGCCATAATAGGGATGTCCTGCAATGAATTAAAGGCACGTCGATTCACCGATGTAACTGTCAGAAGATCTATTGCGTCTGCCACAAGTTGCACGATTATTCAAAGATTGCGGCTGCAGAGTGTCAGAAGCCATGCAGACATAAAGCTTTCAATGCATTTTCTTGGTTCCGCTGCTGTTGTTGTTTTGAGTATATGAAGGCATTTTTGCCATTTTTGTATCCATCGATGGTAGAGCTAAGCTCCCGACTGTAAGTTTCAGCGACATTCTAGTTTCCTGGTTATGCCTCTGTGTTTGAGACTTGGTTTATGACAAACAGTTCTCCTTTTTCCATCTTTGTTTCATCTCATGCTAGAGTGTTCACAGTTGAATGATTCACGTGGATTGTTATAGTTATGTTATGATAAAGGATTTGTCGTGGCATTTTTGTACTCTCTGGTTTTCTGTGTTTGGATACAAAGAGACTTTGTGTTCGAATGCTTTCTCTTCCAGTCTGTCATGAACATGATGTTTATTATAGACCTTTGCACCCTTCTTGCATAAGTCTTCCACCTACTCACCCTTTTACTACGACTCACTGTTTGGATTTTATCAAGACCTCACTCATTCATGCATGCCTGGCCTAGTTTCTGAGTTGAGGTTGTATTGTTCTGAGTTTCCTTTCGTCTGATCACCCCTTTAAAATAAATCGTGACATTAAACTGATGGGCGTCGGGCTCTGCTCCTGCAAGCAATCCAGGAGTGACCTCCGTCGCCAACATTTCTAGTGCCTTTGCCGGGGATGAAGTTGAATATTTTCCCCGGATTTGAACGACAAAGATCAACTGATTTCTGAAGGTGCATCAAATATCAGAACTTAAAGATTGCTATTGTGCACCTGGCGACTCCACTGTGACGACTCCGCTGGGGAGAACCTGTTCTATCAACTGTGGCTTCGAGAGGCAGACACACGAGGTCTAATCCACACTTGCCTTTAGCCACACCAGAAGCTGACTTGGAAGCGATGCGCAGAAAGGGAAAGAGATCTGCAAAAGAAGCCTCTATCACTGAAAAAGGTAATACGCCATCCCCTTCTGTGAAAACTCCATTTTCTTATTCTCAGCTTCCTAGTCATACTTCCTCTAAGGTTTCCCATTTTCTGAACTTCGGGAGTGTTCCTGCTAAGTTTTCCCCTCCTGGTCTAGTATCAGAGGGAGAGATCCTTATCACTCCCCCCTCAGGAGGTTTCACTACTCCTCCTTTGATTACTACTGCTGCACAGAGAGAAACACCTACATACTCAGGTCCCTTAGACTTCTCTCTGTTTTCCCCGTTGTCTCCTGTGAGGACCTCTTTTCCTACCTCACCTGTTCACACTCCATCTCCTCCGAGTTCTCCTCCGCTCAACGTCCCTATGGCTGGTGCTAATCCCCCACAAAACATAATGGATTCCATAGTCGCTGCTAGATATGCTCCTTTGGTCCTACCCCATCCTATGAATCCTCTCCCTGCTGGAGACTACTTGAAGTATATGCCCAAGTTCACTGGGGAAGGGGACATAACTGCTGAAGAGCACCTGGTTGCCTTTTACAGCTATGCAGACAACCTAAATATTGAGAATGAAGATGTCTGGATGAGAGTCTTCGTCCAGAGCCTGGATGGTGAGGTTAGGAAGTGGTTCAGGGGACTGGCCCCAGGATCCATAGTTGGAATTGAGGCTCTGGATAATGTTTTCCTGAGACAGTGGGGGGATAGAAAAGATTACATATATTATATGACTGAGTTTGGATCTCTGAAGAAGAAGGAAGGAGAGTCTATCTCTGACTTCTCCAAAAGATTCAATAAGATGTATAACAAGATTCCTACAGAGATAAAGCCTTCCGAAGCCTCTGCTCAAATTTCGTATGCTAGCGCATTTAACCTCGATTTCTGTCTCGTATTAAGAGAAAGGAGATCCACCTCTTTAGCTCAGATGCAAGATGCAGCTATAGAGGTGGAATCTAATATATTAGCAGCTGACAGACTGAGGAACAAGGCCAACACAGACAGAAGAAAAGGGAAATCAGAAGCCTCGACTTCTGACTCCAACATCTCTGGCCCATCATTGTCCCACCCTCAAGTAAGCGAGCTGGCCCAAGTAATGAACTTTCTTAAATAAGAGGTGGAGAGATTGAAGGTGGAAAGGAGGTAGATGTATAAGGGCCCTCAGAACACCGAAAATAAAGGAAGTTTTAGGAGACCAAACAATTTTGCTCCTCCAACTATGCACAAAGAGAAGGAAAGAGACAGAGATGACCAAAGGATTCAGGCTCCCTTCCAGAAGAACTTTGTAGATGATGAAGAAGAAAGACAACCAGATGAGCCTGAGACTAAAATCCACTATGTAGAAGTCACTCCTCCTTTTCCCCATCTAACTCAGTCAGCATATGAGGAGTCTCTCATGAATAGTCAGCTAAATGAATTGAGAAAAGGAGACAAAGTTGGCGGTGGCCGAGGTAGGTATAGCCTGAGATTAGACAAGAGGGCACCAGCACCTGATGTTCCTGAGTCATCCACTAGAGAAGAGAAGCCTGCTGACGAGGTAGTAGACAACCACAGAGGTAAGAAGTCCCAACCTCTCTCCCCTATCATTCAAAATCATGCCCCTGAGATTAGAGAAATCCCAAAGCTCACATCTTCCTTTAATTTCGAGCATGAAATTCAAAAGATCAGAATCCCTGTGCCCCTCACTGAGTTAATCAAACATGGGGAATTCAAAAAATGCTTCTCCGACCTGTTGAAATCTGAAGCCTCTAGCCCTTCCACAGATTGCATAAACCTCCAATATGAAAGGCCTGCAGTGGTCCTAGGTCCCATGGTAGAAGACAGAGATGATTCATCCCCTCCCTTCTACACCTCCCTGAACATACATGACAAGGTGTTGCATAATTGCTTAATGGATTCAGGGGCCTCCCACAACCTCATGCCTAAAGCCGTCATGGAAGAATTAGGATTGGAAGTCACCCGAGCCTATCATGACCTCTATTCCTTTGACTCCAGGAGGGTACAATGTTTGGGAGTCATCAAGGACCTGGTAGTTTCCTTGTTTCAGTTGCCCATGAAAAGTATGGTCATGGATATAGTGGTAGCTGATGTTCCCCCCAAATTTGGCATGTTGTTGTCAAGGTCTTGGATTAAGAGACTTGGAGGGACATTACAGATGGATCTCACGTATGCCACTATCCTGGCCTTTGGGGGGGAACATAGGAGATTGTACAGAGAAGCCCAGCTAGCCTACATAGTCAGTGATGAAGCAAACCCCACTAATCATCCCATCTATGCCTTAGACACTGACTTAGGATCTAGCTTATTGTAGGTCACTGATGAGCCTGAGACCCCTTTGTAGATCAGAAAGCAGCTCATCCTTAATCAGGGGATGCCTCCTCCAACCACCTCTGTTTGGAAGATGTTCTTTGATGGAGCTTCTTCCAGTATAGGTGCAGGTGCCGGAGTGGTATTCAAATCTCCTTCTCAGGAAACCATATCACTGTCATACAAGCTGGAATTTGAAGTCACCAACAATGTGGCAGAATATGAAGCTCTGGTTCTAGGATTAAGGGCTGCAAAAGAGATGGGAATCAGGGAGATGGTTGTGTTCGGGGATGCAGAATTAATTGTCCAGCAGGTCAAAAATGTCCATCATACCAAGCACCCTCGCCTCAAGAATTACAAGAACGAGGTATGGGATCTAATTGATAGTTTCTTCCTGGCTTTAAACATCTCTTTCATTCCAAGGGAAGAAAATGCTCCAGCCGCCTTTCAAGCCTTCTCAGCTAGTTTGTTCGAAGCTCTTGGGCTGCCCGCTAACAGATCAGAGGTGGAAATAAGATACATACCCTCCGTACCGGACAATGTCAAACATTGGAAGGTATTTGAATATGATCAGGAGATTGAGAAATTCCTCCAATCCATCGATGACTTCTCTACATTGCATATAGATGAGGACCCTGACGAGGAACCTGACCACCACCCTGGGGAGTTGTTGAACAAAGTTGTTGACCATCAGATTATTCAACTGTCGAGCAATCATATACCAAGAGGTATGATTCCATTAGAAAGATTGTTCGATGGGAATGATGTGGTGATAAAGGGAAGAATTTCCGGTGATGATGCTGATACGAATGAATGCAACATAGGCACACCAGAGGAGCCCAAGTTTGTCAAGCTGTCGAGGAGTTTGACTGAGGAAAAGAGGATCGGATATACTGATTTGCTAAGGGATTTTGCTGACGTGTTCATGTGGACCTACGAAGACCTCAAGACATACGACACGTCAGTCATTGAGCACAAGATCCCACTGAAAGAGCAGGCTAGACCTTTCAAGCAGAAGCTGAGACAGATAAATCCCACGTTGTTACCTGTCATGGAGAGGGAGGTGAAAAAGCTGTTGGATGCCCAAATCATAGTCCCCTTGAGATACTCTAGCTGGGTAGCCAATTTGGTCCCAGTAAGAAAGAAGAGCAGAGAAATTAGACTCTGTGTCGATTTCAGGAACCTGAACAGGAGTTCAAGGAGGGACAATTACCCCCTGCCCAACATGGAACATATATTGCAGAGGGTCACTGGTGCATCTAGGATATCTATGATTGATGGATTTTCTGGCTATAATCAGATATCAATCATGCCTGAAGACAGAGAAAAGACAGCCTTCACCACTCCTTGGGGCACATTCATGTATGCCAAAATGCCCTTCGGATTGATGAATGCAGGGGAAACGTTTCAGCGAGCCATGGACATAGCCTTCATCGGGGAAAAAGATAAGTTTGTGGTGATTTACCTAGATGACATAAAAGTCTTCTCCAAGACTGATATTGAGCACCACTGCAACTTGAAGAGGGTTTTCCTGAAGTGTCGCAGGTTTGGCCTTTCCCTAAATCCCAAGAAATCATTGTTTGTTATGCAAGAAGGGAAGTTTTTAGGCCATATAGTCTCAGCAGAGGGAGTGAGGATTGATCCTGACAGGGTAGAAGTAATTCAGGCCCTGTCACTTCCCAGATCTAAAAAGGAGGTCCAAGCATTTTTGGGAAGGATTAATTTCCTGAGGAGGTTTGTCTCAAATTTTTCTGAATTGGTGAAACATATCACAGCCATGCTCAGGAAGGGCCATGAAATAAAATGGACTGTTGAACCTAGGAAGTCTTTTGATCAAATAAAGAAAGCATTGACCGAGGCTCATGTGCTAATCAGTCCAGATTATTCTAAGGAATTTCTAATATTCTCGTTTGCTTCCTGTGATACAGTAGCGGTAGTTCTGTTGCAGAAAAATGATCAAGGGCAAGAGAAGCCTATTGCCTTCTTTATCAAGGCGCTGAGAGATGCAGAGCTCCGATACGAGATCATGGAGAAGCAGGCTTATGCCTTGGTGAAAGCTCTCAAAGATTTCAGGGTCTATGTCTTACACTCAAAGATCATTGCATATGTCCCTTCAACCTCTGTGAAGGACA
>ML778123.1:1109163-1125434 GCA_009831015.1 Picea engelmannii | reverse complement strand
ACCTTTTAAAATCTCTTAAACCACTTTGACTACTTTGACCTTTTGGGGCTTCTAGATGACATATGAGGGTCCTCCAACTTCGTAAGGCCATAAATCTCAAACCATGAGGAGTTATGTGACGTTCTACATACCACTAGAAATGGCATGACATGTACTATCCATATATAATAGTATTATCTAAAATATATTATAAATCATACCATTACCCATCAAACAATCTTGGGTCCATTACCCAAACCTGGGGTCTCCAACTTCTCATGGCCATAACTCTCTAACCGTGAGGAATTATGTGACGTTCCACATACCACCGGAAATGACATGACAAGAACTATCCATATAGGATATTTTCCCTAACAAGTTCACTTTCCTTCATCTCATTATTCCACAATTAAGCATGGGTTCTCTTACTCCACAAACCATCTTCCCGTGAGGGCTTTCACCATAAGGGGACCACTTTGGAGTTCATCCATATTTACTTCTTATCAACCATAACAAAACAATAATGAGTCATATTTACATCAAAAAATATTGGGTCCATTACCCAAACCTTTGTGCTACGGGGCTTTCTTCAAGGGTTGACATCAATGACAACCAACCTTAATCAACACTAATTGCATTGGTTTGGACGAAGTGGGTCATGAGGGAACAGTCGTGTCTTGTAGTGGTGATGGGGTTTGCTTAGTAGAAAGGGTCATGTATGTATTAGCATATAGCTCAAGGTCATTTGTGATGTTAATCATAGTCTAGGCAACACAAGTGGTGGATATGGTATGAGGTAGATCTGAGGATATTGGTTGTGGATTTATCACTTTGGTTGGGAAAACCCATGTTCGAGGTTTCTTTACCGATACATCTCATATAAATGAAGTAGCAAGGATCTCATTCACATCCTAACATGATAAAATGACATATTCTAGGAGCTTTAGAAACACTGGAAATGTCCTCGTCTTCTGCTCCATGGGTTATTCATCCTCTTCTTCTTCAGATTCCATCGACATTTGGACCTTTTGCTTCTTTTTTGTTGGGACAAAATTAGGCCCTATTCCTTCTTCTTGTCCCTTTTTCTTCAGGAGCTCTGGTGGCAAGATGTAATGCATACCATACTTGCCTGGGTTGCACTTAACATCATTCCATGACATTACTTTTTTTTCAAAGGCCTCTTTGTCCAGATAGAAGGGTAGTAGCCTCATGTGGAAGTCTTCAGGCTTCACATGCCTTGGCCAAACAAAAGCGTAGTGGCAGTTTGCATAAAGGCTATGTTCCATGTGTTAAAATTTAACATCTCATGTGGTATGTGCAACCGTTGAGTTTTGTCGATGAGCTGGTTGTACCACTTCAAGAACGTTGTATTGTTGAGCTCCATTTTCTATGAGTCCGACCTTGAATTCCAAGGTTCAAACATCTTGTCTAGGTACCCCTTATCTGCAGGTTCCAATTGTCTTACTGTGGGTGACCGCCATTTCCACATTGCAAATGCAATGAGCAAGTATCCATATGTGAAAGTTCCTCCTTTCTCTTGAGATTCCTTTCAAGCAATGATGATCTCCTCTAACAAATAGTTGCACTAGTTAAACACTGCTCTATTGGTGCAACAGTACGCTACAGAGAGAGAATCTAAAGTACATTCTCCCTTATGGTACATGTGTGTCACCTTACTAGCGATCACGTAATAGGATGTTTGGACCATCTCTGGTAGGATTGGCTCAATTTTGGTTGTGTGTCTGCCTCTCTGTGTATGGAATTTCTCATATAGGCTGAATTTTCCCTTATTCTTCCCATGCTTACTTGGGCCTTGGAATCCTTTTGATACATCTTCACACTCAAGGGAAAATTGGGTGAGCTACTGGATGTCCTCATCATGAATTGGATATCACTTATCGATCCATAATCTCATGTCGTGCACCCCAGTGATCAGAAACTTGGTGCATCGCACAACCTTACTAGTGGTTCCAAAGACTGGTAGATCCCTGACCTTCATGATGGTGGAATTGAACAGGTTTATGAATTTTGGCTTTGAAACAAACTTCATTCCTCCTGTTAGCACCATGATTTTCATAGCTAAGGATAGAGGTTTTTCAACAATTTGCAAAGTCATGCCTGTTAGCACCCATATTGTTTTTATGCCTGGCATCACCTAACATCTCCAAGCGTTAGTTTCAAATGAAAGCTTATCATTTATTATTTCCATTTTCATTTGCAACTGCGTGCTAAAAAATTTGCTACGCGTTGCGCATAAAACTTCATCGCGCAAAGGATTATGTCACGCAGTGGATTTCGTCGCACAATGGATTTTGTCGCGCAAAGAATGTTGTCACGCAAAGGATATTGTCACACAGAGGATGTTGTCGTGCAAAGGATGTTGTCGCACAGAAAATGTTCTCATGTGAAGAATCTTGTCATGCAAAGAATGTTTTTGCGCAGAGGATGTTATCATTTATACAATGTTTTCGCACGAAGAATGTTGTCACGCACAGGCTACAGAAAGAACTGCGTAAATGACTGGTTTAGTGGTCAACCTCAAGATCAATTTCTGACCGACTGGAGAAGAATTATGACAATCTCCGAGATTTTTTTGTCGAGGACAAACCAGATAATAAAAACCTCTCTCATATTTTCAAACGGTGTCACAGATTGGGATATTCGAAGGAATCTTTGAGCCCTATTTTTTAGTTTTCATGATTTCCTGTCCGAGACATATTTTTGCGACGCGTATTGCAACCAGCTAGAGATGAATTTCAAGAAACCGAGAGAGTTTTTTCTCTAAAACGAGTTTACCTACAAAAACCATTCTCATATTTTACACAATTGTTACAATTTGAGAATTACAAGTGGCATTTTGAAGCCTATTTTTCATAATTTTTCCTCCTGAAAAGAAGGAAAACAATGAAACGTGTCATTTTCTGTTTGTAACTGTTTCTATTTTGGGAAAGGGGTTGGGATTAGAAATCTATAAACTAGATAATTGGAAAACTCTGTAGTCGCTCATAAAGACACTCATCATTAGGCCAACAACGCAATCACAAGCTTAGGTGCCTGACAAGACTAGTAACAGGGTAAAATATATAGGGTGATCCTGGCTTTAATGAATAGACTGGCAGGGACATGGTCGACCTGAGGGGGCTTACCATTTTAATGGTTGAGAATACCAGTAGGGATATCAATGGAATCTACGCGTATTGTGCCTTTATGTCTTGACGAAAAGTTCTGACGGGTTACTGTAGCTATCATAATGGGTATGACTGGACATGATGCATATGGCACATGGGCTGTGATACAATTTGGATTCACATTTAATGACTTCATTTAATGTAAGGGTGGATCTTCCAACCCTAGGAGGCCAAGTAATCTTTTCTGCACAGAAGAAACACTCATATGGGAAAAAACATATGTCATTGTGCCAGTATGCACACTTTGATGTTATTAACCGAATTAAAGAAATTACAGAAAATCAAAATCTAACTATTGTACAAGCTCCCTTGGACTGGAGCAACAGTCCTTTGGCTCAATCATGAGAATTTTAGGGATTCAGTCAGGCACCACTCACCCAACCTGGATGAAGGATATTGTCTAGTTGCGCTAGCTTGACTACACCAGAATGTCGAATTTCCACAACTATAAATGGACCCAACCAATGCATGTGCAACTTACCTGGATGATTTTTATATCGGTTGTCGTAGAGTAGTACCTTATCCCCTTGAGTAAATATTTTGAACTTAATGTTCCTGTCATGCCAAGATTTTTTTCTATCTTTCTCAATTGGTTGATGAAAATCCGCTACAAATCTCGCTTCCTCAAGTTCCTAAAAGTCTATAATCCTTTGCGCAAATCCTTCGTCATTTATCATGTGTGTATCCTGTGCTATATAAAGAATACGGGTGATAAAATTTGTAGGTACAATGACTTCTTTCCCATAAACCAACTGAATTGGGGTATACCTATGTAGCTTCTTTGTGGTAGTCATGTAAGCCCATAAGGTTGTTGGAACTCTAGCATCCCAATCTTCCCTGCTTGTGTAATATACTTTTTTCAGTCCTCTTTCCATAATTTTATTGAATTCCTCCACTGTATAGTTAGCTTGTGGCTGATAGGAACTACTCTTGTGGTGTTGTATAAGGAATTATGTTGTCAACTTCGTGGTTGTACTCCTAATAAATTCACTGCCTTGGTCACTAGTCAAATTTCTAGGGCATCCAAACCGAGTAATGAAATTTTCAAAGATGAATATAGAATATGTATATGTCGAACAATCTTGAACTGCCTCTGCTTCATCCCATCTCATGAGGTAGTCTATTGCGGTAATGATGTATCTGGCCTTTGAATGATTAGCCAACGGGTTGATTGGTCCAATAAAGTCAACAACCCACTTCTCAAATGCCTGAAGTGCTCTGACTAGCTGAAGGGGTAATTCATCTCTACATGATGGCTTCCCTACTCTTTGGTAGGTGTCACGAGATCTAGCATACTCTTTAGCGTCTTTAAATAACATATCCCACCACAAGCCAGCTTGAAGTACCTTTTATGCAGTAGCTTTACCTCCAACATGTCCTCCCTCAACTCCACTATGGAATTCCCACAAAATATATTGCCTCTCATGACTCAAGACACATCTCCTAAGGATGTTGTCTAGTCCCAACTTGTAAAGTTGTCCCGCAATCAGTTGATATTCGGTTGCACAAACCACCATATGTTTTTTTTGGGTTGCGGAGTAAGTTTCTTGGAAGGTCCCTGTACTAAGGAAGATAACAATGTATTCAAGATACTCTAGTATGGCCTCAATTAAAAATAGGTCTGCATCTAGGAGTTGATCATCCACTGCTCCACCACTTTCCCCTGATTCCAACCTAGAAAGGTGATACGGACCCACACTGCATCTTTTAGGTTCGAAAATTACTTCGAATGAAAACTCTTGAAAGAGTAGTAACCACCTGCAAATCCTTCCTTCAAGTATTGGTTTATTAAGTAGGTACTTTAACGTAGAGTAGTTAGTAAAATACTTGAAATGAGAGCCTAACAAATAGTGTCTAAACTTTTGTAATGCATAAATCATAGCTAGACCTTCCCTTTCAGTGGTTGTGTAGTTGTGTTCATGTTGTGAAAGTTTTCTGCTGGAAAAATAGATAGGGTGGTCCATATTTCCTTCCCCGGGTTGCACTAAAATGGCTCCTAGGGAAATACTTGATGCATCCACATGTACATAGAATTCAATTTCCCAATTGGGAAATATCAAGATAGGTGTAGTAGTTAGTTTTTCTGTGAGAATGTCGAATGCTTTGTCACATTCTGGTGTCCACCGAAATAGTTCGGATTTCTTCAACAATTTTTCTAGAGGTGTGGTGATAGTTGCATATCTTCTGATGAACCTACGGTAATATCATGTATGTCCAAATGTAGAGCGCAACAATTTAGCACTTTTAGGTGGTGACATGTTCATAATGACCACAAATTTAGCTGGGTCTACCAAGACTCCTTCTCGCCATACAATATGGCCTAACGGATTTCCATGTGGTACACAGAAGTTGAACTTTCTTAGATTCAGAGATATATGTAATTCACAACATCTATCAATCATTAACCAGAGTATCCCTACATGGTCTTTTAACAGGATGTATATTGTCCAGTCGTTCATGTAGACTTCTACAAACTTGTGGATGAACTCTCAAAATTTTGTTATTACGATCCGAGAGAAGACTATAGGGGAATTATTTAAGTCGAAGGGAATTACATTGTATGCGAATGACCCCCATTCAGTTATGAATGTGGTCTTCTTCTTGTCTTCCTCTGCAATTATGACTTGGTGATATCCTAAGAATCCATCTGTAAACGAATAATATTCTTTTCCCACAACTTGATCTAACACTTTGTCACTTAAAGGTGTTGAAAATGGATCGTGCACCCATGCAGAATTCAAACATTTGTAGTCCACATAGACCCGAATGTCTTCTGTATCGTTGTTTCTCTGGATAACTATGGGGCTAATCCACTATGCTTTTTTGATTGGGAAAATAAGTCTTACCGCAAGCATTTTTTCCACTTCCTTCTTGACCTTCTCTTTTATTTTAGGATTAGGGCAGTATGGTATGTGCTTCATGGGTTTTGATTTAGGTTTTAACTCGATTTTCATTTCTCCCATGGATCCTTTTATACCTTTCAGTTCTGAAAACGTTTTCGATAACAAGTCCTCATACTCCTGCAACAAGTTGTGTACTTCATTCATAGTTTGCTCATCCCAGTAATATCCTATGGAATCTATCTTAGGATGCTTTGTACTCCCTGTATTAACTTTCTGAAACTTCATTGGATGGTTATAGGAGCTATCAGTGTAACTAGGTATAGTATTATGAATCTCTCGACTGCCTTCTATTTCTTTAATAGTTAAGTTTCTAAGCTCTTCTAAGTCATCGATTTTTTCTAGGTCTTTCTCAACTTTGCAGCAAGCTACATGTATCTTATTAGATTCATGACTTAGACTAGACTGAATCAATCGAACATGGTCAACACATACTATTGGACTTGATCTCTTTTTGAAAATGTCAGTAAAAAGTATTTCTCTGATTCTTTGAAGGACTGTTTTGAGCTCAAGGTACTTACTTGTAAAGGATAAGTCCTTGCAAAATTGGTCTTGTAAGGTCTGCCAACAACGTGTTTTCCTTCTGGTCTCTTCATGTATGTACTAGGATTTTGGGATTGGACCCAGCGAATGGAAAAATACCTAAACCCATAGGTGAGAGGGTAATTATTCAACTTGTCGTTGCTTTAAGCAATGCTCAATATGCACTTTAGGGTCAGACCATCCGTCGAATAATTGCGCATCTTGAAAATCTATATTCATCTCTTCTTCCAGTGGATCCCTACTTTGGAATCATCATCATATGTCTTGCTTCACATATTCCCACTCCATAATCAAGGCTTTATGAGTGGCCCACCATCTAGAAGGGGTATCTTGCAAGGCTCAGTTAATAACAAAGATCGTTTGATCCGTCGCTATTTTTTATTCCATGCTGGCAAGAAACTTGTGTACCTCTGAGGTACCATCATATGTTGGGTGTTCTCTGACCTTGGTTCCAATCCATATAGTTTCTCTGACAGTTGCACATCGTCTTGAGAAACATTCATATGAGCCTTGTTTCCAACTGTAAAATGCTAATTCTAAATCCTTGTCAGCAGACTTTATGCTTCTCCAACTTACTAATCCATCTGTAGTGGGATTTATGTAGTTTGGTCTTGTTCTTGCTGTTATGGTGTATAATTGGTCAAGAGAATATGATTCCATGGTTCAGTGTATATAGGCCCTCAGTACAGATATAATGGCTAAACTACTTTTATCCCATCCGCTTCAAACGTCATTGTGTCCCTCTTTAGATCGATGATAGAATAGTTGTTGTATACCCAATCAATTCCGAGTAGAGCATGGTAGGGATCCTTATCTCCCATGATTTCAATTACTTCAAAATCGACTGTGGTTTTAACTCCCGCAACATCTATTTCTACATTTTACATCCTTCCTATTAGAAAAATGCAGTACTAGTTTTCCATTCTCAGCTGCATGAGGGAATATACTAACTGAGGTTTTCCCAAAGATTCCCAGGTCTTTTTGGGTAGGATTTTAACATCAAATCCCAAATCTAGTATGACATATTTGATTTCAAAATCATCTAGTCGGGCTTCTAACCTAAATTATTTTCCTTTTTTCACCTTTCTTCTTTGTATTCTCTGGGTATTTTTCTTAGGTAGGTTGGTCCTTACTATGGCTTTTGGGGTTCCCTCATTTCCCAGTATTAGGTATAAGGTGTTGCACAACTTCTCCGTAAGTTTTTCATCCCCTAAGATATCAAAGAAAAATTGAAACCAAAGATTGATTACACTTTGAGACTGCTCAGGGTGTCTCTTTGAAATTATAGAGTTTCTAGGTGTCGATGGTGATGTAAGGGCTTGCGCAAGTTTAGGTTGAACGATGAAATTAGGGGAATTTTCCTTTATTTCTAGAGCAAGGATACTCTTAAATAATTTTATTGCATCTTTGAAGAACAATTTATGTTTCAAAGGGTCATACCTATCATCCTTGGGCACTTCTTTCTGAATCTTGGGTTGATTGTCGACATTTGAGCCATTTTTTTCTCCTCCACGAGTAATGATGTTGATATTAGGTAGTTTTCCCTCGATTCCTCTTTTTAGTTCCAAGCCTATGAAGTTATCTCCTTGTTGACGAACCTAATCTTCCCACTTCGTGATTAGTTCTGGGAAGTCTTCGGTTGCGTTCCCATTAGTTCTGCAGTGAGAGCACCATGGTCGTCTTGGGTGAGGGAAGTCTCTGGCTAAGTGACCTTGTTTGTTGTAGTTGTAACATCTGCTTGGCCCTCTTCCTCCATTTATCCCTCCTCTAAATCCACCTCCAACCCCACTTCCCTGGCCTCTTCCAGGTCCTTGGGGGGTTTCATTTATTATGAATGTTGTCCGATCTAGTCTGCTGGCCAACACATATAACACTTTACATTGATTTGTAGCATGTGTTGTAGATGCACAAAACTCGCAATGTATTGTATTGGGTGTAGTCATGTACTTATGCATGAAAGCACACTGCCTCGACGCATGCCCATGTGTTTGAAAAATCTCACAATACTCAGCTCGTTGAGATGTTTGAGTGCCTATAAAGGTATGGTATAGCCCTGGTGCATGGAATGGTGAAGTCACGGATACTTGCGCAACTCCTCCTGTTGGTCCTAGAGAGGGTCCCATCAGGTTGTGAGGAGGTCCCATTACCCTCATGCGTGGACCTTCATTTGCCATATGCCCTTTTGTGTAGCATCCTATGCACCAAACCTAAGGTCATCATGGTCTTAGTATGGTTAATTATTGAATCTTCTCCGTTAGTGGTTATATGTGTCCCTGGAGTTGTGAGAAATTTGCATCCACTGGAGGTCTGGTGACCCTCAGACTCCCTGGATAACCTGCCATGGCTTCGATATTCATCAATTGTTCTAAGGCGCTTGTTAAGGTGGCTATCGATTATTGTGTTAAAGAAATTCTCGTCAAATGAATTAATCCTTGAATGTACCATTCCCTCTAGTGATATTCGTGAATTGTATGCGCTAACCTCCCAATAGCATCTTTAAATTTATTGTACTCCTCGAAAGATTCTCCTTCCCTTTGTTGAATCTCGCGTAACTCAGAGAGAGCTTATTGCTCTGACTGAGGTAGTTTTAATTCGACAATGAACTTCAAACGAACTTGTCCAAGGGTGAATGCTTGTACTTGCACCCCTGGTTCAATAGCCTTCATGTACCATTTGAGGGCACGACCCCTCAAGGTAATATGAAACTCTACTAACTTGTTTGCATTGATAGTCCCTCTGGATCTCCAAATGGCTCCACATAAGAACCAATGTTTCTCTACGTCCTCATCTCCTTTACCCCAGAACTATGGGTATCGGGCGATCGAGAATCCCATATTTCTAGCCATTATGGGTCTTATTGTTCCTATTAGAATGAAACCTAAGGGTCTTGGTTGTGAAAGGCCAGGGGATCCCAATAACCTCCCAACGTTTATGCTTATAAACTATGACTGACTGATTAGATGCGATGGAATAGAAATAGCATAAGTATGCGGTATAGGGCTTACCATGGTTATAGAAGATACCTAAGGATCGGGTGATTCGGGGCCGGTTCCATTGACTTCTAGGAGGGTTTCTTTGATTTGGGGGGTCTCATTTTCTTCTTCTGGAGAAACCTTCTCGGCCTAATTCCCGATGTTTCCTGACATCGGGGATGAATCTTCTTGGTCTTCCGCAAGGTCCAGACATGCTTCATTTTCCATTACTTCTCCACACTCCTTTTCTCATCCACCCACCTAGGGACTTCCTTCTCTCTGCGCTTCTCTCTGCTGTAATCTTAGACTGACCAGTATTTCTTTTCTTCTTACCTTCCTCAACTCTTCCTTATTTCTTTCATTTCTTCCTCTTGATCCAATTTCCTTCCACAACACCTCGGACGACTTTGTTGCTTTCTTTACCTTTCCACGCCACCACTTCTCAACTATAACGGCTCTCCTCAAGTCTTGTTTGTTTCTTGTGTTCTTTTCTTGATCTTCCCCCATTTGTCAAAGAACCCTTTCCCCTTTTTAGGTCATGATCCCACCCCAAAATCACCCTACCCTAAGCATAGGTGTTTAGGCTGCCATCTCAGTTGAGGGAATAGTTATCATCCCCTCCTCCATCAAGAATGCTTTGATCCACAAGGGAATTTCCCTCAACAGTCCCCCGCGTGCACCTTACTTGAAAATTTCTTCTGCCTTTGAAAAATATTGGTGATTCTCAGCTGTGAATTCAATGATATATCCTTCCAGAGTCGTGTTAACCCAAAAATCGAATTCTCACATAATCGGGTGATCCAACCGATGAAGTTTTGTGATCTTATCTATGTCCCAAGTATAGGCATTCTTGACGCATTCTTGGAATTATGGAGCTTCTTGTAGCCGATCTATTCGATGGAACAGTTCTTGCAGGAATTTTACCCAGAATATCTCATACTGGTCACTCGATCTTTATGAATAAAAGACAAATTATCTTGTAGCATTCACGCTTTTACCTCACAACTCTGCTTCCTTCCATATAAAGACATCACAATTTCATTCCCACCATTGATGAAAATTAGATCTATAGACCTGTGGAAGCATCCTCCTTACAGGTTCCCTTTTAAAGCATAGGTCCTGGCAACATAACCATTTTGTTGGCGCAAAAGTGATCAAACCAGGCTCCTCTTACAATGACCAACAAAAGGTATCGATGCAGTCTAGTGTGTTGGCATTTTCATCTTCTCGGGAGGGAAGAAGTCTCACCTGAAGTGAAAATGAGATGAGAAAGAGAGGGAAGGGTAAGGAGAATACTTAGACAAATCTCGGAAGCATCAATATTCATGTTAGTCTTGCGCAAGATAGATTAAATATGTATCAGTTCTGAACATTTCCTAACTGAGAATAAAGAAACGGAGTTGCATTGCCATTCACAAGGAAGAAATTAAACATATTAGACATAAAATATAATACAGAGTAGCATTCAAGAGAATCAAAAGACTAAATACACAAGATATATTCAGAAAGTTCGGGTCTCCCACTGTATTATCATATAATATGTTTCTTCTCAAAATACAAGATGAGATTGAGTTACAGATATAATAGGTCATGCCAAAGATCATAGAAAGTACTTTGTACTGCTTTGAGACAAGGTTATCTGAGTCCCTTGCTCTTCCCAACATTATAGTACTATATGACTCTATTACGTTATCAATTTGGTTTCTAACCCATAACTCAGAACTTGGCTAAAATAACAACATGAATGATAAAAACAATGACTCTAGCAACAACAAAAACCCCAACAACCTAGCAGCCCCTTACAATCATATTGATCCCCTATATGTATAATATGATCTAGGTCGGTTGAGAACCCGAGATTTCTCTCTTCTTCTTGATCTTGTTGCAACTTCTTTCTTCAAAACTGATGTTGTGTTGTCCTTCCAACCACTTTTTGTTTCTTCCTTTAGTTCGTTGTCCAACTCCTAAGAAAATTGCACAACTTATATTCCTCAAAACGAAGGGACCAACAAGTCATCATAGAATTACCAAGGTGACCTGCCCGGGAGAAAAACAAGAAATATCTCCTAGAGGAGATGTTAGTTCATTTTGCAAATAAGTGCAATAAACATCTATATCAATAGTACTTACATGCAACCAAGTATACCTAGCAATAACAAAACCTTTCAAATATTGTTGTCACAACTATACTGTTTATTTGTACTGTAGCAACTATCAAACTTGATATGTGCAAATTGAAACTTAACAATTTGATCAATCAAACTTGGAACATGGAGCCTCATTTGCTAGGGAGGGTGCGCTTGTTCCTCTAAATGTACTGAATCCGAGATCACTTCTTGGAAAAGGTCTCTTGTACATCCCCTGCAAACACACTCATGCTTTGTTGGATGATATAACTTGAAAAGCATATACAAGTGCATACCTTTGAAATTTGTAGCATCGTTAAACTTGTCTTCTAATCTGAAACTAGATACCATCTTGACAAGAATAGGTTAGAAACTTATTAAAAAAGGTTCAATGATTAGAACAACCTAGAAACCCTGAAATTTCAACTTTTACCACAAAAATCAATTTTGACCAAAAGTCAACCTTTGACTTTGACTTTGACCAAGAACTCAAACTTGACATTTTTTTTGGTTGAGGGCACCAGAGGGTGCACTAGAATACCAAAAATTAGGTCCAATGCTTCACTGAAAGTGCCCAAGAATTTAGGTTAGGAATTGTTTCCGATGCAAGCTCAAAAACCTTAGGTGCAACTGCAACTAGTGTTATAACGAGATTGACAAAGAACTGTCGGTCTTCCTTCCAATGGTTAGACTATTCTGAAGGTAGTGTGAGCCCATAACTTGTTAAAAAATTCGATGTTCCCATTTTAACCATAGACAATATCACTATTTTCACCCAATCATAAGCTTGCAACCACCCCCAAGCACCTTAACCTTTGCTAGATAGAATGATTCCGGAAAGCCACACTAGAACCAACAGATAAACCCTAGTTGCAGTAGTAGCATGAGATGGAAATAGAAAATACCATCCAACTACAACAACAACACAATACAAGGAGAGTGCACCTCCTCCAAGGGTAGCGCACAAGAGAGAGAGTCCCCACAACCACATAAAAAGAACAATACTCAACTGCAGCAGTTGCAGTTGCACTTCTTCCGAAAATATTCACCTTCAAGAAATCCACCAATATACGCCAAGATGTCACCAAGAATACCACCAAGAGATACTAAAAGGTAGGGTGCATATCTTAGGCTAGATAGCGCCAAAGAGAGAGACCAAGAATCCCCCCAGAAGATGCACCTTCCTTTCTTGCAACTGTAGCTCCAAACTTGCGCTATACTTTTATGAGAGAGTGAGTGAAGTGTGTACAAATGAGCTCAAGTGCCTCCTATTTATAGTGGTTCTTGTCACCTTTCCGGGCCGACTTGTACTTCTAGAAGCTAATACTTTAATATTAAGTATTTTACTGAGCCGACTTGTCTTATAGGGTTTTTACACATCCGTTTAGGATTTTTCTGGCTTCAGAAATATTCTAGTCTAGTCAAAGGTTAGACATGGAGGTTAATACCTCCCGCAACTACCATAATATTAACATGTACCAACTTATATTTGACTTGCCTGCACCATGCAAAAAAGACAATAAGAAGAAGTTGAGCAGAAAAGACAAGAAGAAGAAGCAATAATTGAAGCTAAGGTAGTAGCAAATGCAAAGGCAGCAGTGAAGGGAGCCACGAAAGAAAAATCAGTTGAAGAGGTAGCAACAAAGGAAAAAATAAAAAAATATGAAGAAGAAAGAACAACGCCACATCCCCCAAGGACATGAACATTTTAGGTTCATCGACTAAAATCCCACTCATGGGAGGACACTTTCCACTAGGTGAACTAGGAATGGGATTGTTCACACCCTCCAAGACTTGCATGGTTGCCAATCTGAACACTTTCGGGTTCAATAAAGATTCTAGCAAGATACTACAACAACAGACCAGGAAGCTCCCAGTGACTGGGAAGTCTCCACTATCGGTGATTACTGAAACCACCATGACAGATAATGTCAGAAAGGATCTACTTTCGATCGCTTTGGTCGTTGTTGCCTTCACATTGGCATCAGAGTAAAATCTTAAAGACTTGGTGCACGAAAATGAGAAAAAGGATGAAAGGATCAAGGAGCTAGAGGAAGAGCTCAGATGTATCAAAAAGGACAAGGTTTTTATTAAAGAGTTCAGACTGTGTGCCAAGAAAGTTAGGACAAAACTTTATGAAATGGCAGTTGATATGTATGTGAATCTGCAAGTTTTCCAACAATTAGCAACATAGATTATGGCATAGCATAACAAAACACAAGCCAAGAACATGAAGTTTGATGCCATTAGAGGTCTCAATGAGATGGAGCAGTGGATTGATGAAAATCCATATGCCCCATCACAATTGTCTTGCATATCAAAATGGGAGAGAAAGATTGATTATGTTGTTCTCAACAATTTCCAACAACCTAGGGAAAATGTGGAAAAAGGCTTAAAGATTTCACTACTAATATGTACACAGCTTCACGAGGAAGCACACATCTTAGCACAAAAAAGACATATGCCCCAAATCGAAGAACTCAGGAAGATGAAGACTAATGAGTAGATGTTTTCAGAGGTCGCGTTAAACATGAAGAAGAGGAAAACATATGTCATGGTTGCAACCAAGGTAACAATAGACCTTATGTCGGATCATCTCGTGAAGCTAGCCCGAACATAGAATATGATTCAGGCTTTCATGGTCAATTTGACCAGAGACATGAAGACCGTATCACATAATTCAATAGCTCATGAGATTGTGTTGGAGTCACTACTACTCCACAAAGTTGTCTCCATTTCTAGACAACATGAAATTTGAGAAGCCTACATGAAGGACAAGGGAAAATGAAGGGGACATAATAGCCAATTCAAAATTACTCACAACCACCTTCTATTTTGTCTTTTTGTCATCCATACTCAATTTTGTACTTATTATAACACATGTCAAATTAGTTGAAAAGGGAAGATGAAAATACATGTAACTACTTATTGCATAATTCAAGAAACCCCTATAGGCAGTTACTAAAGACACTATATGTAAAGGAAGAGACCCATTTTGAAGGGGCTCTTCAACCATTGTAATTTATGGGAATTATTTTCTGAAATAATATTGAGAAGCCCTCAGGGCCAATTATGCTAGAGAGAAATGTTGTTTGTTGATAGTGAGTTTACTTTGAATTATTTCAAGTAATTTGTTGGGCTCTCTGTAAATGTTGTAAGAATAGTGTTTCGCTTATAGACTTTTCTTACGTGAACATAAATTTCCTGCAAGTTTTGTCTTTTCTCTCTTATTAATTATCATGAGATGATGAGCAGTTTATGTATGTGATTGTGTATCTTAGACTAATCTGGTTGTGCCTTTATATGCATGTGTTATTAACCTCGTTTCTCTTTAAAAAGTATCTGGAAGGAGTTATCAAAGGGATTGCTAACATTCCCAACTACTTATTAGTTACTTTTAGTTACTCCTAGCTAGGATAGGGTAGATTAGAATTTATTTCTACAAATAGTTTGGATTGCATTTGCATTTTTCCCTTGCATTCAGACAATTCATTCACCCCCCAATCCAGTAATGGAAGCCAAGCTAAAATCTAGATGGGTCTCCTAATCCAAACGATGTGTAGTCTAATTGGGACCTCATATCAGGGAGTACCCCTTTGTGTTGGAAGGTCGATATTGTGACAAATATTTTGTAATTGTGATCTAATTTGGGTATACACAAGACACTCTAAGAGGAAGTGATTTTAATCTTTAAACCTCTTAGTGTCAAGAAGATGATAGATTCTTTCGATGCACAATGTTTTGGGAATTGTTCAACGCCTAGTTTCACTATGCAACACATGAGAGTTTGTTCTTATTTTAGCAATGTTGATTTTCTTCTTTACGCTAGTCAAAATAGAGGGACACTTTTGATCTTCGAGATTAGATTTGACCATCTCCTTATAGTATATTGATGAACTTGAGTTGTGACTATCTTAAGTTCTTCCCCACATTTATTTCTCCAGTGAATCTTTCAATCAAAGTGGTGATTTTATCACTTTCATTCAAACAAGGTCTCTTTCCTTTAGTAGACCCATGATGGAATGATTCAAGTCTATGTCTATTAATCCTCCATTCTTACTGTATTGGAGTTGTCATCCTTAATTTTCGTTGGATATTCCATTCTCTATGGCACTAGCAATATTGTTTTTGGCAATGCCCTTAAACTCAAAGCTCTACCCCTACTATTTGCATCTAATTGAATTGGCACTAGCTTCTACCACTTTATCTTTAAATTTAGTTTTCAATGCTTCTATCATAATAACATTAAAGGTCATTTATCCTTGTAATGTTCACCTTACCTAAATCCAATTTTGACACACCATATTACCCTTCCAAATCTGCATTCTAACTTCCCTACATAGATGTATTAGTGGAACATGAGCTGAACGCTCAACTAGAATGTGTAAGGTAAAGCATGAATTATAAAGATCAGAATGTAAAAAATATATATTTTAAACTTGGTAACATTTTTTTATTACAAATAATATATGTATATATAAATGAATAAGATATTAAAAATATTTAATTTCCTATTAAATATTACCATTTTTTATTTTACAAACAAAACCAAATAAAACTTGG
>ML778123.1:1097416-1109078 GCA_009831015.1 Picea engelmannii | reverse complement strand
ATTGAGATATTAAAAATATATGAACCTCTTTTATTTTATAAACAAAACCAAATAACTAGAATGATTAGATATACAATTGTATTATTTCTAACACTTAAATAAAACAACAAATAATACATTTAATTATCAATGAATACAAAACAAGACTAACAAAATTGAACTCTCTGCATCGTCTTCTCCATAAAACCTACATATATGCTCCACATTGAACTACCTTTCTCTCCTCTTATACACCTCTCCTCTTATACACGTGAAAGCTATGATTGACACCAAAGCAGTGATTCCTTACCGCTTTTCAGTGTTCACTCTTCTTGAGGAATCCTCACTATTACCTTAAAGCCAATACCACTTTTTACAGCAAAGAATCAGTAAAATTATGTACAATAAGAATTTACTATGAAGCCCATTCAAATATTTTGCACGGTCCAGAGTTATCTACACAATAACTTCCCATTCAATCATACGAACATCAAAATTGGAAAATTATAAACTCTTTACAAAATGTAATCAATAAAAAAAAATAATAAACTTATTTAAAATAAATTATTCATAAAATAATTACAGGATAATAATAATCAAACCCTTCTTAATTCAACGCAGTTACAAACTTATTTTAAAATGAATAATTTAAAATAAATTATTCATAAAATAATTACAGGATAATAATAATCAAACCTTTCTTAATTCAACGCAGTTAGAAACTTATCCTTTTAAATCCATCTTAATGTATAGACTCTATTCTAACTCTGTAATGTACGGATTACGTAATATTTAACATATTAAAGGATTGTGTTTGAAGAAATTTCATAACCACTGTCTACTGAGTCAATTCCTTATAGACTCTCATCTCATGTTATAGAATATTAAAATAGTTTAAACGTTTTATTTTTCGGTATTTTTTTTTGACTTTTTTTTTGTTTGATTTTGCTCAAAATCTTGTGAAGAATGGTTGGATCTGCAGATTTGAGTGGTTAAGTTTGTATAATCTAGTTGTTTCAAGGGTTTTTCAAGACGCTGAATCCATTTATACATTCAAAAATGCAATTTAAACAACAGAAAATAGGGATTTTGTCCAGATTTACATCACTAGATTCGGCCCAAAAAAACAAAAAATAAAACGTATAGCCAACACCTTAGAAAATAATGTTACAAAACATAAATCCATATAGATATAGCTAAGATCCAGATTAAAGTTTGCAGTGTTGGTGCTAATTATATTACAGGATAAACATACATCTACAATAAGCTTTGCACATAAAACATACACATGAATAAGTCAACAGAATACATACTCTCTAGGTACGAGAGAGGTCACCAGTTCAAGCCTTGTGTCTTTGGGGCTGGGGCTAGGGTTGAGATTTAGCATCATTACCATCCACAAATGTGGGAAATATTGGTGAGTTTCCGGAACCTATTTGCTGATGAAAAAAATAAACCTGGTGAAAAGAATAATAAGTCAACAGAAATACTGAGCTTTCATAAAATATGAACTGCCATCTTATTTACAAATAGAACCAAACAAACTGTACTATTTTTAGTACTATTAAACACTCTCAAGACTCATCACATAAACACTATACAACTGCTGCTTTTGCTATGTTCTTTATAAGACAGTGCTACCATCTTATGTGGAGGTTTTCCTTCAATCATTGACAAAGCTGCTCAATAACTCCCCCAACCCAGTGCAGTTTGAGAGAGGCATTATGCTCCTATAACGACATCAAATGCTCCACACCTGGCAGCTCTGGTATTTCCTTGCAAAAACCAATTTTCAGTGTATAAAGCTTTGTCAACTGCCCCAATCCTTGTATGCTCTTGAGCTTCTTACAGCAAGAGCATACAATACACAGATTTATCATTCTTGGAATAAACAGACTTTAAAGATTCATTTGAAACCGAAGACAAGGTTGAAATGATCGAAGCACTTACACACGAAGATCGCTGCAATAAATCATCAATCAATGATCTTGGTTGTGAGTATTGATCCTTCCTCCACAATATTTCATCCCAAATCTCTAATGTGATCATGTTTTCTTATATTATTTTCTAGATCCGCTTCCACCATACACTTGTTCTCTAGATTTTTAAGGCCCACCATACCTCATATGCTTACTTCTGTATCCCTGTCTTGTCCTATGAAAATACAAGCAATATCCGTGGCTCATGACTGATTTTAAGTCTGTCCTGTATCTCATCAATTAGTGTCCGCTAAATTCGATCTAAATGCTCTTCCCAGAGAAGCGCCCCAATCACTTTCAATGATAATGGCAATCCACCACTGGGCTTTATAAACTGATCAACAAAATCTGCAAATCCTGGTATTGGATGTGGTTTGACTTTGTAAAACACTGGAATTATGGTAGACCTTGACTTCACCATGAAGTCCAGCTCATCCAAACACCAGTTGGATTGCGCACAGTTCCCATAAAAAATTGCAATGTGGACAGAGGCTACTTGATTAGCGGCTTCTAATTGAGAAGAAATGTTCCATCCCTCCATCAATTAGGGCAAACTCGCAATCCATGCTCCGTCCACGGACAGTATAGACGGAAGGGTAAAATGTTCTTGACATCAGGACCACGATTGCTTTGGAACACATAGTAAGAGGCATATGAAGTTGACGCAGAATAGAAAGCCAAGGAGAGAGGAAAAAAAGCATTGCCATTGTTATGGAGGGCAGTTGCCATTGATGAACAGAGAGATGAAGCCCAGACACCAGGCAGGCAGACCGACGCAAAGACGATAAAGCCGAGGCAGATAGATCTAGATAAGAAGATGAAAAGTCCGAGCCATCGTACATACCATTGCTGGAACTGCAAACAACAGTGTGGACCTACGCGTTTGGCACTGATATTCCACCGCCCTAAGATTCTTTATATTGGTCACAGACAGACAGACATGTAAGTCTCGCATGTCACTCTGAGGTGCGGTGTTTGATATTTCTATGTGTGGTGATAAGATTTCCAAATCACCACCAGACAGAGGTTTATCGCTGGTGAGTCGTGATGTGGGCTCTTCTAGCATTGATGATAATGCTCAAAACTACTCACTCCACACCAACCACAACTTTTACTTTTAATAATTGATAATTTAATATTTTTCATATACTTCACTACCTGTAATTTATGCAATTTAATATTTTTCATATACTTCACTACCTGTAATTTCTGCAATTTAGTATTTTTCATATACTTCTCAACTACTTTTACTTTTTTTTGCAATTTAATATTTTCCACTATCCCCCTACTAAAAAAGTATGGCACTGAATAGCTTTTTTTTAATGAGAAATGTGCTGGTGGGATTTAATGAAAAAGGAATATTCTTCAGCATCTTCACCAATGAAAGGTTAAGATTTAATGTCATAACTGTGTTAGTCAAAATTTGTTTGTTAGTTATTAATGAGTTTTATTAGTAGGAATTACTATGTTTCATTATTATGTATAAGCCACTTTTGGATGATGCTTAACCTAGCAGTAAATTATGGTAAGCTGGTGAGATGGCATTTCAAATGTGAAGTGGAAACTTTCCAGATAGTTGTGAAGTGGTGGATGTTAGGTGTAATGGCTTGACGAGAAGAATGAGAGGAAATTAGATCTCGTCCCTCCTCACTACCAATTCAACACAACAATCCAAATATGGGAGGCTGTTTTCACAAGCCATAACAACTCAATCATATAAATCGACCCATAACTTGCATATCCTATGGTTGTTGATGTGAGAAGAAATCAGGTTGTGATTCTACTGTCAAAAGAAACCAGGTTGTGATTTTGATTTTGATTTTTCTTCAATCACGACAATGCTTATACAATATATCTATATCGATCAAGTGGACAAATCAACTTCAAAAGACATGTTAGTACCATCCATCGATGGTTTTTTTAAGCTTTGTTGGAAGTGTTATCTTTAAGAAAAAGTTCAAATTCTAGTGGATTTGATTGATTTATAAACTAGGTTTTGGTCAATATAGATGATTACTTCTACAATATGGATAAATCATGCCCTATAACTTTGATTGGGTGAAACTATGAATGTCAACCAAATTTTAATTACATGGAAGATGGTGGTTTCAGATGATCTTTATCCTACACCTCTGCCAATAGCCATGGCCCCTAAGCTCTGACCTTTTCAATAGTGATGTGCACCCGATGGATTAACTTCTCTGTTAGATGAATAACCATGGTTGTTGATCATTGACCTCTTCCACATTGAATTAAGTGATGTGAATTTGATGTCTTAAACAGAGTCCATGGCCTCGGTAGGAACCATACCTTTGAAAGCATTCAATTGATGACTTTTTATCTATTATGAAGTGAGGTTTCAAGTTTAGTGTTTGTGGCTCTATTGAAATCCAGAGTTCAATAGAGAAAATTTGGGGCTAAAATGAGTCTTATAAGATGGCATGCTTGTCGAATTGGACATTCAATAACCAATAGAATTTCAAAGAATTTAGTCAATGATAATCATTGAGTTGAACATATAAAAGTCAAGAATGATTATGTGTCATACTGTTATTTGATAATATTTAACCATATGTGCACCTCAACTTAGTTAAAATCTTGGTGAAATCATTTCAGGATATGTTAAATATTTTTGAAATAAGCAATATGAAATATTTAATATTATTAGTACTTATGTTATTTATTATATGAGATTTTAAATATAATGGATTTGATTCAACGTAGTGTACTATTTTTTTAGGTCACTGCATGTAGATGTCATTACATAAATTAAATAAAAAATTCCTAACATAGATAGTTGTGAACAAGGTATTTCCTCAAGCATCGACACTGCATTTGAGTCATATCTGCTTCAATATGCAGTGAAAGTTGTAGTGATGGCAATGGAAGAAATCAGATTCAATGCTCCCGAGAATGAGGAGTTGAAGAGTGGTTCACAACGATTTTTAATGAACACTCTACTATACAAATTTTGTGGGATACTTGTAACCATATGCTAGTCGTGATGGGAACATTGGCCTTGTGGAGGTCAAGAAGCATTGGCAATGTCACCCAAATGAAGAATTCCATTATTGTTATTGGATAGTTGGTTTTCATTGACGTCAACCCTAGAAGAAGTCCAAAAGATGGGTGTATTTGGAGAAGTCTCCAAAGTGGTCCCTATTATCGCGCAATTTGTACTTGTCCCAAAGGGAAAGGTTAAGGGAGGAAAATTGGCGTAACATGAGGTTGTCATATCACTATCACCTTAATAAGATACCTCTTTCTATTTAGGGATGATGGCCCAGGGGAGACATCCCTGGTGACCTGGGGGGTTGAGAAGGCAAAGGTTAAAGTGTCTATAAAAGGCATCCCCTCTCACAAGTCACATTGATCATAAAATCCCAAGGTTTTAATCAATGAAGCAATGACGTTCTTGGATGTACCTTCCCAGAACAAAGAAAAAAGAAAACAATATCTTTTGCAAGTACAAAATTGATGTTAGTGCTTCATAAACCTTGGACTAGTCAATAAAAGAAATAAGTTGATACTAGATGAAGCAAACCAAATTTTATAACAACAATGTTTACAATATAACAGCTTCACAATAAATGCTTTAAAAAAGCTTCACAATGATGAAAAATAATAACCCAATAATAACAATGTACTAGCAGTTGTCAAAAGCTAATTAGGCAATGTAAAACTCAATTTTTGCAATTTCTTTTAAGTGATTTTACTACTATAATAAATGGTTGTAGCTTACTTTTGTAACGATATCAAGTAGGTTAGTAGATTGGTATATTCTAGGGTTAGGAAAAGTTAGTAAGTTGCTTGAGGTAAAAGATTTAAGGGTTGGTTTCATCAATCAATCAATTTCAAGGTCTAAATCAGTGCTTTTTTATGGCTAATGGAGTCACTTTGCAGCAAAAAACTTGAAGGAACAAATGATAATGTGAGAGCTAGAGACAAGAAGGTCAATAATTGAGGTATTGGTAACCCAAGGCCTCAATCACCAAACCCTAAGAGGAAAGTGGCCACTAGGAAGTAGGTAACCCTAGGCCCTAGCGACTTTCCTCTTTCTTTAGATCAAGGATGAAGTAAACGACGGCTTGATGAAGCAAGTGATGCTAGGGTGGTGCAATGGCAGGGCTCTAGCACAATGCTTCAACAGGTAGGGTTTCTAGCATAATATAGTAGGTAAAAAAGTTGTTAAGGCAAAAACAATAACATATGCTTCAACCTCCTAGGGTTTTAAGCTAGAAATTTCATAATCTTGGAAGAAATGAAAAGTAAATGTACCATAACCATTCAAAGTAAAGACGAATTGCATAATTTTACTTACATTCACCAAGAATAATCTAGCAATAGGCGTAGTTGAAGACTTTCCACCAAGAAAAATGCCAAAATACACCAAAATTAGCTTCCTTCAAGAAGTGCGCACCGCATTTCAGCCAATAAACCCTAAGTCGGGTGCAAGTTTCAGACCTCACTTAGTGTGAGTGAAATATGATGAATAATACAAGGGAAAACCCTTTTTTATACAATTACAATGACCTTTAATTTACAAATTAGGTCAAAAAGGCTGGCATCGCCAGTTTACATGTAATATCCAGCTTTTTACATAAAAATGACAAATTAAACCCTAAATCAAGCAAAAAAGGTAACATCATGCCCTTTTAGGGTGACATTAGGCCTCTCAAGTGAAATTTTTGCCTCCATGAACAAAACATTAGGCCTCCCAAGCCCTTTGGATCAAGCCACACATGCCACTTGGCACACAAATGCCTCTGAAGTGTCCATCAAACGTTGGGTGACGTCAAGGGTGACAGAGGTGACATCATGGACCTTCCAAGCCCAAAACCATAGTGGGAGGGCAAGACCCCCCTGGGTTCAGGCCTGCCAGGCTGTCTCTGGTGGAACGTCCTCCTCTCTCTTCAGTGAAAGTCCCTGATATGTGCTTGCCCCTGGCTGGGGTCTCAACATCCATATGGTGGGATTTTATCCCTATGGAGGTCCAAACTAATCATCTCCCCATTGTCACACACCCACTATGGAAACTAAGATTTTCCTTTTCTTTTCATATTTTCTCCGAGGGACATAATCCCCAAATTTATATAGGGCCTAACGCAGACCATCCCTTCCTTTATCCTCCTCCATGTGATCGTTGGCTATGACCACAGGCCTTACCAAAAGGGCGTTTCCGGATTTCGCGATTCAGGGAATCGCGATGCAAGCGTTCCCCTGTTCTCTGTCTTTCGAAATGCCAAAACCCGAAAGGGTCTAACAGATCCTTAGCTCCTCCCTTGGGTCGCTTTTCATATGACCGGTCCTATGACCGGGTGCTATTCCTCTAAATGCTTTCAAGGTTTCGCGTTTCGAGAAATCGTGTTGCAAGCGTTCCTCCTCTCCCTTTTTAATCACCGGGACTCAAAAGCCTGGTGTCATCCAGATCTACGGTGCAGATCATTAACTTGATCAACGGCCCGGATTAAATCCCGACATTCTACCTTTTGGGATTTTGGCGATGTCTTCACTCCTATTTCCCCAATCTCCAGAACCCCGATGGCTTTAGATCTTCGCCACACGTCCCTACAAATGGGCGGTCTAGATTCTTTCGAGACTCCTCCTTCCTACCACAAAACCCTATCTGGTGACTTAGGGCTCATCCACAGAGCGCATTGGGGTTTCGCGTACCGAGATTTTGTGACTCGCGAAAACAAGGGGTCTTACCCTTTGGTTTTTCGGGTGCCGAAACACCGAAACCTATTCACGCTAAACCGATTCGTGGTTTTGCATACCAGGATTTCGTGACTGGCGAAGATGAGGGGTCTTGCCCTTGGGTTTCCCGTGTGCCGAAACGCCGAAACCTATTCACGCTAAACCGATTCGGGGTTTCGCATACCGGGATTTTGTGACTGACGAAGACGAGGGGTTTTTCCCTTGGGTTTCTCGGGTGCCGAAACGTCGAAACCTATTCACGCTAAACCGATTCGGGGTTTCGCATACCAAGATTTTGCGACTGGCCAAGATGAGGGGTCTTTCCCTTGGGTTTCTCGAGTGTTGAAACGCCAAACCTATTCACGCTAAACCGATTCGGGGTTTCGCATACCAGGATTTCACGACTGGAGATGATGAGGAGTCTTGCCCTTTGGTTTCCTAGGTGCTGAAACGCTGAAACCTAAGAAAAATACTCTTTCTTGTACAAGGTTTCCAGACTCCGATCACATGATCCTTCAGAGGATTCTTGGGTAATCATCCCTAGGCTTGGTGTCCTGACTAAAAATCCTTCTTAATTCACTGAGCTATGAACTCTGTGACAGGGGTAAAGTAAAATCATGGATTTACTATAACGATAGTCTTTTCAAGGAACTCACTCCGGCTCTGGAATGCGAGGAAACTTCCCGGGAGGAGGTGCCTTCGGGAAATCAAACCAGGACATAGCACGAGTCAAGTAGATGGAACAAACCTCAAGGGAATGGACTCGTAATCTGAACTTATTCATTCTATACATAAACCGATTATGGTCATATAAGTATAAGCATGCATCCATTATTTCTGATCAAAACACCAGGTAAACACTTCTATACAGAAACAATTTATGAGTGTAAAAACATGAGCATGCGTCCAAGATATTCAATTCAAGATGCAAGATATAAACACTTATCAGAAACACCAGGTGTGACAATAATGCCGAGAGGGGTGCTCGTTTCCACCCAACCGTAGGCTCAGTGACTCCAAACGGATTTAACACTAGCCACCCCCGAGCTAGACCACGATGCTTTGAGATTTAGTCTCCTGCTTCCATCTCAACGGAAGTCAAGGACGAAGGTTACTCTCCTTCTCTTATGTTCATAACTCTCTGTGTTTCCATAGTTTTCTCCAGCTCTCTTCTGCGATCCCTATCGCATGCTCTCTCCCTCTCTAGCCCCTTACCAGACTTCCTCTCTTTCCTTTTTCTCTACAAGATTGCGTGTGGCGCTAATTTTCCCATCCGTGGTTAGGCCTGGGAGATTTTACAGATGCACGGTTCACCCCCCCTATCCCCTCATTAAATATTAAGGAGCCTCCCCACCTAGCAATCTGACGAGAAATCCATTCCAGGGTCAGAGAGTTGCTTTGGTCTTTGAGCAAGTAAATACCAGTACAGTACTGGCTTAGTGGAAGTTAACGCAACCATTCCAGGTACCTTCCACCACCTCTCATTATCCATCGTGGTCTCTTTTAGCACATCCCCCTCCCAGCAGTCATGCAACACATATTCATAACATAATTTACATTCATCGACCTTTTATACAAAGGTCCATCAAATCAAACATTCACCTCTTTGAGTTTTCCATTATTCTTGGCCAATATAGTTATTTTTACAGACTGGGGGAAACAGGGTGTTACAATTCCCTCCCCCTTAAAGGAACATCGTCCTCTATGTTCTATCTATCAATATGACGTGTATATACAACAGTAAACAAAATCGGATATGCCTGTTTCATGGCATCTTCCATTTCCCATGTAGCCTCATCTGGGCCAAAATGTTTCCACTGCACCTTGACCTGTGAAATGGTTCGGTTCCTGAGTGGGGTTTCCTTTATGTCCAGTATGCATTGAGGTTCTGGCAGGAATTCTCTGAATCACAGACCAGTCAATTATATGATTAGAATCGTGTACATATTTCTTCAATAATGAAACATGGAAAACATTATGTGCTTTTACGGTGGGAGGAAGTGCTAGCCTATAGGTTACATGTCCCACTCTATTTAGAACTTCAAAGGGTCCACAATATCAAGGTGCCAACTTGGCACAAGCTCCCATCCTTAGGGAACTCTTCATGGGCCTAACTCTGAGATATACGTGGTCTCCCGTCTTGAATTCTCTTGGTGTTCTCTTTCGTTCGACGTAACTTTTCTGTCTGTTCTGGGTGACCTTTAGATTTTGTTTTATCTGAATCACTTGTTGTTCCATTTCTTTCAACATGTCGGGTCCAATAGTAATTCTGTTTACGGGATTACTCCAACTAGCTGGAGTGTTGCACGGCCTACCGTAGAGGACTTCGAAAGGACTCATCTTCAGGGATTCTTGTTAGCCATTGTTGTAGGCGAATTCCACCACTGGCAGGTAATCTTCCCACTTTTTAGGTTGATGCATTACATACATTCTTAGCATGTCTTCTAATATTTGGTTCACTCTTTCCGTCTGTCCATCAGTTTGAGGATGATAGGCTGTGCTAAACAATAATTTGGTGGCAGTGATCATTTTCTAGTATCCTGGATGACCAGTATATGGTCTTTTATGTAGTTCATAGATTATGAACCTCTTCAAGTTGTCACAATCTAGAATATACAGTCTATTTCTGTAAGTTAGCAGACCTCCATCTATCATCTGGTAACCTTCATACTTTATCCCTGTGGGTTCTTGCTCCAGGTACGAGGTCACGGTCTGGAAGAATGTGTCTGTTTCTTGTGCATTCTTGACTCTTTCTTTGACATTCGTCTCGCACGTGCTCACTACTGCCAGGTGAATGTTTTTTATACTTCTGCTAAGGGAATCAACCACCTTATTTTCCTTTCCTTTAACATGTTTAATTTCAAAATCAAACTCACTAAGGAGGGCCATCCAGCTAGCTTGTCTGGCATTGAGCTTTGGTTGGTCAAACAGATAACGCAATCCATAGTGGTCTGTCATAAGTACAAATTTCCTTCCCAAGAGGTAATGCTTCCACATTTTTAAGGCATGCACTATGGCGGGCAGCTCTAGATCATGGGTCACATAGTTGGCTTCGTGCTCATTCAATTTTTGGGATTCATAGCAAACTACACTTCCTCCTTGCATAAGGACTCCTCCGAGCCCTTCCTTGCAGGCATATGTGCACACGAGGAAGTCATCTTCGGGATCGGTGATCTTCAACATGGGTGCGTGGGTCAGTAAATGTTTTAGGGATTGAAATCTTTCTTCACATTCTTGTGTCCACATGAATTTAGCTCCCTTCTTCTGGAGGGAAGTGATTGGACAACCAATCTTGGAGAATCCTTTTATAAATCTCCTATAGTATTCTGCTAAGCCCATAAAGGATCTGATATCTGAAATGTTCTTTGGGGTAGGCCATTCCATGATAGACCTGATCTTTTCAGGGTTTACTGCTACTCCCTTTTCAGATATGACATGTCCCAAGTAATGTATTTTCTTCTGGAAAAAGTTGCACTTGCTAAATTTGACATAGAGCTGATGTTCTCTTAGCACTTGAAGCACAAGTCTAAGATGTTCCTCATGTTCCTCTTTATTCTTCGAGTAAATTAATATATCGTCAATAAAAACTAGTACAAATTTGTCTAGGAATTTGATGAGCACATTGTTCATCAAACACATAAAAGTGGCAGGGGCATTGGTCAATCCAAATGGTACTACCACAAACTCACAGTGACCATATCTCGTCCTACAGGTAGTTTTGTGGATGTCTTCACCCTTGATTCAGACTTGATGGTATCTAGATCTCAAGTCAATCTTTGAGAAGATGGAAGCACCTCCCAATTGATCAAACATGTCATCAATCTTGGGTAAGGGGTACTTTTTCTTTATGGTTACCTTATTGAGTTGTCTATAATCTATGCACAGTTGGAGTATTAAGGTCCTAACCCGCACATAGGTAGATCAATGTATTCGGATGTAATAAAGGTCAATATTAATAAGGCCTTTCAATAAAATAGAATAAGGCAGATGTAAGAAGACCTAATAGA
>ML778123.1:1080184-1091882 GCA_009831015.1 Picea engelmannii | reverse complement strand
TGTCAGAAGCTAGCACCCAAATTTTATGGCCCTTACACAGTTCTCAAGCATGTGGGACAAGTCGCATATCAGTTAGCTCTTCCCAGTCAGTCGAAGCTACATCTTGTTTTTCATGTTTCATGCTTGAAGAAGGTGATTGGAACTAGGTGCCAAATTCAAATCAACCTTCCAGAGTTAGCTGAAGAAGGATCCATTTCGCTACAGCCAGAAGCAGCTTTGGACCAACGTGAGCATCTCTTGCGTCAAAGAACCATCAAGGAAGTGCTAGTACAGTGGAAATATATGACTCCAGCAGATGCCACTTGGGAACCAACTACCATTCTACAATAGTTTCCACATCTCAAGCCTTGAGGACAAGGTTGTTTTTAAGGGGGCGGACATGTTAAGGTCCTAACCCGCACATAGGTAGATCAATGTATTCGGATGTAATAAAGGTCAATATTAATAAGGCCTTTCAATAAAATAGAATAAGGCAGATGTAAGAAGACCTAATAGAAGCTTCCGCTTCTAGAAGGATCTTCCTCTAGATGCTTCTCTTAATAGACATATTTAGTATAAATAAGGGTCGAGGGTATGAAAACCATAGATTGGAGATTATTGTAACAGAGCGCTGCTCGATTGGAGGTTGCCCCCTCTAAGAGGCCTATGAACATTTCTATCTGAATCAAAGTGTTATTTATATTGTTGTTCTTATATCATTTCTATGTTATTATGGAGATTATGCTGGATATTTTACTGTTATTCTGCCATTTCTAGCATTTTATTTCTGTTCTGCATATTTTATATATCTGGTATCTTGCACGGAGGGTACCATCTTTATTTTTCACAAACAGAACTGGTGCTCCCCATGGGGACACACTGGGTCGGATATAGCCTTTGTCCATCATTTCTTTTAGTTGTAGTTTAAGCTCAACTAGCTCAGGTGTGCTCATTCTATAGGGTGTCCTAGACACTGGCACTACTCCTAGTGCCAGTTCTATCGTGAAGTCAATGTACCTTCTCATAGGTAGACCCGGTACCTCTTCCATAAATACATATCTATATTCTCTTAGTGTGGGGTGGTCTTCGAGGCTTGGTTTGTCATCTTTAACTTTTTCCAACACCTATATCACATATAGTGGACATCCCTTTCTGCAATACTTTCTCATTTGAAGAGATGATATTCATCTCACCGAGACAAGTTTTTGGATCCCTTGGAGGGTTATCCTTCTTCCTTCTTCACTTACACATTCTAACGTTTTATGGTAACAGTCCAGTCTATCTTTATATGTGGCTAGCCATTCCATACCAATCAACAGGTCATACGATCCTAGGGGTAATACGTTAAGGGTTGCTTGGGTGGGGAATTCACCCATAGTGAATTGGCAAGATGGTATGACCTCCATTACTTTTCTTTTGGTGTCAGTGGCTAACTGTCCCAACCATGTCTTGGTGTGTTTATGTGGCTGTAATTTACACTTATCAACAGTCTTAGGGGCTATATAACTCAAATTTGAACCAGGGTCAATTAGAATAGACACTAGATGGTTGGTGATCATACCTTCCATCTCCACCACTGAAGCTTGGTGGTCATCTTGTTTATTATCCAAGGCTGCATAAATTTGCGGCACGCTCCTAGCCACGTCATTAACGGTGGTAGCTTCTTGAACGTTGTAAATTCTCTGACTGTTATGTTGTCAGTGCGGGCAATCCCTTAGTAGATGTTCTTCTCCACAACCCCAACATTTCAAGGGTTCTTTCTTCGGGTTATCAATCTTTCCTGGGGTAGATCCAAAAGGTTTATTTCCGCTTTGGGAGGGGAAATTTTTCTGGTGTACACTTTGGGTTGGGAAGCTCATCCTTGAGTCCTTTTTATAGTTTTTAAATCTTGGGGATTTAAACCCCTTTTTCTAGAATCCTGAACTATTCTTTTTCTTCCAGCCTTCACGAGGTTTTGTCCGAAGCCCAAGATGCTCATAACAATATCTTGCCTTTCAGATAGTTTCTTCTAGGGTCTTTGGCTCGTCGAACTCAATCCTATTCTGATATTCCTTAGGTAGTCCATTGATGAATCATTGCACCTTTTCCTTTTCTGCTTTTATGCAGGGTACGTACCTCAGCAACTTGAGAAATCTGCTAACATATTCCTCTATGGTGCGTTGCCCCAGCTTGAGTTCATAGAATTATTTAGTCTTTTCATCGAAATACTTTTATGATAGATACTTCTTCCTGAAGTATTTCTCAAACCGTTCCCAAGATAGGTCTTCTTCATGAATCCCTTTTACGTTCTTAAGGTCTTCCCACCAAATGGAAGCCTTCCCATTCAAGTTGAAAGTGGCTACTCGGGCCTTCAAGTTTTCTGAGAAGTCATGGACTCTAAAATACTTCTTTAGTCCAAGTAGCCAGGCCTTTGCTTCCTCTCCCTTCTTTATTTCACCGTCGAAAGAGGGTGGTTTGGCCTTCTTGAATTCTTCGAGATTATGATTTTTAGAATGATTTCACTTCTTCTGTTTTCTTCGGGAATAAGAACTAGTTCTGCTACTAGAAGATCCCTCTGAGTCACCAGTTTCCTTTTCATAGGAATCATCCGATGCTTGTCCCTTATCTCTGGGGTGGACCTTTCTCGAGGTGCTCCTCCCAGTGTGGCCACTTAAAGGACCACATTTCTGCATCCCAGGTGGGGTTCGACTTCTCTTTATCTATCGTTGGTCCGCGTGACTGGTGTCAGGTCCATGCTTCAATTATCTTTGTATGTTAGATAAACTCTGCAACAAGAGTGCATTAATTTCCATTTTCTTCTCTTGCTCTTTTATCAACCTCTCGTTGTTGGCCTTGCAGCTCTGTAGTTCAACCATGAGGCTTCTCACAGTCTCAGCTAGATCTGGAGGGGTCTCTACCGCTCTCCTTTCGTCAGACTCTTCGTCTCTATTATGGGAGCCATCCCCCACTTCGTGGTGCGCCACCATTCTATGTGTCTGCAGTTTCCCACAGTTGATCATCCACTTTTTGTGCAAGAAAAACACTTGTTGTTAGTCAAAATTATATTCATTCACAATTAGCGCATAATTCATATTTTTCAAATGCATACACACAATAGGAATTTTCATTCTTAACTTCGGATTTTGATAAAGGGGGTTAGGATAGAGAGTTACTCCTTTTAAGAGTACTTCAAATGGAGTTTCTGCACAACTCGTCCATGAGCCCAAGCAGGCCAAGTGTTTTAACCATGCTCTGATACTAATTTGTCACACACCCACTACGACAACTAAGATTTTCCTTTTCTTTTTGTCTTTTCTTCGAGGGACAAAATCCTCGAATTTCTATGGGGCCTAGTGCAGACCATCCCTTCCCTTATCCTCCTCCATGTGATTGTTGGCTATGACCACAGGCCTTACCAAAAAGGCACTTCCTACTTTCGCGATTCGGGGAATCGCAATGCAAGCGTTCCCTTGTTCTTTGTCTTTCAAAATGCCGAAACCCGAAAGGGTCTAACAAATCCTTAGCTCCTCCCTTGGGTCTATTTTTATACGACTAGTCCTATGACCTGGTGCTATTCCTCTAAATGATTTCGGGGTTTTGCATTTCAAGAAATCACGATGCAAGCATTTCTCCTCTCCCTTTTTAATCCACAGAATCGAAAGCTCGGTGTCATCCGGATCTATGGTCTGGATCGTTGATTTGATCAACGACCTGGATTAAATCTTAGCATTCTACCTTTCAGGATTTTGGTGGGGTCTTCACTCCTATTTCCCCGATCTCCAGAACCCCGACGACTTTAGATCTTCACCACGCGTCCCTACAAATGGGCGGTCCAGATTCTTTCGGGAATCCTCCTTCCTACCACAAAACCTTGTTCGGTGACCTAGGGCTCATCCACAGAGCGCATCAGGGTTTCACGTACTGGGATTTCGTGACTGGCGAAGATGAGGGGTCTTGCCCTTGGGTTTCCCGGGTGCTGAAATGCCGAAAAATATTCACGCTAAACTGATTCGGGGTTTCGTATACCACGATTTCGCGATTGGTGAAAACGAGGGGTCTTACCCTTTGGTTTCCCGGGTGCCGAAACGCCAAAACTTATTCACGCTAAACCGATTCGGGGTTTCGCATACCGGGATTTCATGACTGGCGAAGACGAAGGGTCTTTCCCTTGGGTTTCCCAGGTGCCAAAATGCCAAAAACTATTCACACTAAATCGATTCCAGGTTTCTCATATCGGGATTTCACGACTGGCGAAGATGAGGGGTCTTGTCCTTGGGTTTCCTGGGTGCCAAAATGCCGAATCCTATTCACGCTAAACTGATTCGGGGTTTCTCATATTGGGATTTCGCGACTGGCGAAGACGAGGGGTCTTGCCCTTGGGTTTCTTGGGTGATGAAACGCCAAAACCTATTCATGCTAAACTAATTTTGGGTTTCGCATACCGGGATTTCGTGACTAGTGAAGATGAGGGGTCTTGTCCTTTGGTTTCCTGGGTGCCGAAACGCCGAAACCTGAGAGAAATACTCTTTCTTGTACAAGGTTTCTAGACTCCGATCACATGATCCTTTAGAGGATTCTTGGGTAATCATCCCTAGGCTTGGTGTCCTAACTGAAAATCCTTCCTAATTCGCCGAGCTATGAACTCTGTGACAGGGGTAAAATAAACTTGTGGGTTTACTATAACAGTATTCTTTTCAAGGAACTCACTCTGGCTCTAGAATGCGAGGAAACTTCCCAAGAGGAGGTGCCTTCGGGAAATCAAACCAGGACATAGCGTGAGTCAAGTAGATGGTACAAATCTCAAGGGAATGGACTCATAATCTGAACTTATTCATTCTATACATAAACTGATTATGGTCATATAAGTATAAGCATGCATCCATTATTTCCGATCAAAACACTTGGCAAACACTTTTATACAGAAACCATTTATGAGTGTACAAACATGAGCATGCATCCAGGATATTCAATTCAAGATGCAAGATATAAACACTTATTAGAAACACCAGGTATGACGCGACTGCTAAGAGGGGTGCTCGTTTCCACCCAACCGTAGGCTCAGTGACTCCAAACAGATTTAACACTAGCCACCCTCCAGCTAGATCACGATGCTTTGAGATTCAGTCTCCTGCTTCCAGCTCAATGGATGTCAAGGATGAAGGTTACTCTCCTTCTCCTATGTTCAGAACTCTCTGTGTTTCCAGATTTTTCTCCAGCTGTCTTCCATGATCCCTGTCGCACGCTCTCTCTCCCTCTCTACCCCCTTACCACACTTCCTCTCTTTCCTTCTTCTCTGCAAGATTGTGTGTGGCACGAATTTTTCCNTGAGGATCCTCCCCACCTACCAATCTGACGGGAAATCCATTCCAGGGTCAGAGAGTTGCTTTGGTCTTTGAGAAAGTAAATACCAGTACGGTACTGGCTTGTTGGAAGTTAACGCAACCATTCTAGGTCCCTTCCACCACCTCTCATTAGCCATCACGGTCTCTTTTAGCACATCCCCCTCCCAACAATCATGCAACACATATTCATAACATAAATTACATTCATCGACCTTTTATACAAAGGTCCATCAAATCAAACATTCACCTCTTTGAGTTTGCCATAGTTCTTGGCCAATATAGTTATTTTTACAGACTAGGGGAAAAAGGGTATTACACCCATGTGTACCTGTCTGTCGGGTGTGGCCCTGCAACAACAACAAGTACTCCCTCCATGGTTTCATAAGTCACAGGGATCATAGCAATGTCAATCATGTCTAATAATCATGTTATCTAAACATGTGCATAAAACCCCCTTTTCCCAGACAAGTGCTCAAAGACGTTATGCTATTCTACAAGCCAGGTTTGGAGAGGGTTTCAGGAGGTCTTACTGGGGTAATTCTCATTGAACATGGGATGTTTTCAGGTGAAGGAAAATCCAGGTCATGTAAGTGAATGAGGTGGTGTAGGGATGTTTGAGAAATGGGTGCAGTGATGACAGGGAAATGTATGCCTTACCTGTGGGTGACTTTGAAGAGGGTGAGCTACACATTGTCATGGATGAAAATGTTTCCAAGCCCATTAAATTCCTTTTACCTTTTTATCTTATCGATTTTTTTTTCAAGAGACTAGTTAGGGGACACTGCCTTAGCGTGGTGACTAGTGGTGACAATGTTACCCATAAGCATTTCACAGAGATGAGAAGGTTGGCTCGTAATGAAACCCCCTTTCTCTTGGCTATGCCACCAAGAGCCACTACTGTAGCATGGTGACTAGCTGAATGGTAGTGTCATACCATTACATGTCCATGGACCTAATAGGATGTCTCATGATGAGACTCTCTATCCTCCAACTAGGTCTTGATTTTATTATTTTATGGGTCCCTCCATTTCTTGCTGAGAAGCCTTTTATTTATTTCTCGAGGATCCCTGGGTGAAGCATCTAAAGGTTTTTCTCTTTTGGCTTTTATCTTTTGCCATCTAATTTTACCCTTTGGCCCTTTAGCCCCTTCTTCCCATAAGGCAAGGTACAACCCTTTTCTAGCTTGGAAAACCCAATGCATGAACCAATGTAGGGGATGGATGTGAGAGAAAATGATGAAAAGTGATGAGTATGGTGGGAATGGATGATGACCTTTCATGAACCCACCCAATGGCAACTCAAATCCTAAGGGAACCAACTTGCTAGGGCATCCTGTCATTTTCCCTAGGTGTGGACAAGTGGAAAGGCATAAAATCCAAGCACACGTCAGAAACAAAAATGATTAAATGCACATATTCAAATGGTTTGAGAATCAGAGTGACACATACCATGATACTCAGACTCATTACCTCATGGAGCAAGACCCACTACTATTGAAGGACCATCCTGATTAGATGGATGTTTCTCCTGCTGATAGGATGGAGGCAATGAAGAAGAAATATGATCCCTCCAGGGCCAGGATCAACTCAATATGGCTCTCAGTAATCCATGTCTAGGACCTGTGGGCCTCGAGACATAATCTCCTTAGTTATCCCTAGGCTAGGGGATAAAATATGGCTCCAACTTGGGGACATGTGCTCACCGTAGAGTGCATGAGAATCTCAACATCTCTAGCATGACTTGTGACCTGCTTGATCTCAAAAACATTCATTAGTAATCATTTAGGGTGGTGATATCACCCCTGGATCATATATGGTACAAAAAATGAAAGTAAGCAAGCATATATACAAATGAAAATAAAACTACTCTTGCATGAAATGCAAATAGTATATACAATGAATGCAAATGCCTACTATTGACAATTAAAATCACAACTGAGTTTTTCCCGCAAAGTGTTGCTAAAGCCTATTATTATTATAAAAGATAAATAATACTAGTAGGTGGGACCCCCTTGTAGATTGAAGATTAGGTCTGGTGATTATTTGATGTTGTGCTACTATCCGAACTTGTTACATGATGATATAATCTTGGTTTATTGATGATGGATAAGGCATATTGTGTGTTTTCTGCTTTTCTAAGCTCAAGTTTTATTTCATCACAGCCTATGTTATCCTTGTTATCACTACTACCTGTTATCGAGATCCATTACTAGGAGACCTGCACAATAAACATCTTAGCAAAACATATACAAGCAACTAGAAAAGGCAAAAGGAAATATAAAGGAAAAGGGATGAAACTAAACCTACTATACTACATGCATCAATTTTTAATGAATTGTTGTTATCCTAGCTACTAATTTAATAGCTATGCGATTTTGTTTGATTTATATAGTTGATATGCATGGTGATTATGTTATGGCACAAGTTGATGTGTATTGTGCTATTGGTGATAATATGATACATGGTTTATTGGATTATATAGTTGATATGTAATATGGTCAATTGGAAATGGAAGGTATGATGTGGATGGCATGTTTTACAAGTAATAGATGCAATTTCCAATGCATGGTTTAAATGAATTTTTCATAGATTAATGGTTGGCGTGTACCATTGAATTAATGGACTGTGGGTGGAGGCGACATGCATTTACTGCACGTCACCCTTACTCCTTCCATTGGCCGCCACCCTAGTCGGGATATTTTTTAACCTTGTTGTTGTGGTTATGCTCTAATTTCTTAGCAGTGAGGAACCGCTCAGCCAACTCGCATTTTAAGGTGTTTGATTACAGGTATGTCTTTTTTGGCCCTTCATGAGTTTGTTCTGGTTATGAAATGGATATTGGCTCAGGTGTATTGGTTTGTGCCTTCCTTAAGTATCCAACTCTGTAAAATTGTGATTTTGAAATGAAACGTTGATGATTTTCTCTGCAATAATGTTGAAGTCATAGTGTTACTGGTCATCCGGAGTGGTAGCAGCCATAAGGGCTCTATGTTATCCTTCCTAGGTTATTTGGAGGGCCCTTTTTTTGTTTTGGGTGGCTGGATATCTTCATGCATTCGTATCGTTGTATCCAGTCTTTGGATTTTGTGGGTTTTAATGGTTGGAATCACTTTGTTTCACTACGTTTTGTTCACTCAAGCATTGGTTTGTTTTCACCACCAAAGGTCACGTAGTGGGTTATTTGGTTCCTTCTCGACCCTGTCTTCACCTCAGTGTTGTGGTTGTTTGATTGGAGAGCCACGAGGGTTATACCTTGCGTATGTTAAGTATCCTTATATAGCCAAATTAGAGCCTCACTCCTCTGTTATATCCCTCCTGTCACAAGATTTGTTACCTATCCACGAATAATTTGTGGTTCTCTTTACGTATGTATTGTTGGTCTTTGGAGGCTTTCACCATTGAAAAGAGTTGGCTCTAGCTTTCCCTGTGTTTGTAACAAAGAAAACCCTTAACTCTACAGATCTGAGGCTTGATAGAGAAGACCGACGTGTTATGTCAGGTTTACTACTTGGTTATGATTGGATGGTTGTATATTGTCGAAAAAAGTGAGTACAAGTTTTCCCAGTTGGTCATGTGACAATCATATTGGTTTTTGGTATCTAGTTACTTCCTGGGTTATTACAATAGACAAACCATGCATTGTCAATTATACATTTCAATTTACACAGTCACCCTCCTCATGTTTGATAATCCAATATTGTTTAATTAAGAGGGTCACAACCTCACTATCCATGTTGATGCATGGGTATGTGTGGTTGCCACAACATGTTAGGTCAGTTGATTATTATGACAGTCCAAGTATAGGGTCAACCTTGAATTGGTTGATTGTTTGATATACAGTAACTGTCTTTTTGCACTAAATTTTATTGGATGTTTAATCCAACATTGGTTACAATTGTTTAATGATGCTCACACATAATGAATGTGTGGGGTTCCTATGCCCCGAATAAATGGTCACTATAACTACAAGTTTTTTTTTGGCCAAATGGTTATTGCAACCAGGATCACCATGGCATTTCCACTCACTGTTTGCGTTATGTTTATTTGATTGCGCCATCAACGATGAGCCTGAGTTTTACACAACATGGTTGATTACAGTTTGATTAATTTGAGATGATATTGTATTAGATTGATAGCTCGGCATGATGGGTTGAGTTAATATTGTGACTGCGTGTTTAGAATTATAAAATGGGAATGTTGTGTCATGGTGTTTGGGTGGTCACCCACCGTGTATGATTAATGAATTTTAATGATAGTCCTGATTACAGTGACAATGTAACTTCATTGCGATTTTGAAACACGACTTTTAGTGTATTTGATGATTGAATTAATGTGTGGGCAGTGGTTGGTTTTGAGGATAAACAGAGTGCAAATAGTTATTGTTTATACATTTGAGAATTGTTATAAGATGTAAATTAGATAAATAAGAGGAACATAAATCCCCTACAGATCATTGTGGATTTCACACTGTTTGGTTTGATGACACTGTCTTAAGTATTTGATTTCAAACTGTAAGCAAGTTAATGCCCAGAATTGTTGAGTTCTTACACAGTATTGTTCTTGAGGTTACAGTGGTGAATTGGTTGGTTGATTTCTTCACAGAATGTTTTATGGATCACTTAATTAATTTTATGAACAATAATCAGTCTTTTTCCCTCCATTATTTCATTTTCCGCTAATTAAAAACCCCCTTGCCTTCCCATATTCATTTTTCACTCCATGCTCTAAAATTTATTACAGTCAAGAGAATTTCAATGTTAAAGCGGTTGGAAGTGGTAGTGTCTTGTTTGGATTACAGTGATGTTTTCTTGGTTTGATTTATAGTTGATTGTTGTTGTCATTGAGTAGTAACCATGTTCATCTCCCCCTCATTGTATCATGTTTCGCTGAATACAAACCCCTCGCATATCCCAGAACCCTTTATTCACCCCCTGCTCATTGATAAAAAGTAAAATAATTGTATGGATTGGATTGCATGAGTCTGATACATTACTGAGCCAAATATATTTCATATTTTTAAGAGTTGTCATGTATGATTATTTAAAATACTATTCGCTAATCAATCATGCATGCGGGAATGAGTTTTTTCAGCTGAGGTAGCCATGGATGAGGAAATAGAGGAAGAGGTAACTGGAATAGAGGCCCAAGAAGGCCAAGGTTCTCCATACATTTTGATGTCGATTCACAAGAGCTTGGCTAGTTGTTTCAGGATGGATTTTTCAATTGGATTGGGCAAGAAGTAGTCCAAACCAGGCTTTAAAGGCCTCCTTTTCAAGTTCCGCGAGCCCCTAGTATCCCTATGCCTCCTCATGTCTCATTGCAACCTGACATTCTTGAAAAGGATGGATGGCAGGATATTTTCCACCCAACAGTCTACCAACATCGTTGCTGGCCCAATTTGTCTTTGTCTACTCCTCCAGTTAACAACCAGATTGTCCAAGCTGCCCCTGACCATTCTCCAGTCTAATCCCCCCATGCTAGAAAGAGATTGAAAACTGAGGCCCACCATGACCTTGACAAGGGTAAAGCCACTGATGCCCCTTCCTCGCCCTCCAATGGATCTGACAAATCCTTGTTTTCCTGGATTCATTTGAGGGATGATTGTTCCCATGTGATCAACGAGATTAGGTCTAAAGGCTCAGTGCAGCCAAAGGAAGATTCAAAAAAATCGAAGGGTAACAACAAAAATCAAGGAAAGATTGCATCGCAGAGTGGGAAATATGGATTTTGATTTTGATTTTGATTTTATCTATTGTTGATGACATTGGAATTTATAAATTTTTGGATAGCATGTTTTATTTAGATATATGAGTAATATTTTTTGAAAATAATTTCAAATATCATGAGCTAAATTGTCAAATGTGAATATGTGGATGGGAGTCACAAGGATGTGTGTTTCTCTTAACTAATAGTTATGTTATGATTGTCATAATCTAATGGGAGTCACAAGGGGTCCCACCTACTAGTTATTATTTAATTATAAACCTTATTATGATTATTACTTTTCTCACTAACTAAAATATGGTTGAGTCTTTTAATTAACTTAACTAATGAGTTGGTTCAACTACTTCAACTAATTCTAATTTGTTAAAAGAAAAAGGAAAGGGAGGAACAAGGGGATGATAGAAGGAGAAGCATACTAAGGTTTTCTCTTTGAGTTTATGTTGAGATAATTCAGTTTTCATTCATTCCTAAATTTATCACAAACCTAATTCTTTTTATGATAGGAGGGTCTTATTGTAGACAACAAGATTGGTGATCTGAAAATAGAAGGCTGACTTGTTATGCTATGCAAGCACCCCTACTTCATTAAAATAAACTTTACAGGACCTTGCTTCATGTGTATAAATATGCAATATAAACTTATGTGTTAAGTTTATGAAACTTCTTGTAAATGCT
>ML778123.1:1069303-1080134 GCA_009831015.1 Picea engelmannii | reverse complement strand
AGCAAACAAACCATCAAACTCAGAACAATCACAACATGATAAAGGAGTTCACCCCCCTCCGGGCTACATCTCCTTGAGCCTCCATAATGGACTTGGCTCTCTGGGATTAATTAGTCAAAAGTTCTTTTACAAGCTACTGATCAACTCCAATGGAAAAACAAACTGTACCATTGATATCATAACACATAAAAACCCCAAAAATGACTAATAGAACTCTGAAAACGGATCATGGCTCATCCAGGCATGACCTCTTCTACATGTGGCCATAAGCTTCCCTGAGCTTCTATTTGGAAAAAACACCTGTAAAAGTCCTCAACAGCCTCTGAAACCTATCCCAATGTGTTCAGAGCATATCAATTAGCCAAAAATTATTATTCAATCATAGAAAACAAACACAGGCTCACCAAACCATGTCCTCCATCAAAGAGGGCTTCAAGCTCCCTAGAGCTTGCTGAAACTTCAATGGTGAAAATATTGTAGAAGAAGTCTTCAAATGGCTGTGAAAATGGCACCAATGGATCCATCACGTCCAAAAACCCAAAGCTGGGCTTTTACAGCACCTCAATCGGCCAAACGATGAAGAAGTTAGGCCTCCTCCATTTTCCTCCTTCAAGCTTTGCTGGAACTGGTTCTACGAAACGCACCTCTGTGTGCATGAACCAGGAACACGCTCCCAAAACGCGTTATAACATGGCACCGGGCGCAACCGTGCCAATGGTGCAAACTATAGAACGGTTAGGGCGCCTCTAGCCCCCAACCGCCTTGGCACTCGGGCATATGGCCATGTGACCTTGCGCTGGGCGAAATGGTGGTTAAACCGTTCCAACCGTTGGAACTAATCCCGCGCTCCTGGTTGTATGCAAATCCGTGGGCATGTGGGTTAAAACCCCGTGCAAATATACAACCGCGTGCGCATTTTACATTGACATAACCGTTGCAATATATATATGGTATAAACTTTGGTTCAAAATCCACGTGCATATTTAACATGGTATAAACCGTTGTTTTACAACACACATATATAATATATGTTATACACCCCGCGCGCGACATTACGATACTCGGTTTTATATGGGTTATGGTCACATACGAATGGCTCAAACGACCACGGGCCGGGGCTAAGCCCCGGCCCAACCCCCCGCCGCATACACTAAAATACGAATTCAAATATATTAAAATTCATATATATAACAAGAGTCAAGCGGCGGTGTAGTGGTCGGACTATTATATGAAGGCGTTACATGGAGGACAGGTCGTGGGGTCGAACCCCATGGCCGCCAAACTTTTGAACCAATAAACCAAAACCAAATAGCCAAACTATGAGTGACACGTGGCACCCTTTGATTGGGCCACATGTTCTCATATAATTTGCCCATAAACGGACACGTGTCAACATGCTATTCGCCAACATCAACCAATGAAAACGTGCCACGTCAACCACCTGCCACGTCACCTGCCACGTCGATTGCCACATGTGAGTCGTACAAACTCTACCATGTCAACGCCACGCAGGATGCTAACGTCACCCTGTTCCACGTGTCACCCTTCCAGTGGTGACACGTGTCACCTCCGAATTGGTCCAACCGTACGCCCAAAATGCCAAATCTGCCTGACACGTGTCATCATCTGGAGCCGCCACATGTCCTATATGGACCTGCCAAGTATTCTGTATGGTCCTGCCATGTGTCCTGTACGGACTGTACGGACCTGCCACATGTCCTATATGGACTGTACGGACAGGTACAGTCAGCATCAAAATTTTTGCCTGTTTGGCTCGGCGAACAGATTGCGATATCTTCTCCATACGGACTCCGTTTGAAAAAGTAAATATATCACCGGAATCAGGAAGACGAGATGGACACAATGGCACTGTTTTCATCGCATTCCGAGCACTTTGAAAATTGAGCAAAATTTCGCTCCCTGGTCCAGATTTTGATCAATTGGGGATGAATTACATCATTCAGAGACTTGTTTTTCAGAGATTCTCATCTATCTTAGATAGTCTGTGTAGACTTATCTGTTTGTGAATTAGTTTTCATGACTGACAAAGGCTATTGTGCAGAGTCGAGTGGACAAAAATCTGTGGCAAGTTGATCCAGCTTTTAAAGTTCAGTTTTTGATTTTCTGTCAGAGGTCCTTTTGTAAGTTCCATTAGGGATGTCTAAGTTTGACTTTGGTCCTAAATTTTGTAAAAGAACGACTATTTGGTGAATTGGAATGAAGTAAAGGATTTCTTTATGTCTCATCTATCTTGATTATCATCTTGGTGTCTTTATTTTTGTCTTTACACTTATTTCATCAATTGTTATATTAAGAAAATTGCATAAAAAGTAAATTTCTAGCAAGCGTTTTATTGATAAAAGACTAGCCTAAGCACTAGTAATTAATACTTGTGAGTTAGGATTTTATTTTTGTTGGCTATAAACCTAGGGTGACATTCCCATATATTTTTCTTTAGCCAAGAAGAATCTGAAAATGCTTGAGTAAGATCAATTCATATCTTTTCCTCAACACCTACCTACTTACCTCTACTTACCTATTGGTTGAATTCTAGGTATAGTCAAATAACTAGTGAAACCATCCTAGCAATGTCTCACAATACCCACCTCTGTGCTTCATCATAAACCAAAGAAGTGATAAGTTAAGAAAAAAAATAACATGAGTTATAAAATGCATTGTATCATTGGAAATCGTAAGGTCTAGCTCATTGAGGCAGGTGGGAGGGAAAAAATGGTGCCAAGTCATACTCTCAGGAAAATGCTCAATCCATATCAGAAAGGGTTCATGAAAATTCAAAGGCTCAAAAGACTGACTCAAATAATCTGAAGGTTGGCTACCTCAGACGTCTTCTCAATTTGAGGCCTGGGAAGGGATTAACAAGAACCTAAAGGATGACTAACAATTTCTTACTCGGAAGCTGGAAGATTGTGATAACAAGATTCTTCTTAAGGTACCCAACCTTCCCCTAAAATCCAAAAGGAGGCTTTGTACTACATAAGACTTGGGATAAGGGACATGTTTCCAAACCATACCCTCAGTGATATAGCGAGGTAAAGTAATCAAAGGGAGGTATAAAATCTTATCACAAGTATCCTTCTTTAGGCAAACAACTTCCTTCACCATCATTAGGATCTGAGCACAACAATGGTTGATAATTTTCTTCATAGAATAAATTTGAATGCTCAGAGGAGTACTCATCAAAATCCTCAAGGTATGGCCGAATATCACTAGGATATTATAGGACTAGGTCATACCTGGGTGTTTGGAAAGTACCTATAATTATATGATCTCCTTGTTGACAATTGTTAAAATTAGTAACCTCATATGATAGTTGCAAAGGAAACTTATGGAAATGACCTTCAACGTCGTAAATGGGATCCTTATCAAAACCAATTATATCCCACTTATGCCTTCCAACATGTATGAACTCATCAATATTATCAATAATGTCACTATCTTTATCATAACATGAAGGATTTAAAGCATCCAAGGGCTCCTCTAGCACCTCCTCACTTTCCAAATCATAAAATAAAGAATCATCAGAATTTTGGAAAGGAAGGTAACTCACTGTGTTTATTTCTTCTTGTGTAGGAGTTTTCAGGACTTGGGTGACTTCATCGAATGAAACAACATGCATCATTGCTTATTCCTCATGACTTTCCCCTACATATTCAACAATACAACAAGGAGGATCTACTTTTCCCAAGGATTCCATTTCTCCTTCACTCTTTGAATCATAGAATAAGGGATTATCAAAATCCTGGAAAAGAAAGTGACTAACCTCATCCTCTTCTTCTTGTGTGGGAAAAATGATATTTTGGATGGCTTCATTAGAGGGAGGCGTACACATCAGTACTTCACCATTTTATATGAGATCTTCATCCTCTTGCTCTTCAACCATGGTAGAAGCATGAGTAAATTCCTTCCCTTCCTCATGGGTTTGGAAACCTTCATTAGGATGGCTCTTCTCAACCTCGTGTTGGTTGAAGACTTGTTCCCTTCCTTCAAATATATCAAGGGAGATTAATCTCTCCTGACTAAGGGTATCTGGGGTACCTTTGGGGTCCTCAACCTTGGTTTCTAGAGAAAATATGTGTTTTTTCTTGGACAAATGGATATTCTCCTTGATTTGCATGGCCATGCAATAGGCATCATATATTGTTTTTGGCCCCTTTTTATTTAGGAGGAACCCCAAATGCACTAAGAGTGCCTTGATATAGAGATAAACAAGGTACTTGTTTCCAGGATGATGACTTCTAGGAATCTGATATAGCAAGTTCTCAAACCTATCTTGGAATTTCCTGACAGTCTCATTCTTAGTTTGTTTTATATGCTCGAGTCTCTGTAGTATCATTTGTATATCTTCCAACCTAATACCCCATCTCTCGAGAAAGTTTTCTTCCAATTGGTTCATGGATGTGATGCTAGCATCAGGGAGGTTCTCATACCACTCCCTAGCATTTCCATGAAGAGTGGCAGAAAAGAGTTTCATTGCCAAATCCTCAGCATCGTCACTAATAGGGTGCAGTTGAAAGAAATCCCAAAAATCACTCATGTGATAGTCTTCTCTGGCTTCATCACTACCAGTGAATCTAGGGAGCCATTTTCATACTTGGGTGGCATCTGCCTAGGGTATCCTAGGATTTTACTCATGTCTAGGGGTTTGAAATTTCACGGGTCCCATTGAGAAGTTATGGTTGGTTTTGTCATTAGTGGAGTCGCCAGATAATTTTCTTGAAATTATCAAAGGGATGAGGGGATCACCCTTAGTGGAGTCTCCAGGTAAGCTTTGAAAAGTAAAAGATTTTGAGGAAAGGCTTACCGAAAAGTGTCTTCTTTGAGGAGAATTGACTCAGTGTTCCTCGACAACGGTGCCAAAATGTTATCGCGCACTTTGTATGTTGAAATTACTAAGACAACTGAGAGGGGGGGTGAATTAGTTGTTATTGTTCTTAAACAATTTTAAGTCTATTAATACATTCTTAATATTTCTTCAAGTGATCATCAACATTATACATCATATGGAAAATAAAAGTAATGAGCATCAGTCACACATAAGGTATACACAGAGACGAATTTTCACGAGGAAACCCATAAAGGGAGAAAACCTCTTCTTCTTCGAAATGATAGGCAGTCTTTTAAGTTCTGTACATCATCTATAATTGAGCACCAACTCAATGTGAGGCTGCTACCTCTGTTTTACAAGATGCAACTTGTTTGAGAGAACCAACTCTCTGGTTTCTCTAGCACCCACTAGAAGGAAACACCAACTCCCTTAATGTTCCAGCACCAACTGGATGGAAGCACCGACTTATAGTTACACAGGCTCCAACCTGTATAACAGAGAACACTTATTCTCCCTTGCACCACCTTGCCACCCTGGTTTCTCTAGCTGCAACTAGATGGAAGCTACAACTCCCTGTGTTGAAGCTCCCACTTGAATCTCTGAGGAAAACACTCCTCCCTAGCACCTCCCAACCACCCTGGAATATAAATGAATAATTAAACAACCAACTACACAGATAAATCGATTCTTACCACTTCTTCTTTGTTATGTAAATCTGGTCTTCTTCTAACTCTTCTGCAATTCTTCTCTTCCTTTGTCTATTCTGCAAATCTGCTCTGCTTCAACTTGTTCTTTCATTCTGCTCTGCTTCAACTTGTTCTGTCATTTTTCTCTGCTTCAAGTATTTTCCTCATCTGTTACTCTTCTCTGAGATTTATCTCACACTGTTGATATTCTCAGTCTCACTCTGTGCATCCTATGATTTCCCCTTTCTTACAGTTTAATTCATTTTTCATCCATAACAACCAACCCCGCACAATCTATATCTTTTTATTTTATGCACAACAACCACAACAGTTACACTTCACATCTTCTTAGACAAAAGAAAACCATCTAAGAAACTGAAATGCCAACCGATCAAGAATCATGACTCAGCTTCGCAAACAGATTCGTAACTGATGAATTAACTGTGAGAGAGAATAGTATCCCTCTGATCATATTCAAGTTTATCTGCACCATTGGATGAACTTTATTAACCTTTCCTTTAAATCGGGTTTCAGCATTTTGGCATTCTTGTGGCCAAGTGTCTCGACACTTCATATCGCGATCTCCGAAACTCCGATATGGAGATTTTCTGCGCTATCTCCTTCCTCTATATGACCAAGGCCATGACCAAGCGCTTATGCATAAAGTTATTTTCACGAATTCGCTTCTCGTGAATCTAGAGATGAGGCATCTCGACTCTCCAAGTCGCGATCCCCGAAACTCTAAAATGGAGCTTATCTGAACTGACTCCTTCCCTTCTCGTGACCACCGGCGGTGACCATAAGCTATGCCAAAAAGGCGCTTCATATTTCACAAGTTTGTAAACTTCATCGAGTGTAATCGACAATTGAAATCTCCATAGATCCGACGGTTCAGATCTTATCACGATATCGCATCTCGTGAGTTTCCACACCATGCTCCATTGACTCCAAGTCAACGAATTGTCCTATGATTCGACGGTCCAGATATGATCTTAATTCAATGGCTCAGATCATATCACGATTTCGCATATCGCGAGTTTCCACACAATGCTCTGTTGACTCCAAGTCAGCGACTTGTCCTATGATTAGATGGTCCAGATCACACCTTGATCTGACGGCTGCGATTAAATCGTGATTTCACATATCGTGATTTCGATGGTTATGTTTATTTCCTCTCCAAGTTGTGAGTCATGAAACTCTGAAATGGAGTCGGATCAATGGTCCAGATCACATCTTGATCTGACGGCTGCGATTAAATCGTGATTTCACATATCGCGAATTCGATGGTTATGTTTTTTGCCTCTCCAAGTCGCGAGTCGCGAAACCTCGAAATGGCGTGGGATCAACAGTCCCGGTCAACACTTGATCTGACGGTCATCAGGAATTGTAAATGGGATCCAACGATAAAAAATGTTGCTTCTCCTCCGGAGCTTACTTTGTTCTTCTTACTCTGATCTTGCCATCGATGATCTGCCAATAATCCTCTGCACTATATTTTCTGAGATTATTCGAATCTTCTCTGCAACGTCTTCTTATAATTCCCATCTATTACATACTTTCTGTACTCATGCCATCTTCACTGTTGTACTTGCCATCAATGACTAGTATACAAGCATGCACTGTCTATTAAATATTTTCCAACATTCTCCCCCTTTGGCATTGATGGCAACACAAGCAACCACATGCATTTGGACTCTCCTCCCAGACTCTTTTCTCCCCCTTTGACATCAATGTCAAAGAAGAAACATGCTCCCCCTGAGTTGTTGCAAAACATACTCCCCCTGTCAACTATGAGCATCTTGGAAACACACCAGATATTCAATAAGTACTCCCCCTGACCAGGTGACAGATTAGACACAAGAAATTATAACCCCCAGCTTTTGACGAAGATATCCAAAAGGGGTTGCTGCTAATGGTTTTGTAAATATATTTGCAATCTGTTCTGTAGAAGATATATAATTTAGTTGAACAATTTTGTTTGTAACTTGTTCTCTGAGAAAATGGTACTTTATTGGAATATACTTAGTCTTGGAATGAAGAATAGGATTCTTGGAGACATTAATGGAACTGGTGTTATCACAGTGAATTGGAATGGGATCAGTGTAAGTTACCTTCAAATCTACAAGAGTTTATATCATCCATAAAATTTGTGTGCAGCAAGTAGCAGTAGCAATCTATTCTGCCTCTGTAGTTGATAATGAAATGGATCCTTGATTTTTACTAAGCCATGGAACTAATGAGTCACCCAGAAAGAATTCTCCTCCACTGGTGCTTTTTCTCTCATCAACACAGTTTTCCCAATCTGCATCTGAATAAGTAGTTAACTTGAAATTTTGATTTCTAGGATACCATAGACCATAAGTCATTGTTCCCTTCAAGTATTTAAATATCCTTTTGACAACTACGAAACTACTTTGTTTAGGAGCAGACTGATAATGACCTACCATTCCAATAGCTTGCATTATATCAGGATGAGATGCTGTGATGTACAAAAGACTACCTATCATAGAGCGATATGACCTTTGATCAACATCAGGTGAGATATCATCTTTACTCAGCTTGCAACCAACCACCATAGGTGTACTAACAGGAGGGGAATCCTCCATCTGAAATTTATTTAACATCTCTTTCAAATATTTTTCTTGAGAGATAAATATTCCTGCAGAACTCTGTTTTAGTTGTAAGCCAAGAAAATATGATAGTTCTCCTATCATGGACATCTCAAACTCTGTTTGCATAGAGTTAGAAAACCACTGGACAGATGATTCATTAGTACAACTAAAAATAATATCATCTACATAAACCAAAACAACTAGTAAATTATCACCTTTAGACTTAATGTAGAGATTGTTGTCAACAGTACCTTTCTTGAACCCTTTGTCTTGTAGAAATTTGTCCAGTCTATAATATCAAGCTCGTGGTGCTTGTTTCATTCAATATAAGGCCTTCTTCAGCTTGTAAACATGATTATGATTATCTGTCAATGAGAATCCTTCAGGTTGATCCATATATACTTCTTCTTCTATATCTCCATTTAGAAATGTTGACTTAACATCCATCTGATAAACTTTAAAGTTCTTATGACATGAATAAGAAAGAAACATTCTGATGGATTCCAATCTTTCCATTGGTGCAAAAGTTTCATCAAAGTCCCGAACTTCAACTTGTGCATATCCTTTACAGACCAATCTGGCTTTATTTCTAACAACTTGCCCTTTTTCATTCATTTTATTCTTGAACACCCATTTGGAACCTATTACATTTTTATCTTCAGGTCTAGGGACAAGCTCCCAAGTATTGTTCTTTTCAATTTGATCAAGCTCTTCATTCATTGCTCTAATCCAATCATCATCTTGGCTAGCTTCCTCAAAAATTTTAGGTTTAGTCATAGATAAAAAGGCAACATGAGATTGTTCTGAGTCTTTAATCAATTTCCTTCTTGTCTGAACTCCTTTATTTATATCCCCAATTATCTGATTTTCAGGATGATTCTTTCTAATAATTCTGAGAGGTGATTTTCCTTCTTTCTACTGATTTGTGTCAGTCTGAGTATTCATATCTTCATCTGATTCAGATTCTTCCTTTTCTGATCCTTGGACCTGTTCATCTTCATCTTCAACTATATCTTTTGTTCTTGGTTCAACACTGCTTACATTTCTGACTGGGATTTCTTCATCAAATTTTATATCTATACAATCAACTAGTTTATGTAGTCTCTTATTGTAGCATCTGTACCCTTTACTATTTGTAGCATAACCCAAAAAGATACCTTCATCAGCCTGGTCATCATATTTGTCAATATTTTCATCATTATTCTTGATATAACATTTACTCCCAAAAACTTTAAAATGCTTGATTGAAGCAGGTCTTCCAAACCATAGTTCATAAGGGGTCTTGTCACTGTGTGGTCTGAGATGAGCTTTGTTAAGGATATGAATAGTTGTATGAATTGATTCCACCCAACAAGTCTGAGATATGTTCCTCTCATTCATCATTGATCTTGCCATTTGTTGTGCTAATCTATTTTTCCTCTCAACAACTCCATTTTGCTGTGGAGTCCTTGGAATTGTGTACTCTCTTTTGATCCCATGTTTATCACATAACTCTTTGAAGTTCCCTGAACTAAACTCTCCTCCTCTATCAGACCTTACTGCCTTTAATATTTTTCCTATTTGATTCTCAGTCAAAGCCTTAAACACTTTGAATTTTTCAAATGATTCAGATTTTTCTTTCAAAAAGGCAACCCAAGTTAGTCTAGAATAGTCATCAATAATCAACATAAAGTAATTTTATTTTCCTGTACCTTCCTTCCTTGATGGTCCACATAGATCCACATGTACTAACTGGAGAGGTTTTTCTATTGAAGGAAAGTTTTTAGATTTGAAATGAGTGCGAGTAAGCTTTCCTATCTGACAGGGTTTACAAACAAAGTCATATGGCTTTGATATCTTCAAAAGATCTTTTACTGCCCCTTGTTTCTGAGTTTGATTATGTGATCAAAATTTAGGTGACAAAGTCTCCTATGCCACAACCAACTTTCATCATATTTGCTTAAGTGACATTCTTCTTTTTCTTCTTTTAATACATAGACATTGTTTTCTGTTCTTATACCTTTTGCAACTAGCTGTCCTGAATCCACAGATTTTATTCTACAGTCTTTAGAGGTAAAAAAAACTTCACACCCCCGGTCACAGACTTGACTGACACTAAGCAGATTATGTTTCAAACCTTCTACAAAAAACACATCTTGAGCTTTCCTTTTGCCAATACTCAAACTTACAATTCCTTTACCTTTTATCTTTCTTGGTGCATCATTTCCAAAAGTTACATTCCCTGATTTGCTATCACTTAGAGTTAGAAAATTACTTTTGTCTCCAGTCATGTGTTTGGAACATCCACTGTCAATATACCAGGGACTATTTTTTCTTTGGGCTGATAGCACTAGTCCACACTTGTCATGTACTTTCTTCTTCCAAACTTTGACATTTTCAGTAGTGGGGATCAAATCTGACTTGTAATTCTTTAAGTGACAGTCTGCAACTTTATGTCCATAATTATGGCAGTTGTAACATTCCGGTTCACTAAATAATAGATCATAACGATTGTTATGCTTATAATTGTTGTTGCGTTTCACCTATGTCCTTTTCCCAGTCATTACATGATTTATAGTCTGTGATTGTTTGTTGCTTGGTTGTCTCAATCTTTGTTGTGGAAGATAGTTATTCATTGAATATCTTGATTGTTCATATCTAAATCTTAAAGAGTAGTTTATAGCTTTGTGACCAAAATTAGAGCAGAA
>ML778123.1:1045347-1064341 GCA_009831015.1 Picea engelmannii | reverse complement strand
GTGCCAATGGGATTTGGGCTAGGTCCGAGGTGGGCGGTGGGGTGGGGGGTTGGGGCTGATGTTGGCGTGATGTCGAGACATCGCACCAGCCCCTTTGCGGGCCTAGCCCAGGTCTTGTGGGCATCGCGGGCCTAGCCCAAGTCCTGTGGACGCCCACAGGACCTGGGCCAGCCCCACAGGCCTGTGTCCATAGGACATGGGCAAGACTCGTGGGGGGCTGACGTGATGTCAGCATCGCGCCATCTAAACTTTATCTTTTTTTCATTTCCTTTTTGTTTTTCTTTGGTTTTCACCATTTTGTTAAGTTTTGTTGTTTTTTTTTAAATTTGGATTTTGAACATATTTTTTTAAATGTGTTTTTGTCGTCATTAAAAAATATATATTTGTGAATATTTTCTCTTTTCTCTTTATTTATTTTTTTATGTAAATTTAAGGAAAAAAAAAGAAGTTACTAAATAAATTTTCAAGTGACCATTTAGGATCTAATTTTGGGTTTTTTATTTGTGTAGGGATTTGTTGTCAAGGCCATAGTTTGAATTAGGTCGTAACTAGCTGTAATTTTAGCATTTAGAAAAAATATTTTTCTTTAGGTAGCGTCATGTGTTTATTTAGGTGTTGATTTTAAGGTTTTTCTAAGCAACTGCTTTATGTTTTAAGGCCATGCTTGAAAAAAGTTGTAATTTTGACCCAGTCAGAAAAATTGGTGCTATCGGTAACACCACGTTTTGATTTGGGGGTTTATTTTAGATTTTTTTTTAGCAACCATTTTATCTTTTAAGCCCATGCTTGAAAAAAGTTGTAATTTTAACTCGGTTACAAAAAATGGTGCTATTGGTAGCACCACTTTTTGATTTGGGGGTTGATTTTAAAGTTTGTTTGAGAAGACATTTGATCCTTTAAGCCCTTGCTTGAAAAAAGTTGTAATTTTGACCCGGTTACAAAAAATGGTGCTACCGGTAGCACCACTTTTTTATTTGGGGGTTGATTTTCATGTTTTTATGAAAAAATATGTGTTTTAAGGGCTAGAGTTCTCATTTTGAGGTCACAGTTCTCATTAAGTCGGTAACTATGTTTGATGTGCTTGGATGTACCTCCCTAGAACAAGGCAACAAGAAAACAATATTTTTTGCAAGTACAAATTTGATGTTAGTGCTTCATAAACCCTGGACTAGTCAATAAAAGTAATAAGTTGATACTAGATGAAGAAAACATAATTTTATAACAACAATATTTACAAGATAAAATATTCACATTAAATTCTTTAAAAGAGCTCCACAATGACCAAAAATAATAACCCAATAATAGTAATGTACTAACAGTTGTCAGAAGCTAATTAGGCAATGTAAAACTCAACTTTTTCAATTGCTTTTAAGTGATTTTACTACTGTAATAAATGGTTGTAGCTTACTTTTGTAACAACAACAAGCAAGTTAGTAGATTGGTCTATTCTAGGGTTAGGAAAAGTTAGTAAGTTTCTTGAGGTAAAAGACTTAAGGGTTGGTTTCATCAATCATTCAATTTCAAGGTCTAAATCAGTGTTTGTTTAGGAATAATAGAGTCACTTTGCAACAACAAACTTAAAGGAACAAATGATATTGTGAGAGCTAGAGACAAGAAGGTCAATAATTGAGGTGTTGGTAACCCAAGGCCTCAATCACCAAACCCTAAGAGGAAAGTGGCCACTAGGAAGTAGGTAACCCTAGGACTTAGTGGTTTTCCTCTTTCTTTAGCTCAATGATGAATTAAAAGATGGCTTGATGAAACAAGTGATGCTAGGGTGTTGCAATGGCAGGGATCTAGCACAATCCTTCAAGAGGTAGGGTTTCTAGCATAATCTAGTAGGTGAAAAAGTTGTTAAGGCAAGAACAATAACCTGTGCTTTGACCTCCTAGGGTTTTAAGCTAGCAATTTGATAATATTGGAAGAAATGAAAAGTAAATGTACCATAACCATTCAAAGTAAAGAATAATTGCAGAATTTTACTTACATTCACCAAGAATAATCTAGCAATAGGCCTAGAAAAATGCCAAAATATACCAAAATTAGCATCCTTCAAGGAGTGCACACCAAATTTCAGTTAATAAACCCTAAGTAGGGAACAAATTTCAGACCTCACTTAGTGTGAGTGAAATATGATGAATAATACAAGGGAAAAAACCCTTATTTATACAGTTACAATGACCTTTAATTTCCAAATTAGGTAAAAAAGGCCGACATGGCCAGTTTACATCTAATATCCACTTTTTTACATAAAAATGATGAATTAAACCCTAAATCAATCAAAAAAGGTGACGCAATTCCCTTTTACGGTGACGTTAGGCATCTCAGGTGAAATGTTGGCCTCTGGGAGAAAAACGTTAGGCCTCCCAAGCCCTTTGGATCAAGCCACATGTGCCACTTGGAACACAACTGCCTCCAAAGTGTCCATCAAATGTGGTTGACGTCAAGGGTTACAGAGGTGATGTCATGGGCATTCCAAGGACAACATCATAGTGGGAGGGAAAGACCCCCCTAGGTCGAGGCCTGCCAGGCTGTCTCTGGTGGAACGTCCTCCTCTCTCTTCGGTGCAAGCCCCTGATATGTGTATGCCACTTCCTGGGGTATCAACATCCAACTGGTGGGATTTTATACCTATGGAGGCCCGAACTAATCATCTCCCCATGTGTACCTGTCTGTCGGGTGTGGCCCTGCAACAAAAAAATGTATGCCCTCCATGGGATCATAAGTCACAGGGATCATAGCAATGTCAATCATGTATAATAATCAAGTTATCTAAACATGTGCATAAAACCCCCTTTTTCCAGACAAGTGATCAAAGACGTTATGCTATTCTACAAGCCAGGTTTGGAGAGGGTTTCAGGAGGTCCTACTGGGCTAATTCTCATTGGACGTGGGATTTTTTCAGGTGAAGGAAAATCTAGGTCATGTAAGTGGATGAGGTGGTGTAGGGATGTTTGAGAAATGGGTGCAGTGATGATAGGGAAATGTATGCCTTACCTATGGGTGCCTTTGAAGAGGGTGAGATACACATTGTCATGGATGAAATTTTTTCCAAGCCCATTAAATTCCTTTTACCTTTTTATCTTATCGATTTTTCTTTCAAGAGACTAGTTAGGGGACACTACCCTAGCATGGTGACTAGTGGTGACAATGTTACCCAGAAGAATTTCACAGAGATGATAAGGCTGGTTCGTAATGAGACCCCCTTTATCTTGTTTATGCCACCAAGAGACACTACCTTGGCATGGTGACCATCTAAATGGTAGTGTCATACCGCTACATTCCCATGGACGTAATAGGATTTCTCGTGATGAGACCCCCTATCCTCCAACTAGGTCTTGATTTTATTATTTTATGGGTCGCACCATTTCTTACTGAGAAGCATTTTATTGCTTTCTCAGGGATCCCTGGGAAAATAATCTATTTTTTTTTTTTCTTTGGGATTTTATATTTTTCCAGCTACTTTTACCCTTTGGGCGTTTAGCCCCTTCTTCCCACAAGGCAAGGTACAACCCTTTGCTAGCTTGGAAAACCCAATGCCCGAACCAATGTAGGGGATGGATGAGAGGGAAAATTATGAAAAGTGATGAGTTTGGTGGGAATACACAATGACCTTTCATGAACCCACCTAGTGGAAACTCAAATCCTAAGGGAACCAACTTGCTAGGGCATCCTGTCATTCACCCCAGGTGTGGATAAGTGGAAAGGCATAAAGTCCAAGAACACATCAGAAAGAAAAAGAATTAAATGCACATATTAAATTGGTTTGAGAATCAGAGTGAGACATAGCATGATACCCATAATCATTACCTCATGGAGCAAGACCCACTGTTGTTAAAGGACCAAGCTGATGGGATGGATGCTACTATTACTGATAGGATGGATGCACTGAAGAATAAAGATGAGCCCTCCAGGACCAGGCTCAAGTCAATATGGCTCTCGTTACTCCATGTATAGGACCTGTGGGCCTCGAGACATAATCTCCTTAGTTATCCCTAGGCTAGGGGATAACAATCCCCTTATGGCATAGATCTAAGCATGGTCCTCACAGGAAGATGCTTTGAAGAAGTCTAGAAGAAGTCCTAGAAATATGGTTAAATGCTTAAGTAACCCCAGAGGTGTGGTCATGAAGCTCGAAGTTGTTTTAAGAAAAAGAGTGTGAAGGGCATTGTAAATGCATGAAAAACCATCATAGATGGATACTTCTCGTCATGCCATTTCCAATGGTAGGTGGTATGCCACGTGGTTCCTCGCGGTTGAGGAGATATTCCCTATTGAAGATGTTTGCCCCGAAGTATGATTAAGAATCCCTAAACAGTTGTAAAAAGAAGTGACAAGTCGGCCCGAAATTAATTAAAATATGATCCATATGGATGCTAGTGTCCTCTTACCTATTCCAGCTGGTTCATTTTGGCGGTTTTTTAGTTTGGTAGTTTTTTCCTAGTTTTTGGGTCCTTGACTTCTGGGGTCATTTTGAGGCCCTAAAGAACGTTTTTAGGGCTCTCCACAGTCGAAGTGTGGGTTATGTCTAAGTCCGATAGCAACATGTGTATTCCTCGGATAGATATTTCCAATGGGATATCGCGCGCCTAAAACAGAGATTGTATGCAAATGTTACGACCCTAGGAAGTTGATGTACTAACTTACCCTAATGGGGCCCACATGAATTTTGGCGCTTCATCTCTAGGGTTAGGTTTTTGGATGTCTAGAGTTTTTGCATTCATGTTTATTGTAAAAATTCCTTGATAGCCTCATTGTAATCATCTTCTTGTGAATGAGCACAACCATCACATCTCTTCTCAAAGATAAGCCGCCACCATTCTAGCAAGCTTGTTTTCCGTTGCATTTTATAGTTTTAGCTTATTTCCTTATTGAATAGAATTTTTTTTTATTGTATCTCTATTATTCTATATTAGGCATATTTTAACAACCTGTATTCATTTTGTTCTTCTCATAAAATCTGTATTAGTGGTATCATAGTTCTCATCTCCTTGTCGTTCTTAATCCATGTCCCCAATGAGGTCAGGGTACAAAGAATTGGGTTTCAGGCTTGTTTCTCTTGAGGAAAAAATATCTCATAGGCCCAAGAGACCTCTCATGGCAGGAGAAAATAAAGGTGATAGGATAGGAGATCCTTTCAAAAAAATTGTTGAGGAATCCCTCACACAACAGAGGAACGAGATGATGGATAGTTTCATGCAAATCCTTCGGTGGCTACCAATAGGCAACACATCTTCCTTGAGCGGAGGTGTCGCCCCCTTAAAGGTACAAATCAACTTTTATATTCCTATATTTGAAGGTCAGGTAGACGCATATGCCGTAGACAAGTGGTTGAATCTACTAGAAGGGTATTTTTCTATCCATAAATTTTTGAATAGAGAAAATATTACTTTTGTGCTCCTCAAAGTCATTCCCTATGTCAAAGATTGGTGGGAAAATTTCTGTGATAAAAATGAAACAAAGGAACCCTCATTATTTGCAGTCACGGTCACCTAGGAATCCTTTAAGAGTGCGATTAAGGAACAATACTACCATGTCAGAAGTTATGACGACCTGTATACAAAATGGACCACATTATGGCAAGAAAGAGACTAAGCAGTGCCCGAGTTCACAAATATCTTCAATACCTTGCGCACCAAGATGGTTATCAAATATTATGAGTGACATCTATTTCTCAAGTATCGTAGTGCTATGCATTGCTACATCTAGACCAAAATGGAATTTCTGAACATCTTGTCCTTGGGAGCGACCTATCGATATGCCATCAAAATTGAGAAAAATCTCAAACAAAAGATGTGGCAATTTGGGCCTGGGAACCCCTCACATCAAAATAAAGGAAAGGGTGGCCCCTACCCGTAGAAAAAATGACAGAGAAAATATGGACAACATTAGGAAAACCAGTCTAAGATGAAAGAAAATAAGGACACCGGAAAGACAAATAAAGATACTGGGAAGTGGTGCGACTTCCATAAGAGCCCCTAGCATAACACTGTTGATTGTCGCTCAAAGAAGTCATTGGTGGAAGAAGTGAAAGGATCTGAATCAGATGCGGGTTCTGACTCTGAGTCAGAACCAGAAAGGGGGAGACAGATCATTGATGTGGAACCCAATGCTGCCATTTCTATCACCAAGCTCTAGCCCGGTGAACCAGATGCACCAGAGGAAGGCGAGCACCTTTTCCATTCACAAATGTGGGTGAAAGGTACCCCACTGAACTTGATCGTTTATAGAAGTAGCCAAAAGAACCTCATCTTAGCATAGGTCGTCAAACCGCTAGCCCTGCCAACAAAGACACAACTGCAACCCTACACCATTGGAAGACTCCTCTAAGGAAGCAATCTCCGCATCAACCAACAATGCCGACTGCCATATGACATGAATCCCTTCAAGGATGAGGTATTGTGTGATGTTTCTCATCTCAAAGTTTGTAATGTTCTTTTGGTCCAACCTTATTTATGGAAGCCTCATGTTGTATATGAGTCTAGGCCTCGAAGTGTTATTATTAGTTTGAACAAGAAATTGTATAGGATACCAAAGCTAGTCCCATCTAGTTCTATTTCCTTGATCTCTTCCAAGAAGTGAAGGAATGTCATCTATCATACCAAGAAGTTTGTTTTCTTGGTGATTCTCTCTCAGAGTGAGAGAAATATCGCAACCACATCCAAGGCCTCTGTGGCCGATCTCTCCACACAACAAAATCAAGTGGATAAGGTCGTGGAAGAATACTTAGATATCTTCTCATCATTGACCAGGGTACCTCTTTAGTGTCAGGTCAAGCATCCCATCGATCTGACCCCTAGCGCACCACTACCCAATGTGCCATTTTACCATTGCTCTCTTTTGTAAAATGAAGAGATCAAGAGGCATATCAAAGAATTGCTCCACAAGGGGCACATCCATCCTAGCTCATCACCTTGTGGGATCCTAATCGTGTTGGTGTAGAAGAAAGGCAGTACCTGGCGACTCTCCATTGATTACCAAGCCCTAAATAAAATCATAGTATGGAACCCGCGGTACCCGATTCCATGAATCGATGACCTCCTTGATCAGCTCACGAGGTCCAAATACTTCAGTAAGATTTATCTAAAGTTTGGATACCACCAGGTCCAAATAGAATAGACAGATGTATGGAAGACTTCCTTCAAGTAAAAATAAGGTCTTTTCAAATGGTTGGTCATTCCCTTTTGTTTGAAAAATTCTCGAGTAACTTTCATCAGGATGATGGATGATATCCTATGACCTTTCACCAATACATTTGTAGTGGTTTATCTGGATGACATCCTCATCTACAACAAATCTTGGGCAGAACATTTGCATCATATTCAATAGGTTCTACACACCTTACGATAGCACAAGATATATGCCAACTTGGAAAAATGCTCCTTCAGCATGGACAGGGTCCATTACCTAGCATACATCATTGATTAACATGGTGTGCATGTGGATCCAGCTAAGATCCAGCTCATCCATGACTGGCTAGCCCCAACCACACTCATTAAGCTTCAGAGCTTCTTGGGCCTGGCCCATTTCTATTATAGGTCCGTGTTGGGATTCTCCCATATCGCATGGGCCCTCAGCCAAGTAAACATGGTTGTTGGCAAGGAAAAATTTGTGTGGGGCCTGTCCCAACAACAAGATTTTGATGATTTGAAGCAATGCTTGTGCTCAGTCCCAGTACTTTCATTACTGGACCTACAACATCCCTTTTATATCAAGACAGATGCTTCAGACTATGTTATGGGTGTCATTCCCACTCAACACGACCACCCCGTGGCCTATGATAGTGAGACACTATCTGATGTTGTCCATAAATACCCTATGTATGAAAAATAAATGTAGTCCATTGTGTAAGCCTACCACCAGTGGAGAAATTACATTCTTGGGAAAGAGATAGACATCCACACTGATCATAAGCCACTGCATTTCATGTAGACACAAGGAAAATTGAAGAATGAATGCCATCATAAATGGTCCACTTACTTGCAGCAGTTCCACCTCAACATCAAGTATAAAACATGAAGTGCCAACAGAGACACTGACTTCCTCATCCTACCTATAGTCATGACACTCACCATGGTGCTAGACTCTTGTAGCCATGAGACCTCCAGATGGCCCCACCTCTATGCCACAGACCTTGACTTCACCACCACCTACCAAATGTTGGGCACAAACTCATTTGCTTCTAATTTCCATATTCAGGATGGGTTTTTGTGCCATCTGAGCCATCTCTACATTCCATCAAGTGAGAGAGCGAAGTTGATCTAGAAATCCCACTACAATCGGGTGGCAGGGCACTTCTGTGTCAAAAAGATAATTTCAATGCTGCAAAAAAATTTCTACTGGCCAAAACTTCGACAGGATGTCAACAAGTATATCTGATCCTACACCGCCTGCTCTATTGCCAAACCAACCACTAAGAAATAGGGCCTATACACCCCTATTCCTACTCCTGACAGGCCATGGGAATCTATCTCAATGGACTATATGTCAGGCCTTCCATACACCAAGAGGGGAAATGATTGTGTTTTGTGGTTGTTGATCATTTTCTGAAGATGGAAATTACGAATGCCTACAAGAATATCATCACAGCAGAGGCCACTGCCAAGATATTCTTTGAACGAGTATGGGCACATTTTGGAATCCCACAAACCACTGTATCAGATCAGAACAGTCAATTCCTCAACACATTCTTGTCGAGCCTCTAGTCACTGCTGGACACCAAGCACACCAAATCCATTGCTTTCCACCCCCCAGATAGATGGCCAAACTGAGTTCGTCAATCGAATGATCATGCATATATTGTGCATGTACAGTTCCAAGAATCCCCACACATGGGATGAGAGTCTTCCCTATGTTCATCATAGTTACAACTGAGTGCTACATTTCTCAACCAACCACAACCCCTTTCAGGTGGGGTTGGGATTCCAACCATTGGGACCCATGGATGTTGCACTTCCCCTTGTGACCACTTCGGCCAAGTCGTCCCCTACTCCAATTGATGCTGAAAAATCCACCTCATTCATTGAGAAGATCTAGCACATCCGCCAACAGGTTCAGGATATTTTACATAATTCCAATTCCATGTACAAGTAGTGCCATGACCAACACCGGGTGCCACATAAGTTTCAGATGGGAGACAAAATTTGGTTTCACTTGCAGAAAGAACGCCTCATAGGGCCCCATTGAAATCTTTGACCACTCTATTATGGACCTTACACCATTACCAAGGTTGTGGGTGACACTACTTTTGATCTCAACATTCCCCCCTTCCTTGGTCTGCACCTAGTATTCAATGTGGCTCTCATTCAGCCATACTTCCCACCATTATTTGACACCTCAGAGATAACAGAACAATTGACACCAACAGAGCTCAAACTTGACTGCATGCAATAGGAATCCGATGATCAAATTTGGGACACACAGGTCAAGGGCACTCTACAACAAAGGATCCAACTTTATCGAGTTGTCAAAGTAGGGAAGCTCCTGCACCAAGGCAAGTGGCTCATCCAGGGCCAAATTCAACAAAAATTTCTTCATCTAATGGGGGAACTCAATGAAATGGAGACCATTTCTTCCTCGGGGGGGGGATTGATCCATATTGATTTCAATGGCCTCCCACCTATTCCAATTGGTTCATTTGGGCATTTTTCTAGTTTGGCAGATTTTTCCTAGTTTTTGGTTTCCTGACTTCCTGGACCGTTTTGAGGCCCTAAACATCGTTTTTAGGAATCACCACTTTCAGATTATATTTATAATTAGAATATGCTAGCAACATGTTTATTCCTCGGATAGACCTTTCCAATAGGATATCATGTTCCTAAAACTAAGATCGTATGTAAAAGTTACGACCCTGGGAAGTTGATGTACTAGCTTAACCCAACGGGGCCCACATGAATTTTGGTGCTTTATCTCCTAGGGTTAGGTTTTTGGATGTCTAGGGTTTTGGAATTAATGTTTATTTTAAAAATGCCTTGAGAGCCTCATTGTAATCATCTTCTTTCGAATGAGCACAACAGTCACATCTCTTCTCAGAGATAGGTTGCCACCATTCCAACAAGCTTATTTTCCGCTACATTTTACAGTTTCAACTTATTTACTGATTGAATAGAAACCAATTTTATTGTAGCTCTGTTATTCTATATTAATCATATTTTAATAATCTTTATTCATTCCACTCTTCTCATAAAATCCATAATAATGGTATCAGAACAGTCTACTCCTTGTTGTTCTTAATACATGTCCCCAACGAGGTCACGGTACAAAGAATTGGGTCTCAAGATTATTTTTATTAAGGACAAAATCTCTTTCACTCCCAAATGACCTCTCATGGCAGGAGAAAATAAATATGACGAGACAAGAGATCCTTTCAAAAATTTTCTTGAGGAATCCCTCACACAACAGAGGAACGAGATGATGGATAATTTCACACAAATCCTTCAGCAACTACCAACAGGCGACACATATTCCTTGAGCGGAGGAGCCTCCCCCTTCAATGTAAAATTAAATTTTGATATTCCTAAAATGGATATCGTATGCAAAAGTTATGACCCTAGGAAGTTGATGTACTAGCTTACCCCAACGAGGCCCACATGACTTTTGGTGCTTCATCTCCTAGGGTCAGGTTTTTGGATGTCAAGGGTTTTGTCATTCATGTTTATTGTAAAAAGGTCCTTAGAGCCTCATTGTAATAATTTTCTTGCGAATGAGCACAACCGTCACATCTCTTCTTAGAGATAAGCTGCCACCATTCCAACAAGCTTATTTTTCGTTGCATTTTACAGTTTCATCTTATTTCCTTATTGAATAGAAGCCAATTTTATTATATCTTTGTTATTCTATATTAAGCACCCTTTAATAATCTATATTCATTTCATTCTTCTCATAAAATCCAGAACAATGGTATCAGAGAGGTATTCTCCTTGTTGTTCTTAATACATGTCCCTAATGAGGTCAGGGTACAAAAAATTGGGTCTCGAGCTTGTTTCTCTTGAGGGAAAAAGATCTCACACACCCAAACGACCTCTCACAGCAGGATAAAATAAAGACGATGGGACAAGAGATCCCTTCAAAATGTTGCTTGAGGAATCCCTCACACAACAAAGGAACGAGATGATGGATAGTTTCGCACAAATACTTCAGTGACTACCAATAGGCAACACATGTTCCTCTAGCGGAGGCACCGCCTCCTTCAAGGTACAAATAAAATTTGATATTTCTATATTTGAAGGTCAGATAGACACAGATGCTATAGGAAAGTGGTTGAATCTACTAGAAGGATATTTTTCTGTCAATAACTTTTCGAATAGAGAAAATATTACTTGTGCACTCCTCAAAGCCATTCCCCATGTCAAAGATTGGTGGGAAAATTTCTGTGATAAAAAGGAAACAAAGGAACCCTAATTATTTATAGTCATGATCACTTGGGAATCCTTCAAGGATACTATTAAGGAACAATACTACCCTGTCGGAAGTTATGATGACCTGTATACAAAATGGACTACACTGCAGCAAGAAAGAGACCAAGTAATGATCGAGTTCACAAATATCTTCCATACCTTGCGCACCAAGATGGGTATAAAATATTTTGAGTGACATATGGTGCTCAAGTATCGTGGTGCTCTGCATCGATACATCCAAAACAAAATGGAATTTCTGGACATGTCATCCTTGGACACGACCTATCGATATGCCATCAAAATTGAGCAGAAGCTCAAACACAAGATGCGGCAATTTGGGACTTGAAGCATCTCATAGTAAAAGAAAGGAAAGGGCGACCCCTACTCGCAAAACAAAGGACAGAGAAAAGATGGACAACATTAAGACAACCAGTCCAAGCCACAAGTAAAGAAGGACATTGAAAAGACAAGGAAAGATACTGAGAAGTGGTGCGACTTCCATAAGAGCCCTAGCATAACACTGCTAATTTCCATTCAAATCATTCATTGGTGACAAAAGTGAAAGCCTCTAAATTAGATGTGGGTTCTGAATCTGAATCAGAACCAGAAAGGGGGAGACATATCATTGATGCAGAACCCAATGCCACCTTTTCTACCACCAAGCTCCAACATGGTGAGCCAGATGATCCATAGGAAGGCGAGCTCCTTTTCCATTCACAGATGTGGGTAAAAGGCACCTCACTGCACTTCATCATTGATAGCGGTATCTAGAGGAACCTCATCTCAGCAGAGTTCGTCAAGCGGCTAGCCCTTCTGACAACGCCACACTTGCAACCCTACACCATTGTATGGCTCTGCCAAGGAAGCGATCTCCTAGTCAGCCAATAGTTTCGATTATCATACAACATCAATCGCTTCAAGTATGAGGTATTTTGTGATGTTTCTCCTCTCGAAGTTTGTGATGTTATTTTGGGCCAACCTTGTTTATAGAAATGTCATGATGTATATGAGTCTAGGCCTCGAAGTGTTATTATTAATTTGAACATGAAATTGTACAGGATACTCGAGGTAATCCCACCTAGTGCTATTTCCTTGATATCTTCCAAGAAATGTAGGAAGGTCATCTCTCAGACTGGGAAATTTTTCTTCTTTGTGTTTCTCTCTCAAAGTGAGTGAAAGATCGTAGCCACATCCAAGGTCTTCATGAATGATCTCTCCACACAAAATAAGAAAGTGGATAAGGTCGTGGAAGAATACTCAGATATATTCTCCTCACCAACCAGGGTACCTCTACACTATCATCTCAAGCATCCCATTGATTTGACCCCCATTGCACCACTACCCAATGGGCCAGTTTACTGCCACTCTCTATTGGAAAATGAGGAGATCAAGAGGTAGATCTAGGAACTTCTCCACAAGAGGCACATCTTTCCCAGCTCATTGCCTTGTGGGATCCCAATCATGTTGGTGCAGAAGAAAGATGGAACCTATCAACTCTGCATTGATTATCGGACCCTGAATAAAATTACAGTCCAGAACCAGTACCTGATTTGTCGAATCGATGACCTCCTTGATCATCTCACGGAGGGAAAACACTTCAGTAAGATTGGTCTGAATTCTGGCTACCACCAAGTCCCAATAGAACAAAAATATGTATGGAAGACCACCTTCAAGTCACAATAAGGTATTTTCGAATGGTTGGTCATGCTCTTTGGTTTGACAAATTATCTAACAAATTTCATGAGAATGATGGAAGATATCCTACGAACTTTCACCAATACTTTTGTAGTGGTGTATTTGGATGACATCCTCATCTACAAAAAGACTTGGGCGAAACACTTGCATCATATTCAGTAGGTTCTGCACACCCTGCGACAACACAAGCTATATGCCAAATTGGAAAAATGCTCATTCAATATGGACAAGTTCCATTACCTAGGCTACATTGTTGATCAACATGGTGTGCATGTGGATCCAACCAAGATTCAATTCATCTGTGACTAGATAGAACCAACCACACTCACTGAGCTTCAGAGCTTCTTGGGCATGGTCAATTTCTATCATAGGTTTGTGTTGGGATTTTCCCATATTGCATGGGCCCTCAGCCAAGTAACCGAGGGTGGTGGTAAGGAAAAATTTGTGTGGGGCCTATCCCAACAACAAGTTTTTGATGATTTAAAGAAACGCTTCTTCTCAACCCCATTACTTTCATTACCAGATCAGAAACAATCCTTTGAGATCGAGACAAATGCTTCAGGCTATGTTGTGGGTTCCATGCTCACTTAGCATGACCACCCCATGGCCTTTCATAATGAGACACTATCTGATGTTGTCTGAAAGTACCCTACGTATGACAAATAAATGTACTCCATTGTGCAAGACTGCCGCCAGTGGAGGCATTACACTCTTGGGAAAGAGACAGTCATCCACACTGATTATAAGCCACTGCAGTTCATGCAAACACAAGGTAAATTGCAGAATGATCGCCATCAGAAATGGTCCACTTAATTGCAGTTGTTCCACCTCATGAACATCGAGTATAAAACATAAAGTACCAATAGAGTCACTGACTTCCTCAACCGACCTCCATTCATGACACTGACCATGATGCTAGAATCTTGCATCCATGAGGCCTTCGTATGGCCCCACCTCTATGAGACAAACCTTGACTTTTCCACCACCTACCAAATGTTGGGCATAAACTCAGTTGTCTCTAATTTCCATCTTCAAGATGAGATTTTGTGCCATCTGGGCCATATCCACGTTCCATCAAGCAAGCGAGCAAAGTTGATCTGGGAATCCCACTATAGTATGGTGGCATGACACTTCAGCATCTAAAAGACAATGATAGTGCTATAGAAACATTTCTACTAGCCAAAACTTTGACAGGATGTTATCCAGTATATCTGATCTTGCTTCTCCTACGCTATTGCCAAACCACCCACTAAGAACAAAGTCTTGTACGCCCCTATTCCTACTCCTGACAGGCCATGGGAATCCATTTCAATGGACTACATGTTAGGATTTACATCAACTAAGAGGGTAAATGGCTGTGATTTTTTGGTTGTTGATAATTTTTCCAAGATGGTGATTATGGCCGCCTACAAGAAGAGCATCACAGAAGATGCCACTGCCAAGCTATTCTTTGAATGATTATGGGTACATTTTGGAATCCCACTAACCATTTTCTCATATCGGGATAGTCAGTTCCTCAACACATTCTGGTCAAGCCTCTAGTCACTACTGGACACCAAGCTCACCAAATCCACTGCTTTCCACCCCCAGACAGACGACCAAACTGAGGTCTTCAATCGAATGATCGTGCATATCATGCGAATGTACAATTACAATCACCCCCGCACATGGGATGAGAGTATTCCCTATGTTCAACATGTTATCACCCTATAAGTTATAGGAATCAACTAGTGACTAAGATATTATCTGTCTCTAGTGTTTTGTTGACAAATGATTTTTCATTCTGCAAATAATTTGAAAGGAAAAAAGAAAAGAAAAAAAAAAGAGGGCATAAAAGAATTGAAATAAAAGCCCCATGTAATAATAGTAACTTGGTCCATACCTTTCAAGCATGGCCAAGTTCTTTTTAAATTTGATGTTGATAGGGTAGTGAATGATTTGGCTAAACAGTTTAATCTTAGCCAAAGTGTCTAGGTTATATTAGTGAATAAATCTGGCCAGACTGTGTAATCTTGGTCAGATAGCCCCAGGGTAGAGTAAATTCTTAACCCAACAATTTAATATGGGTTAAATGTCGTAGGAAAATAGGTTAGTATGTAGGCTAGTTGCTTTATTGTTTCACTCCAATAAAACCATCTTGATGTAAAATGTTGCACCATGTCTCAAATGCCTAAAAGATAGTTTGGTCGAAGCCCCATGGTGGTGTCTACTTGAAAGTTTGGGAAAAAACCCATAAAAACGCATTTATCCTAAGTTTTCCTAGCGCATGTGATTTTCTGCACCCCATTTATACTCTCTGCACATACTGACAGTCCTGATCACGACGCCCAGATCTATGGTGCACAGAGAATTTCGGACCCCCCTGATCGTTCTGCTTTTAGCCGGGGGGGGGGGGTCCGGAATCGCTGATAACATTTGCGCACATTTGGACGGCCCAGGGATGAGTGCTTAAATCAACGGTCCAGATTGGATTCCGGACCCCCCCGTCTGTTTTTCCTTTAATGGAGGGGGGGGGTCCAGAATGAGTAATAAAAGGCACGCTAAGAACTGTGGCCCAGAAACAGGCGTGCATATCAATGGCCTACAATGGATTTCGGACCCCCCCGGATGATCTTCTTTTAACCAAGGGGGGGGTCCAGAATGGTTATCTCCCTCCGGCGGGCCCCTTGTCATATGTGGCATAAATCAATTGGTCCCGAAGTCCCGTCACCATCTGCTATCTAACAGACCCCCCGTCACTTATGGACGTCATCTTCCACTGGTTCCACTTGTTCCTGAGTTAGTCCCATCCCATAACTGCTGTCATTCCCCTACCCCCTTTCACTCATGGAAAGCCCCTTATTGCGACTTTTACCTCCAATCCCTAGCCTCCACATCACCCGTTCGTATTTTTCGGCCACCGTCACCTGCCATCTCACCCCCAAGTGGCCTGTTGTCCATTTATTACTGGATAACCTATCCATTATCCAGCTGACCTGTCTCCCGCGCCCGACCGACCCCATTTTAAATAAAACTACCATTATTTCCTCTACTTTTGCTATTCACCCGTCGCACTAGAGAAATTCATCACTTAATCCTCCATTATATTCTGTCGCCCTCATCCACAGTAAGTCGACCCCACTAACTTTGTGTTTATTGCAGGTACTGTTGCAGAAATGGTGCCAAAGCCCAGACAAGCAGAAGGAGAGGAGAATTTGTTTCTCCCGCCTCCTGTCGACCTGGACAAGATCCCACTGGTCGACAAAGATAGATTAATCGCAGATACCAAATGCGATTTTGATTTCTCATACCTCCAGTCATGGCTTAGGGAAGTGTTCCTGGACCAGAGTGATGAAATTGGACTCTGGGAGTCCAATTTACCCCTTTACCTTTTTCCCCAGATCCACCATTTTCCCGAGTTCATGCTTAAATGTTAGGCTCACTATATTCCTGAACAAAGAGCCATCATCTCCTCGTCCGGAGACACCCTATTCCTCATCACGCCCGAAGACATCGACCAGATGATGCAAATTCCCCGTGTCGACTCTGCGTCTCCTTTCAACCTGGAAATCCTCAAAGAGTTGTATCAGAAGATGACTTTTCCCCAAAGAGCTCAAATATTTGAGCTTTTCCTTCCCACCTCCGCTCAATTCCCTTCCACAAATCCCCCTTACCCATCATCCATGTTCTCCACTAAGGGAAACTAGGTCATTTCTTCCCTTTGTGCTTTGCTAGGGTACTATTTCAACCAGTGGGTAGATGAGCCCATTCTGGGTTTTCTATCTATTTTCTCCAACGATGAAAATCCCACCACCCAGTTTGATTTCAGCACCTTCTTGGCAGAAAATATTCACGAACAATTCATGAATTTCGACACAGAAGGCATGTTTAGATATTCATCAATATTAGCCTACTTGTTCATCTTTTTCCATGTGGATAAGTTTGCATTTTCCATGCAGAAGATGGATGCATATGGTAAACCTCAGGAAGTCATAGTGTGCACCTCTTTGCTGAAGCACAACTCCACAGAGTATAGCTTCAAGGCGTTTATCGATCTATTCTACCACCCTGTGGTAAGCATGCTGAGCGGCATGCCCGAGCCTCGAATAAATGACGAAGTCCATAGAATCCTGTATCTCTCAGACAACACAAAGACCGGGGATTGGTACCTGTACCAAAATCATACCGATATCAGAGTATACGGTTGCGAGTTGGCTCCGTATAAGCTGCCCAAATATTTGCCTGTCAGAATCTTTGATTTAGAATACATAAGGCAGATTATGAATTCAGATGATATCCACTTTGTATCTTTGAAGAAAAATTAACAAATTTGAATCAAGGGGCAGATTGGCTCCTTCATCTGCAATAGTCGTGGCACCGGGGAAGAGGCTGATAGGATGTTGAAAGAAATGAAGTTCTTTATGAGCTTCCCATGGCACTATGATCCTTATGGGATCATATCAGAGATGAGGGTGAAGAACAAGAACATCCCCTATGTTCACGAAGCTAGGCCCGAGGTGGAAAAATTTGCAAATCAAACAGTGTGGGTGCTTAACATGTTGGTTGAAGTGGAATAGCAAGTTCCCCCGACCACTGTGCCACCAACGACCATGCCACAGGTCCCGAAGGAAAAAAGGCCTCGACTAGATTTATCGTGGCCTGTCACAGAGGTATCGTTCGAAGAATTCCAGTTGCACACTAAGAGGCCCAAGACAATTTCAGTTCCTGGCCTGACTGGAGAAACCGAAGCCCTGCCTACCATAGTGACTAAGTCTTTGATTCCACCCTTCAGTTCAAGCCTTCATAAAGACATCACCCCAGTAGTACCGAAGAAATCCACAGACTCCCCACTAGACACTCATCCAGGCAAGACCGGGCCCAAGTTGAGCATTTTCGAGAAGTATGAGCTGATCAAGAAGAAGAACTAGACCCTTACCAACAGTACTTATGCTCAGTTTCGGAAGCAGACGTCGACTGTGCAGCATAGGCTGTTGTCTGCATTTGACACAGAAAAGGGCAAGATGCACATGGCCTTCCTCCAGGAACAGGTACTAGACCCCAAGGTGATCACAGACTACAAGAGGGCCACCTTCGAATTCCAGATGAAGGATGTGCACCCAGCAGATCAGATGGATCTACACAAGCAGACAGGGGAGATGGTATTCCATACATTGGCGCATGCTTCTACTTCTGTGGCAAAATTACAGGTATCATTGAACAACTCTCAAATGCAACTCAAGCTAGAGAAGATATCGTCCTTTGCGAAGGACAATAGAATCAAAACTTTGGAGGAGCTAGTCCTCAAGATCGGCTATGACCCTTCGAATGTCAAAGAAGCAAAGGAGATGATAGCGAAGAAGAATGCCGACATTGCCTCCTTGAGGAAACAACTGAAGCTCCCACCCACAAAGGACTTGCAGGCGAAGGAGATAGCAGAGAAAGAAGGCGAGAAGGAAGAAATGCTCAAGCTGCTCATGGAGCAGAATGCACAACTCAAAGAAATGGAAGCAGAGATGGAGAGATTATTGAAAGAGAAGGAGTAGCTGAAGCCAATGGAGGTCATTCCATTGAGCACCATTCCGATCTCAGGAGCAAGTGCAGCATTAGTGACAACAATTCCATCCGCAACTCCATTGACATCCTGTTAGCGATATTTCTCGCTAGGGGAATCAGAGATCAAATGAATGGGTTAGAACCCACCCGTCCAAAGTTTTGGGCGATAATGCGCCCGTGGTAAACAGTAAGCAAGATCGGACGGTCTGGATCAGTGCGCCCGGATCAACGGCGCACAGCAAATTCCGGACCCGCCTTGCCTTCCGACCTTTAAGCAAAGGGGGGGGGTCTGGAATCGGGGGCGCATCTCTCCGACGGCCCAGATGAGCACGCCCGGATCAACGGCGATAAAGGTCATTCCGGACCCCCCC
>ML778123.1:1021719-1035381 GCA_009831015.1 Picea engelmannii | reverse complement strand
TAAATCATATAGAGAGATCCCTCTCTGAAGTTGGAAGGGCTAGATCCCAGCTTCAAAAGTGGTTGGATAAAGTTACCTTTGTAGATTTCTTTTGTTTTCAACCTCTAGGAAATTTACCAAGTGCTAACATAGTGGCGACTCCATTGGGGAAAGAACTAAAAATTGATAATTTCACGTTTTCTTTTCCCTAAAAAGAAAGTTCAAATTTGACAAGAAAGTAATGTTTAGAGGTTGTTTAAACTTTGTACATATTATTTTCGGACTCACAAAACTAAATATATATATATAACCAAAAGAATTCTAGCTTCCAAGAAAGTTTACACTCGATCTCATCCCGACCCAGAACCTGCGATAGTGACAGATAATCCCGAACAGTTGCTCAGAAAAAAGACCTTAGTTGAAGATTCAGTGAGTCATATTCCCCTTCATAAGTCCCTTTCCTTTTCAGGGAAACTTGTTACCTCTCAAAACCCCGACCTTGATACCTTTCCACAACAAAGATTGGTTAGAACACGATCCGATAGTTTTGTGACTGGAATCATCTTTGACCCAACTGTTTTGCAACCCCGAACCCCCGAAGTTTTGTTTCCCACGACTAAACCGCAAATCACTCCCCCAGTGCTATCCAACCCCTCCTCATCCTCGTCTTCAGTCGCTACCTCGCTGATCATCCAGGTTGTCGTCCCACCTCCTCCACCCATCATGGAAGCTCAATATGCTCATTTGGTGTTGGCTGCACCACTACATTTCATGCCCCAAGACTATCAAACAAGACTTCCACAGTTCAATGCAACAGGACCTTTAAACGCCCAACAACATGTTGACAAAATGAATGATTATTTTGACCTGCAAGAAGTTGATGAGGCTGACGTTCAAATGAGATTGTTTGCCCAAAGTTTGATAGGTGACGTCAAAAAATGGTACAAAGATTTACCTGCCACCTCAGTCCCTGACCTTGTTGCGTTCCAAAGGAGTTTTCTTGACAGATGGGAGGTAAAGAAAAACCCTCTCCAAATATTTTCAGACTACGAGAATATAAGAAGAAATCAAGGTGAGACGGTACAAGATTACTGCACCTATTTCAATAACCTGTACAATGCAATTCAAGCCGAAATCAAACCTCCACAGGGCCTGGCGTTGATAAAATTCCCTGATGGTTTTGATGCCGATATGCGGTACCAACTAAGAGAAAGAAATTCTACCACCCTGGCTGACATGCATAAAAGTGCTATAAGTGTGGAGGCCAATTTATTGGCAAAAAGGGCACGTCAGAGGTCAGAGAGGAGAGTCACTATTAAAGAAGAACCTTCCACGTTGACCTTAGACTCAAAATTGGATTCTTTGGCAAGAGCAGTGGAAAGAATGATGGAAAGACTTACTGTGTCTGACAGAAATCCTCCAAGAGAAAATCCACCAGCTCTTCAGGTTTGGAACCCTAAATTTAGGAGAAACCCTCCTCAAATCAGATAGAGAGATCCCAGGGATCAAAGAGAGCAGAGGGGTCCAGATTAGCAGATCATACCTCCTCTACAAGAAAATTATGCTGATGAAGGGGAGGAAGTAATCAAAGAACTGGAGGACACCCACATAAATCTCATGGGCATTCACGACAATGAAGCGATTTTCCTTACCCAAGAAGAGCAAGAACTATTTCTTCTCAACCAAACAAAAGTAAGTGAAGAAGCTGAAGACGGAGAACAATAGGCATTCGAAAATGCCATTTTGGAGGTACACTGGTAGTACAATCTGCGGAGTAAGAAGACAGAAGGGAGTTCCCCAAAAAAGACGACTGAAACAAAGAAGGTAGTCGAAACCAAGAAGACCTCCAAGCCAGATGTCGAAAAGATTCCTGAGAAGGGCACTGCCAACGCTCCCGTGAAGAAAATCCTTACCATTCTGAAAAGGCCATCACAGCCCGAGGTTTCACCTATTAATCCACCAAGTACTTCTGAGCAGAAGAATATGGTGGACAAACCAGAATTGATGAGCCAAGGCAGAACCCCTACACCTTTCAGCCTAGAGGGGGAGTTGGCAAAAGTAAAAATTCTCATCCCACTTACAGGGTTGATGAACAAAGACGGTTATCATTCACAGGTTATAAAAGCACTGACCATTGAACCTGACATAGGCACAAAGGCCTTAACCATTGGATCAGAAAACCATTCAGACACTGTGAACCTTACTTATGATCAACCCGAGCTTCTTTTCGGACCTGAAGCCGATGGTCAAGATGATACTGGTGGGGTCTCTCCTTTTTACATCAGTCTAAACATACATGACCTGATCTTGCATAATGCCATGCTTGACTTGGGTGCTTCCCACAATCTGATGCCCAAAGCAGTAATGGAGAAACTGGGACTGGAGGTCACCAGACCTTATAAAGATTTACACTCATTCGACTCCAATAAAGTCAGATGTATTGGTTTGATCAAGGACCTATGCATCACCTTGGTTCAGATTCCTGCAAAGAGCATGGTCATGGACGTGGTAGTCATGGATATCCCTCTGAAGTATGGAATGTTTCTTTCCTGGTTCTGGGGGGCTAAGTTGAGAGGCACCCTGTAGCTAGATATGTCTTATTCCACTATCCCAGTTTTCGGGCAACAAAGAAGGCTATACAGAGAAACGTTGATGAAATACATGGTCAGTGGATAAGAAAAACCACACAACTATCCCCTCTACTCTGCGCATTCTGATTTAGATTCGTTTATTTTGTACAATGATGGCGACACGGGAGAGAAAGATACTCAGCTGATGGAAGACACATCTAGTCAATATGAAGGCCAAGAAATCATTGAGGTAGCAAGGATGAAGAATGTGATAACTGAAGAGTTACCCGCATATTTATGGAGCATGGACTTTGATGGAGTTGTGAGAAAAGAAGGAGCTGGAGCAGGATTCTGGCTTCATAATCATAGAAACAGGTATTCAGAAAACCATTCTTACAAATTAAATTTCCAGTGCACCAACAATATTGTCGAGTATGAAGCTTTGATGCTCGGTCTGAGGCTTTTGAAAAGAGTTGGTGCTAAACAGATTATGGTAAGAGGTGACTCTGAGTTGATAATCAAGCAAATCAAAGGTGAGTACGCTGTGAAACACCCACGTCTTAGAGATTATAGAAATGTTTTTCTTGATGCCCTTAGATGTTTCACTGAAGTTGACTTGCAGGTAATGCCGAGGAGGAAAACCATTCTGGCAGATGGATTGGCTATGTCAACCACCACCTGTAAGATTCCTTTCGCTCGACTCACCCATACACCTTCGAGGTGAAATGCAGACCAACCGTTCCCGACAATATCAGGTACTGGCAAGTGTTTGGTAATGATGATCAAATCGAAGACTTTCTGCATTGTAAAAATGATTTTGAATGTACAAATATAGATTTAGAGAACGACGATGAAAATGTAAATAGTTCTGATTTTGAAATTGATAGTGTAAATACCGTAGATTCAGGGGAATTAGGCGATGACGAATTGGATGCTGATGTTTTACAGTCGAAAATCAATGTTTTACCTAGAGGCCTAGTTCCCCTAGAGGACTTGTTTGATTTTAACGACGTAGCCAAAAAACCAAAAATCGAATCCTATGGACAAGAAGTAGAAGACTGTAATATAGGGACTGAAGAGAAACCCAGGATAGTCAAACTATCTAAATCATTACCCCCAGAGCAAAAGCTCAAATACATTGAGATGTTCAAAGAATATTCGGATGTCTTTGCCTAGGGCTATGAAGATTTGAATGCCTACGATACCAACATCATACAACACAGTATTCCAATAAAAGAAGACCAAAAACTGTTTAGGCAGAAACTGAGGAGGATAAATCCCAAGTTTCTCCCTCTGATAGAAAAGGAAATCAAAAAAATGTACGATGCCAAAATCATAGTTCCGTTGCATTTTCCAAATGGGTCTCTAATTTGGTCCCTACGCGTAAGAAAACCGGGGAAATCAGACTCTGCATAGACTTCCGAAATCTGAATAAAGTCTCCCTAAAGGATAATTACCCCTTGCAGAAAATGGACCACATCCTGCAAAGAGTGGTCGGGTCCAGTCGAATCTCTCTGCTGGACGGCTTCTCGGGTTACAATCAGGTCCTATTTCACCCGGATGACCAAGACAAAACCGCTTTCACCACGCCATGGGGCATTTTCATGTATGTGAAAATGCCTTTTGGTCTGATGAATGCAGGAGCCACATTCCAGAGGGCGATGGATATCGCCTTCGTGGAAGAATCGGGTAAGTTTATTGTCGTCTATTTAGATGATGTAACTGTGTTTTCCCGATTTGATGACGAACACCTAAGACACCTTAGACGAGTCTTCGAGAAGTGTAGAAGGTTTGGGATTTATTTAAATCCTAAGAAGAGCCTTTTCGGGTTAGAGGAAGGAAAACTTCTAGGACACATCATCTCCAAAGATGGAATCAAAATAGACCCCAACAAAATCGAGGCCATACAAAAATTAGAACACCCAAGAAACCTCAAAGAACTACAATATTTTATTGGGAGAATTAACTTTCTACAAAGATTCATTCCCAATCTGGAAGAACTCCTCAGAAACATCACAAATATGCTAAAAAAGGATGTAAAAATTAAATGGGACTCTAAGTCCAGATAGTCTTTCGAACAAGTCAAATGAGCACTCACAAAAGCCCCTATTTTGATCAGTCCTGATTTCACTAAGGATTTCTATCTCTTTTCTTTTGCTTCCGAACATACTATAGCAGTGGTGTTACTACAAAAGAACAACGAAGGGTATGAACAACCCATAGATTTCTTTAGCAAAGCGTTAAGGGACACTGCTCTGAACTACAAGATAATGGAGAAACAAGCTTTCGCCTTGGTGAAATCTATACAAGATTTTAGGGTTTACATTCTCCATTCCCACACCATAGCTTATGTTCTGAATGTTGTAGTTAAGGACATTTTGACATAGGATAATCCAGATGGAAGAAGGGGAAAATGGATTGCTGTCATTTTAGAATATGATATAGAGATTAAGCCCACAAAACTAATCAAGGGTCAAGGCCTTGCTAAATTAATGGATGAATCTAACTTCCATGCTCTTGACATTAATTTTCTAGATGTGGTAGATGAACAGGCCAAGAAGGTGACTCCAAACGTGAGAGAGGTATTTCTCAACTCTCCGTGGTACGCAGACCTTATATTCATTTTGCAAAATCTACAAGCTCCCCCTGGTTTGACTAAGACTAAAGCTAGATTTTTAAAGTTGAAAGCCTTAAAATTCTATATTCTAGAAGGCAATTTGTACTGGAAAGATCCTGGAGGCATTCTATTAAATTGTTTATTGAAAGATGAAGCTGATAAGGTGTTACAAGAGTTTCATGTAGGAGAATGTGGGGGACATCTGAACTGGAAGGTCACAACCAACAAAATACTCAGAGCTGGATTCTATTGGCCCACCCTGTTCGTTGATGTACATCATAAAGTGGTTGCATGTCATCAATGTCAACTGTTTGAAGGAAAAATAAAACTTCTCCCTCTACCTCTGAAACCGATCTCAGTTGAGGCCCCTTTCCAGCAATGGGGACTCGATTTCATTGGAGAAATACATCCCCCTTCTTCAGGCCAGCACAGGTGGATTCTCACTGCCACCAATTATTTTACCAAATGGATCGAAGCAGTACCAAGTAGGAAAGCCACTGACTCTGTTATTATCAAATTCCTTGAAAATATATCTTGTCTCGCTTTGGATGTCCTATAAAGATTATAATTGACAATGCAACTGCCTTTCGGTCGAAGAAACTCATAGATTTATGCAACCAGTATCACATTGGTTTGGGGCATTCCACAACCTACCACCCTCAAGGGAATGGGATGGCGGAATCTTCAAACAAAACCTTGGTAAATATCATCAAGAAAACATTTCAGGAAAATGACAATGCAGCTGCCTTTCGGTCGAAGAAACTCATAGATTTCTGTAACCAGTATCACATTGGTTTGGGGCATTCCACAGCCTACTACCCTCAGGGGAATGGGATGGCGGAATCTTCAAACAAAACCTTGGTAAATATCATCAAGAAAAAAATTCAGGAAAACAAGAAATCATGACACAACAAGTTGGTGTTCTCTTTGTGGGCTGACAGGTTGACCACTAAAATGTCCATTGGTATGTCACCATAGCAGTTGGTCTATGGTACAGAGGCAATTTTCCCCACTTCTTTAGGAGTGTCTGTCATGAATTTGCTTCAAGAGGTACAAGCTTAGCCGAATGACTCACAGAGAAGGATCAACCAGATGATCCATTTGCAACAGTCTAGGGAAAAATTCTTCAACAAGACTCAGGTTATCCAAGAAAACATTAAGAAGATCTTTGACAAACAAACCAAGGAGGATGATTTTGAGCTAGGAGATTTGGTGCTAAGATGGGATGCCAGAAATGAAGACAAGGGAAAGCATGGAAAATTTGACAGTCTATGGACAGGACCATACATGATCCAAGATTTCAGGGGAAACAATGATTTCTTGATAAACAACGCTGATGGAACAGATCTTCCAGGAGGACCTGTGAATGGAAGAATGCTGAAACATTATGTGCCACCTCAGTAGAAGATTCGAGTTTTCACTCTCCATTGTACATACCATTTTAATTTTCATTTTTCACTTGAATTTTCTGAGTGAAGAACATTAGTCAGTTGGTTGAAGCCTGAAGAGAAGGCCCTAAGCTGCTGACCACTGTTTTTCAATTTTTGAGAATAAAACCAACGAAGGATGCTAGGCAAAAATTCTCAAAATGACAGGGACCAGGATTCTTGGCACTTCACAGGGAAAGTACCATCCCCAGGTGGAGCCAATGTTATCACCCTATAAGTTATAGGAATCAACTGGTGACTGGGATATTATCTGTCTCTAGTGTTTTGTTGACAAATGATTTTTCATTCTGCAAATAATTTGAAAGGAAAAAAAAAAGAAAAAAAAAAAAAGAGGGCATAAAAGAATTGAAATAAAATCCCCATGCAATAATAGTAACTTGGTCCATACCTTTCAAGCATGGCCAAGTTCTTTTTAAATTTGATGTTGATAGGGTAGTGAATGATTTGTCTAAACAGTTTAATCTTAGCCAAAGTGTCTAGGTTAGATTAGTGAATAAATCTGGCCAGACTGTGTAATCTTGGTCAGATAGCCCTAGGGTAGAGTAAATTCTTAACCCAACAGTTTAATCTGGGTTAACTGTCATAGGAAAATAGGTTAGTATGTAGGCTAGTTTCTTTATTATTTCACTCCAATAAAACCAGCTTGATGTAAAATGTTGCACCATGTCTCAAATGCCTAAAAGATAGTTTGGTCGAAGCCCCATGGTGATGTCTACTTGAAAGTTTGGGAAAAAACCCATAAAAACGCATTTATCCTAAGTTTTCCCAGCGCATGTGCTTTTTCGCTCCCCATTTATACTCTCTGCACATACTGATGGTCCTGATTGCGGCGCCCATATCTACGGTGCACAGAGCATTCCGGACCCCCCCGACCGTTCTGCTTTTAGCCGGGGGGGGGGTCCGGAATGGCTAATAACATTTGCGCGCATCTGGATGGCCCAGGCATGAGCGCTTAAATCAACGGTCTAGATTGGATTCCAGACCCCCCTCGTCCGTTCTGCCTTTAATGGAGGGGGGGGGGGTTCGGAATGAGTAATAAAAGGTGCGCTAAGATCTGCGGCCCAGAAACAGGCGCGCAGATCAATGGCCCACAATGGATTTTGGACCCCCCCGGATGATCTGCTTTTAACCAAGTGGGGGAGGTCCGGAATGGTTATCTCCCTCCGGCAGGCCCCTTGTCATATGTGGCATAAATTAATTGGTCCCGAAGTCCCATCACCATATGCTATCTGACAGACCCCCCGTCACTTATGGACATCATCTTCCACTGGTTCCACTTGTTCCACTTGTTCTCGAGTTAGTCCCATCCCATAACTGCTGTCAGTCCCCTACCCCCTTTCACTCATGGCAAGCCCCTTATTGCAACTTTTACCTCCAATCCCTCGCCGCCACATCACCCGTTCATATTTTTTTCCCACCATCACCTACCATCTCACCCCCAAGTGGCCCGTTGTCCATTTATTACTGGATAACCTATCTATTATCCAACTGACCTGTCTTCCGCGCCTGATCAACCCCATTTTAAATAAAACTACCGTTATTTCCCCTACTTTCTCTATTCACCCGTTGCACCAAAGAAACTCATCGCTTACTCCTCCATTACATTCTGTTTCCCTCATCCACAGTCAGTCGACCCCACTAACTTTGTGTTTATTGCAGGTATTGTTGCAGAAATGGCACCAAAGCCCAGACAAGCAGAAGGAGAGGAGAATTCGTTTCTCCTGCCTCCTATCGACTTGGACAAGATCCCACTGGTCGACAAAGATAGATTAATCACATATACCAAATGCGATTTTGATTTCTCAAACCTCCAGACATGGCTCAGGGAAGTGTTCCTGTACCAGAGTGATGAAATTGGACTCTGGGAGTCCAATTTACCCCTTTACCTTTTTACCCAGATCCACCATTTTCCCGAGTTCGCGCTTAAATGTCAGGCTCACTATATTCCTGAACAAAGAGCCATCATCTCCTCGTCCGAAGACACCATGTTCCTCATCACGCTCGAAGACATCGACCAGATGATGCAAATTCCCCGTGCCGAATCTGCGTCTCCTTTCAACCTGGAAATCCTCATAGAGTTGTATTAGAAGATGAATTTTCCCCAAAGAGCTCAAATATTCGAGCCTTTCCTTCCCACCTCCACTCAATTCCCTTCCACAAATCCCCCTTACCTGTCATCCATGCTATCCACTAAGGGAAACCAGGTCATTTCTTCCCTTTGTGCTTTGCTAGGGTACTATTTCGACCAGTGGGTAGATGAGACCATTCTGGGTTTTCTATCCATTTTCTCCAACGATGAAAATCCCACCACCCAGTTTGATTTCAGCACCTTCTTGGCAGACAATATTCATGAACAATTCATGAATTTCGGCATGGAAGGCATGTTCAGATATTCATCAATATTAGCCTACTTGTTCGTCTTTTTCCAGGCGGATAAGTTTACATTTTCCATGCAGAAGATGGATGCAGATGGTAAACCTCAGGAAGTCACAGTGTGGAACTCTTTTCTGAAGCACAAATCCACAGAGTATAGCTTCAAGGCGTTCATCGATCTATTCTACCACCCTGTGGTAATCATGTTGAGCAGCAGGCCTGAGCCTCGAATAAATGACGAAGTCCAGAGAATCCTGCATCTCTCGGACAACACAAAGACCAGGGATTGGTACCTATAGCAAAATCATACTGAGATCAGAGTATACGGTTGCGAGTTGGCGCCGTATAAGCTGCCCAAATATTTGCCTGTCAGAATCTTTGCTTTAGAATACATAAGGCATATTATGAATTTAGATGATATCCACTTTGTATCTTTGAAGAAAAAGTAGCATCTTCGAATCAAGGGGCAGATTGGATCCTTCATCTGCAATAGTCATGGTGTCGGGGAAGAGGCTGACAGGATATTAAAAGAAATGGAGTTATTTATGAGCTTCCCATGGAACTATGATCCTTATGGGATCATGTCAGAGATGAGGGTGAAGAACAAGAACATCCCCTATGTTCACGAAGCTAGGCCTGAGGTGGAAAAATTTGCAAATCAAACAGTGTGGGTGCCTAACATGTTGGTCGAAGTGGAACAACAGGTTCCCCCGACCACTATTCCACCAATGACCACGCCACAGGTCCCGAAGGAAAAAAGGCCTCGACCAGATTTATCTCCGCCTATCACAAAGGTATCGTCCAAAGAATTCTCGTTGCACACTAAGAGGTCCAAGACAATTTCAGTTCCTAGTCCGACTGGAGAAAAAGAAGCCCCACCTACCATAGTGACTAAGTCTGTGATTCCACCCTTTGGTTCAAGCCTTCATAAAGACATCACCCCAGTAGTACCGAAGAAATCCACAGACTCCCCACTAGACACTCAGCCAGGCAAGACCGGGCCCAAGTTGAGCATTTTCGAGAAGTACGAGCTGATCAAGAAGAAGAACCAGACCCTTACCAGCAATACTTATGCTTAGTTTCGGATGTAGATGTTGACTGCGCAGCATAGGCTGTTGTCTACATTTGACACAGAAAAGGGTAGGATGCACATGGCCTTCCTCCAAGCACAGGTACCAGACCCCAAGGTGATCACGGACTACAAGAGGGCCACCTTCGAATTCCAGACGAAGGACGTGCACCGAGAAAATTAGATGGATCTGCACAAGCAGACAGGGGAGATGGTATTCCATACATTGGTGCATGCTTCTGCTTCTGCAGCAAAATTACAGGTGTCATTGAACAACACTCAAATGCAACTCAAGCTGGAGAAGATATCGTCCTTTGCGAAGGACAATAGAATCAAAACTTTGGAGGAGCTGGTCCTCAAGATCGGCTATGACCCTTCGAACGTCAAAGCAGCAGAGGAGATGATAAAGAAGAATAATTCCGACATTGCCTCCTTGAGGAAACAACTGAAGCTCCCACCCACAGAGGGCTCTCAGGTAAAGGAGATAGTAGAGAAAGAAGGCGAGAAGGACAAAATGCTCAAGCTGCTCATGGAGCAGAATGCACAGCTCAGAGAAATGGAAGTGGAGATGGAGAGATTATTGAAAGAGAAGGAGCATCTGAAGCCAATGGAGGTCATTTCATTGAGTTCCATTCTGATCTCAGGAGCAAGCGCAGCATCAGTGACAACAATTCCATCCGCAACTCCATTGACATCCTAAGAGAATACAGCCGACCTGGCTAAATCCTTGGAAAAGATGAACCTGCAAGAGACAGAGATCAGCAGGCTTAAAAAGGAAGTTGAGAACCTTCAGGAACTCAAAAATTCCTTCCATATCAACCTCTCCAAGGAAAAGCAGGTAACAGAGCATCTCAAGCAGGAGCTCCAACAGCTCCAAAAGCAAACAGTGGCAGGGAAGACTTTGGCTGAGGTCAAAGAGAATGTATGGACAAACATCACAAAGTCCATGAATGAGATATGTCCCATGATCCAAATCATGTTTGAGTAGAATGAGTTGGTCCAAAGGAGAAAACAGGGCATTGAGAAGATCAGAGTAGAATTGGGAGACATGCCAGCACAAGCAAATGAGATCATCAAGTTCCTCAATTCTAAGACCAGGGAAGAGCTAGAAGAGCTGAATATTGAAGACAGAACCGAGACCATCCTTGAGGTCAAAAGAGTTCTGACCAAGAGAGGACTAATTCTTCAGCTGGAAGAAAAGGTTCAGGTCATGGACCAGGGGGTACAAAGGTTCTTCAATAAGATTGAGGCTCTCCAAAAGAAAGGTCTACCTGGTCTAAAGGTTATTAATGATAAATTAATGACACTCTCGGATTATAAGAAGAGATTAGCTGAGGTGTCTAAGGACAGTTCAAAGTTTGCTGGCATACAAGGGAGCATCACCGGCAAAGCATTCCTGGATTCCCTTCAGTGGGACATTAGTATCCAGCACGAGATTCGATACATATTCCTCACCAAGCCTACATTCGCCAAGTATACAGAAATGGACAAAGTGTATTGAAGACTGCTCAAAGTCAATGTGCCCAGTCATCTCAGATGGGAAGAGCTCTGTGATCTGCTCGATTAGTAAATGAGTTGTCCAGGTCCAGTAACCTGTCCAGTCAGATGAGGTCATGCAAAGGCTTCATCAACGGTCTACCCAGAAATCAACGTGCAGTTACACCAAGTCATCAAGCAGTTCCTAGATTTAGGAGATTTATTAAATTAGTTAGGCTAAAAATAGATTTAGCACGTCCTGGTCATTTATGAGAGGAAAGTTTGTAATTTGAGTTATAAATACCTCACCTTTCGAATTATTGAGGGTTTTTGATCTTCACACCCTGACGCTATCAGACTGTAATATTTTTGAAGAGATCTTCCATTAATAAAAAGGAGGCATTTTTACAGGATTCTTGCATGTATTCACTGGTGATGTTTTCTCTCTAAGTTGAATGTTATTCTTGCTTTGTGATCATCTTTTTTTCTAATACTAATATTTAATAGTAACAAATGTTGCAGGATTTGTCTCGTTTACCCTGTTTCTAACTCGAAAGATTTTAGTGTTTTTCTTCTGGTATTTTCAGTAAAGGAATTTTTAACTGCTTCTTTGTTGAAACTATCTTTCTCACCTTTTCTGCTCATCATCATTTAAGCTACTGAAAGTTATTATATTATCTCGCCCTCTGAAAGTTTTTCCTTTGCATTTCTGGTTTGTATTTCATTTTTATTAAACGCAGACCCCATAGCCCAATGGATGTGTAGACTATCTCAACCAATTCAAAAAAACATTTTGACAACAAAACCTACCTATCTCTTTACCTAGCCTAATATCAAAAATTGGAAACATAGCTAAATCATATAGAGAGATCCCTCTCTGAAGTTGGAAGGGCCAGATCCCAGCTTCAAAAGTGGTTGGATAAAGTTACCTTTGTAGATTTCTTCTGTTTTCAACCTCTAGGAAATTTACCAAGTGCTAACACAACACAACTACAACCGAGCGCTGCATAACTCAACCACCGACAACCCCTTTCAGGTGGGGTTGAGATTCCAACCATTGGGACCCATGGATGTTGCACTTCACCTTGTGACCACTTCAAATGACTCATCCCCCACTCCAACTAAAGTTGACAAAGCCACTGGTTCATTGAGAGGATCCAATACATCCACCAACAGGTTCAACATATTTTACATAAGTCCAATACCAAGTACAAGTAGTGCCATGACCAACACCAGGTGCCACATAAGTATCAGATTGTTCTTTTGTTCCACATACAAGTGCCATCAGTATCTCAAAAAACCCGGTGATGCACTCCAAGACTAAGCACATTCCAATCAAGTATCACTTTCTATGGGAACAGGTTGCAGAAAAGAACATCAGAGTTGAGTATGTGGGCACAAAAGGACAAGTGGTAGACATCTTTACAAAACCACTTCCATAGGAAGCCTTTGAATATCTTCGCCAAAGACTTGGACTTATTTCTACTCCAAAAATGAATGCTCTTTGAATGATTTTTGAATGCTTATCCTATTTGTCTTAGATGTACATGAGGAAGCACCATAGGAGGATCAGATTTATCAGATGTAGAGGACAGAGGCATGGTTTCAGGGGGAGCATGAGTGATATGATTTTAGTGTTGCATCAGAGTGTTTCCATCAATGCCAAAGGGGGATATTGTTTATTAAGGTTGGTTGTCATTGGTGTGAACCCTTGAAGAAAGAGCACAAAAGCATAATTCCAGGGGAAGCAATGGTCATAGGGGGAGTATGTTCGATGTATCTTCAGCATTACATCAGAGTGATATCCCTTGTTCAAAAGGGGAGAGATTACTCAGATGAAGTTCAAAGGCATTCAGACAGGGGGAGTAGCCCCAAGGAGTGTTCAAGCAAGGGGAGCAGCCCCAAGATGAGAATGGCCCTTTTCCATTGATTTCAAAGGGGGAGAGTTAATCACATTGATGTGATTAATGTTTATTGATGGGGAGATATAGTCACATTAATTATTGATGTCAACATGTAGATACAACATGCTATACATCAATAGTCAATGTGACTATCTCTCCCCATCAATAAACATCAATCACATCAATGTGATTAACTCTCCCCCTTTGACATCAATGGCAAAGGGCC
>ML778123.1:888495-1019571 GCA_009831015.1 Picea engelmannii | reverse complement strand
TGATTCTTTATCTTCACTTGAAATGTTTTCAAAATCACATTTAGAAATAATGCATTCAAGAGTTTTTGATGATTCTTTACCTTTGATGACCTTGATGGAGTGGTCTTCAATTTCTTCTTTCTCTTCCTTGCTTTGATATGTCTCCTCTAGCTTTAGCCCTAGATCCTTGGCGGAAGTGCATTGTCCCATGCTCTCTTTGATAGGGCTTGAGAGTCCACTAAGAATTGTCTTGAGAGCCAATGCATCATTCTTCTTTCCTTCCCTTTGAGCTGCAAACTTTGACTTGTTCTTCAATGGAACATATCCGCCAATGGTTTCCTTCCAAAAAGTTGCTCCCATTGTCTTCAAATACACTCTCATCTCTATTCTCCAAGTAAAATAGTTTTCCTCATCAAGTATTGGAACTATCCATCTGACTATATTATTATGTAGGGCCTTGGTGTAATATGCGACAATTAGGCTTTCTGCAGGCATTGAATCTATGGGGATTCAATTCTTTAACATGAGGAATATTTGGTTAAAATATTTAATTTTTTCTTAGGGTTCATTTTTAGGCTGGAGAGTTCCATTACTAAGACTTCAGGGGTTTTATCATCTCCAAAATTCTCCAAAAAATAGGTTTCGAATTTGTCCCAAGAGACAATGGTCTGGGACTGCTGAGAGAAATACCATGTAGATGCATTGCCCTTGAACGTATAAGGAAAGAGTCTACATACTACATATTCATGCTCTACACTTCAGAGTCTAATGGCCAACATGAATTTCTTTATGTGATCTTCGATAGATTGCTTAGAATTCGGATCAAATTTAGGTAACCATTTCTCCAGGTGTTTTGGCAATGGGTGTTGGGGTCCAGGTACAACACAACATCTTCATCAAACCATGACCTGGTGGGATTATTTTGGTTTTCCATGGGTGTAGGTGGTGTCGAAGGTTGAGATGGTTTAGACGAGGAACTTCCTTCGTCAGAAGATTCTCCTCCTGAAGAGGATGGAGATGAATGAGGTGGGGAAGGTGAAATACCAGATCTCCCAGCTCCAAGAGTAGGTGTATGGTCAGGATATGTGGTATTATCTCCTAAAGAATCTAAATGAAGACCAGTTCCTTCAAGTTGCTTTCGGATATCTGAGAAATATAAAGGTTGAATGAAAGGCCTACCAGGTTGTATTATACGGACCAAAGAACTATGTGTCCTTAAGAGTGACTGATGAACCATTTATGTACATCGGCCCCTTGAGGGTTTGGTGTTACTAGCTCAACGAGAATCCTAGGATTTTTGTTCAAGGTAGTTGTTGTTTCAGAAGTAACGTTGTTGTCTGAGCGACTACATGTTACTATAGGGGAGCGAGTGCGGGGGTGGAGTTTTGCGACTTCCATGTGCCATCAATTGTATTTAGGCCCTCCTTCTAGTGCCATTTGTTGATGGGCGAAAATGACCGTCCGTCAACTGGAAGAACGAGTCTGGTCCAGGGTCGTCTAAATAACCCAAGCCATTTAGTATAACTCATTCTGACGGGTTTAATGGCTCTGTTATCCAATCTAAAGTCCTAAAATAAAATAAACAAGAGAAAGAAATAACTAACTAATTACTAGATACTATATATTATATATGTACATATGCTCTAATATAACTATCATAGGTGTATTTAAGAAGAGAATATACAAATATCACTTATGTACATCATTTACAAATTGCAAGTTTTGAGTGAAAGTTACGAAATCAAATGCGAAAATAATTTCTTTTAAGAAGTAGATTAAGAAAGCACATTTAAATCTTTTCTTTTTTCCTTTATAAATCTAACTAATCTTGAATTGAATAAACTATGAAACACAGATGTACATGTAGTCAAAAGATGAACCAAATATTCTGGTTTCCTTAATATGTAAATGACATAATTGAAAAAGATAAAGGAGCTAACCTATTGTTAGTTCGCGAGATGTATCCAAACATTTGTATGAGCGAAAAATATCCAACTGCCATGCCCAAGAGAGAAATCTACAATAGACTTTATGACCGTTTTAAATAAATTCAAAACATGTATTGGCAGTTGAGGTTTAATGACAGAGGAGGAAACACAAATTGAACCCTGTGATCTTATAATTGGACATAGTTACAACAAGATAAATGTGAGTGTAACTTATTACATTTCATCATTCAACTAAAATTCAAAGATAAATCCTATCATTCGAATTGGAGATATGATCACAGTATTTATATCTAGGGCAACAAATGATATTTATAATATATGTATCCAAAACACAATAGATCATTAATTCTAAAGCTATCAGACCTATTAGTATATCAAGATTAACAAAACATAAATGAAAACATCATTTACAAAAGGCTAAAGCCAAAATGCATATATGTTGTTTCATTAGGTCTTGGAATCACTCGTCCATCTTCTGCCCTAGGCCAAGATGATTTCCTTTACAAAATATAGAGTATTTAAAGAGTTTATGAAAACTAAACTTCCTATTTTCTAAGATAGGATCAGATATCAAAAAGATCTAAAAATTACAAATATAGAGGGCTCAGAGCCACTCATGATCAAATTATATCTTCAAAATTATGAAAGTTCTCTCCTATTTACAAAATAAGCAAAAAAGATATCTAATCCACTAGGTTGAGCATACTCCATCCCATAAGATCAACAATTAGATACACCCTGTCCTAAAAAAACGAGATGAGAACAAGTTAAACATTTCATTAACTAATAATTTATAAATTTATATGAAAAAATGACTTGGATACAAAATCTCTTGGGATCTAAATTTATTAAAGAAACAACAAAAAAAGCATGACTTTAACAAAAATCAATCTTACCATTTAACTAATAACAATAATTGGATCACGATATCTCATAATTTATCACGACCTTTACACTGTCAACATTTTTTATAACAATATTGCCTGTCCTTTTTAGACGCTTTGCTTGTCTTTGTGCATTGGCCTTGAGTTCACGGTTTTCATTTGCCAACGATTCATTGAGAGTTGTGAGATCTTTGATCTTTGCTTGGAGAACGGGGATGTATTTAAAGTACTTCCCTATCCAATGCAAACAAACTTCGCAATGCACAACAGGGGAAATCTTTTGAGGAAGCATGTAATTGTGTACTAAAACATCCACGCTACCCACTTTTGACCTTTGACTGATCTTAATGCCTGTGAACCCCTTGCTATCTTTTAGACATGGTGGGAGGTTATTGAAATAATCGAATGCTTGGTCTAGTTTGCAACAAATCAGATCTTACTTTGCTAGAAACATTTCAATCTCGGAGTCTGAATCCTCATGGATATCGATCGAATCGATCGAGCCAACATGAGGCTTGGATATATTATGCAAACTCCTTGAAATGAGTTGACCAACCCTCTTATTACGAAACCCTAACATTGCTTGATTCTTCTTTGAATTTTTGTGAGGGTTTTTATTGTCATATTTTATAGTAGGATTAGGGCAGACAATCAGTTCATGCACATGAGTTTTAATAAATTCAGAACTAACATTCTGTTGTCCACATGAAATATGATCGGGTAATGCCCCTTCACAAGGGTTTTCATCCAAGAAATCTGGCTTGCCACTTGAGAGATCAAGAGGTTTTTCTATCATAGGTTTATCCACCACAAGGGTTTCTACAACAATTTCTTCAACAAAACCATTTCGAGCTAGAAACCCATCCCAATCATCACCTAGGGTTTTCAAACGATGAACCAACAATAATATAATCAAACCATGGTGAAATAGGCTAGAATGTAGATTCGACTTCTTGTATCTCTTCGACATTTTATACAAACTTCTTAGTAGGTAAAACGACATATTTAGATGGAAGCCAATAAAATGCATGAGAAATCTCACATGGTAAAGGAAGACTAGGCCATAACGACCTTCACAGGTAATAAATTGTTTTAAAACTGCTAACAGACCATGCCATCTAACCTTAAGTAGAGAGACTGGAATACCTTTGTCACAATAATATATCTTTCTAGAGGTGACGAAAGGACTCCAAGGTACTTCATCCAATTTTGAATTTTTAAACCACTTTTGACTGGTGAGAGGGAGCCCTGTTGCTTCACTCAGAAAATCTTCGGTGATCTCCAACTGAATATCACCCACCTTTTCTCTATATCTATCAATTGTAAGGGAAAATTCTTTGGCCATTTGCAAGTTATACCCCTGGAACTTCTTAATAAACATATCCCAACCCTGGCTCTTCATATCCTCACTCGCATCATCATAAAGAAACAATGTTTGAGAGCCATTTGACTCTACTCGGATGATAGGGGCTATTACAGGTTCGAACAGACTGTAGCAAGGGTGACTTGAACTAACTGTGGGCTAAAGGGGTAGCAGTAAAAGAGGTGAGAGTGAGCTGATACCATGGAAACAAAACTAGCAACAGACCAGCGTGACCATAACATAAGCATAAGGGCTCCAGTCACAAAATTCAGGCATTTCTGGTAATGAACATTTTGAGTACAAAGCATAACACAAGACCTTATCTTGTAATGAGAGGCCTGCCACTTCAAACTACCAGCTAAAATGAAGTACAGGATACGATCCTGGTGCGTTTAATTCCCATGACATGTGATAGGTATACTTGATTTGCAAAGGTTAGGAGAGGATACATTTTTACAATCCAAATGCAAATTGAAAATTTAATATCAAAGTTGATTTACCAAGAATTTAAATGAACAAACTTATAGTCCAATTGCAAATCAACATAGGTATTATATTGATATTCACACAAACTCAGAAGGAAAATCATCCCAATATTGAATAGGAAGTAGATACAAGTCATAATGAATTTTTTAGCAACCAAGCAATGGATAGAGTCATAATGCGAAATTAAGTTTAAATGCTTGATTCATGCTTACAGTCATGAATCAAGCATACAAATGCAAGATAAAAGTAAAACAAGAATAATCAAACATCTTTTTAATAACTGAATAATCACCCTCAAATAGTAATATTTACAGGATGAGGCGTAGGCAACTACAGGAGTTGTCATTTATCATTGAAAAAGCAAAAACATGTAAGGTTGCCAACAACGCCCTAGGAACTCGTTGTCAAGTCTCATGGAAAAAATATTTACAAAAAAGTTGTCAATCCCACTCTTTCCCCTTCCCATATTAAGGTATCTCATCGGATCTCAAATACACACAGAGAGATAATACATACATATATGATTTGTTACTTTCCTTTAAGGTGAAAAAACTGAGTTTAGATCTCCAAATAAACCAGTAAAACCTGTAACAAATATATCGATTTTTTTATGTCAACGAACAGTTTGACCAAATGTTGCAGGTGCACTGATCAAGTGATTGAATCACCTTTTTATTTATTTCTTATTCTATGACCATTAATGATCAGTGCAATGAGTTTGATTAAATTTATATTTAAAATATTTTCCTATGTACATGCCTTCGACATAATGAGCACTTATGTTATTTATTATATGCTATCTATTATTATTTATTTATTATACTTTCATTATTATTATATATGAATAATAATCTCTAATTCCAATATATTTTAATATGATATTACTATTATTACATTATTATATAATAATATTATATTATATATTATTATTATATAATTTTTAATATTATTTAAATTTATATTGTAATTACAAAGTTTTACTATACTTATTAATTTATAATATTAAATAATTTTATATAATAGTTAATTCATAAATTTAATTCATAGTACAATTTAATTTATCTCTTATGTTGTTTCCATATTGTCTTATGTTGCTTCCATATTTGAGATATGACAGAATAAGCATTGACTTTTTCATCTTCTATATATTTTTGACATTAATTCATATCAAAAATTTCTTCTAATAAGTGTGCTCTTTTTTTAATACTATAAGTCCACATTCACGTTTATAATATAATAAAATAAGTTATAATAAACATTGAACTTTATTCATAATATTATTTTGTTGTAATTTGAATGGTGATAGGTTTCTACTATGCGGTAAATCTAAACAAAGGTTTATTGATGCAGAGAGCCTCCACTGCCCTATTTGTCAGAGTATATATGCAACATAAATTCAAGATCTTGCACAATATTGAGAAAACGTAGTTTTTCTAATGATTCTCCTATATTATTGAACCTTGGGGATTCATCAAACCAATCATGTTACAACCACTAGGGTTTTTCATCTACCAATTCTTTCTCTTATATCACACACCCATGCCTTCTCCCCTATAGTACAAGAAAATAAATGCTATATAACACTAGTATGTAGTAACCCTTCTACTCCACATTCTTTTGTTGCAACTTGAGAGTTGCAACCATTCTTGTGTTGCAACTCAAGGGTTTATTTTTCTGCAAACAAGAGTTTCTTTTGCTGCAACTCGAGAGTTGTAGTATGTACGATGGTTTCTTCAATAGTTATATATTCTCAACCTCTTTATGCTACTTTATCACAACATCAACCTTTGACTTATGCCACACAATCCTGAAACCAATGGTTAGTTCATAAACTAAAGAAACATCCTCATATGAAGATCCTTCACATATATGGGATGCATGCACACTTCCATGATTATATAGAAAATCTCTATGCTCTAGTTCATATTCAAAAATAAACTCTCATCCTCACAAGCATCCTACATTGATATCTCACAACAATGTAATTGTAGCAGTATCTTCACAACAATACTCTATTGCAATGCAAATACATAGTGCATTAACATATTCAGTCACACACATTGTTACGAGGAAAATATCTCTATGGCATGGGGTAAACCACAACAGATAGAAATGACTGCTGAAATCAAATCTAATCTCAGGTATGCTATATTTAAAATATGCTAACAAGACAAGATAAAGAGCCTACCTCGTCCAGATGTTCAATGAAGTTCACCATTGAGCACTTGACTCAAATCAATACACCTGCAACGTGTCCTCAACAACCGAGAAACACAAGAATATGGTGATAATATATAAAGTTATCACTTTAAATAGCATAATCCATCAATATTCATAACAAATATTCTCATGGAATAACAATTCCAATATTTGCAAGACATTAATTGGATGAAAAAAGAGTATTTCTGTTAAAATGCAATCAACATAAGTGAATGAATTACAAACTTCTGTGTCGGCACAGTTCGAAACTGAGAAACTAAGTCCCTTCCACCTGGGCCTCCACCACTTCAATCCTCCACCAAAGGAAAGCTCATATAAGAGAGACAATGAGGTTCTCAATCAAGTAGGGAAGAGCTTGGGGGATGAACAATGTGTTTAGACTTAAAAGGATAAAGGGATGCAGACTCAATATGAAGCGAATAATTTCTCCAGAGTAGATTTTCTCTCAAAGTTGAATTCTTCTCCTCTTTTCCACAGCTTGGATATAGCCCATTTATATCCTTCAAATGGAACTGAAGGGTCGAGTTGAAACTTTTCCAGTATATGGAAGGTCAAGGATCATAGATCTCGTGACATGTCATGGAAACCCAACACCATTTTTAATTTTTGGCACAAAACCCGATGTACGTGGACTCTAATGGTGCAACCTACATATACGCATGTTGTATAACTATTAGGATGTGTAGATGTGGAAAAGTATTATTTTTAGCTCTGGGAACTGCAAAAAGGGACTTCAAGTCTGCATAGGGAAATGGAAAAAGGCCTTATGAGAAAATTTGCATAGGGTGAGGAAAATATTTCTATAACAGATGCCCCCTAATGTGTGAGGTCAAAGGAGTATCTGCGATGGCCTAAATGCATTATAATACCCAGAAGTGGAGTAATGGAGACCCAACTAGAAGAATTAGTTGCTCATGAGAATATTAAAATCTGTACTAAATTTGCACACATGGCTACCAATTTGAATTACAATGCAGATCCATGTGAAAATATACCAAACAACTGTTCATGGCCATTAATAGGAAATACAAAGGTGGATACATTCCAAATTCTTTCATAGTCATGAACAAGGCCCAGTAAAAACAATCTCAAAATCAATCGGAAGATATCTATATAGAATGGAGTAAATCAGATCTCCCATGATCAATGAAGTCACATAGGTATTGGTCCAATGAAACATAGAAACAACTCACGAAAGTTGTGACTATCAACTGATGTCTTCAAGTCTTCTACACGATCTGCCAAAGGTACAATTCTACATCATGTGAATAAAGGAGTTGAGGTTGAACACAATGAGACTTTGTTTGATTATCGGTCATTAAGGTATATCGTTAACAAACATGGGACAACCTACTGATAATGAAAGTAGGTATCAAGGAACTGAGTACATTCTACAAGTGTGAATAAAGGTGTCTAGTTCGAACACTTGAGGAATCCATCAATCATGAGACATTGATGTATTCCCAATTGTCAATGGAGGGAGAACCTTCAACTAATGACTGCAAGCCTCTAGGTACACATAGAACTCTAGGTCTCATTTTGAGAATAGATGGGTTGAATTCGATGGAAGGAGAGATGCTGAAAGGAGAGAATTGAGGCATCTCTCATCATTCAACATGAGGTACAAATTAGGAGCTTGATGATTTGGAGGAAATCAGATGAAGAACATGTTCACAAACCAATGACCATGTGCATCTTTTGCATGGGCTAGATGCACGCGGTACACGAAAAAGACCCTCTGAATAGCAACCAAGAAGGAAAACTACTGACAAAGGAGAGGAAACCACCAATAAGGCTAATGGAATCCAAGACACTACACGAATCCCAATGTGTGAATATATTTATTTTCATTGAACATAAGGGAAACCCCCCAGTCAACGAACAATGATGAAATGTTGATTGTTGGGTTCAAGGTTACCTACCAATGATGAAAGTAGGACTAGGGTGAATGGTAGGACTACAAATTCATGTAACTCTATGACACAATGAGGGTATGGCCACATGAAAATTCAAGAGTTCCGAGGAATGGATGACACAGGTTGATAGACATCCTTTGAACAAGAGCATGAGATACATGGAAGATTCTAGCAGCATAGAATTAATGATGAAACTTTGTGATGTAGGAGGAACCAATAAAACTCTCCATAGGGACTGGAAGAGTAACCAGTCAGGGGAGTAAACTCTAAGTAATGAGCTCAGCTTCCTAAGGTCATGCTAAACCGAAATTTTTTATGACAAGTGGACTCAAAAGTTTTGTGCTCTATTCAAAGGCAACACGATTGCTACCAATATAAGATAATATTCTTTTCCCTCCCGTCTTTTTTTTTGTTTTTTCATAGTCAAATAAATGCTATGATACAAAGGAGGAAATGAGTGTCGCTAGTAAGAAACTAGTTCCAATAGTGGAACATACCTATTCTCAATGCAAGGAGGTACAAGAAGGATATGGACACTCGGGGGAATGTTTCCTCTTGGGTTATAGGATGTCAAGTTGCAAAGGATGTAAACAAGGCTCTACTTGACTGATGATGCAAACTGTTGAGGTGATAGGATTATAATGTGAAAGTGAGAATCAACAATAGGCTCAATACTGCAAGCAAGAGAATGAGATGCAATTACAACTTAACACCAAAAAATGTCATTTTTCGTAAATTTAGTCTCCTAGGCCCAAAAAAGTTTAAAACAATACCTAGGAAAACTCTTCTAGCAATTAGTGACTAGAGTATTCCTTTTTCCAAATTAGTCTACTTGGTCTGAAAAAGGGTTAAACTTACACCAAATAGACATCCTTTCAGATCCAATTAATGAGTGTGAAAGAGACAAGCTCACTCAGAAATATTTTTGCTTTTTGGTAGAGTCGAAAAAGAGCCTAAACAAGACTCGGGGATGTTGTTCTAAGAAACATATGATGGGGGAGGCCAAGGCTCCCATGTAGGACTTCTGTCGAAATTCAGTAACTCATAGATAACTGACACAATCTTGGGAAAACCCAAAGATTTCCAAGTCGAGGAGGATAAAATACTTGTAGAGGTTACCTTATATACAATATATTGAAGAATGCCCCTTATCTGGAAGGGTGTAGAAGAAGGAAGATGAGGTTCTATAAGATCATTCCAATCAAAGGAAACCACCCTAGGAATTCCAGGGAGTGTACTTGAAGAGAGTGGAATTATCCCTTATGCAGAAGGTATAGAACTAGAAATGCTAAGGACATGGTCAAAGGACTCATCACCCCCGAAAAGAAGAGTGGGATTGACCGAAGATTTCATCGGCAATGTCATTTCCTTAGACTTTTCACTGTCCAAGAGAAGAGCGGGATCGACCGAAGATTTCATCGGCACAACCACTTCTTCAACCATTGGCTGAATATGATGCGAGACAAAAAGATCAAGATATGCATCACCCAAAAAAAAATGGTGGTATTGGTCGAAGATTATATCGAGACAACTGTTGGTTGAACAAGATGCGAGACAAAAAGGTCCAGAGACGCATCATCCACTAAACGAAGAGGGGTTTCATACAAATATTGCATCGGTACAACTGTTGCATCAACCAAATAAGGACTAGAATGTCGGGAAACCAAAGACAACTCATAACCCAAAGTGCCCCCAGGAAAGGACCACACTTCTTGTACCATAGCAGTAACAGGGCACAAATGAGTAAGGTGATATCCTTTTCAAAGCCTACAAAGAAACTTGGGATTACGTCTTACACATCTAGGCTTCTTAATCATATGAACTCCCTCAACATGACTTGCCGTGGCTGGTGACATGCTTCCAGCACGACTTGCAGAGGATAGTATAAAATCTCGAACATGACTTGTAGAGGTTGGTGATGAATTACCAACATGACTATCAAAGGTTGGTGATGAACCTTCAACATGACTATAAGAGGTTGATGATGAACCCCCAACATGAATATCATAGGTTGGTGATGAATCCCCAACATGACTAGAAGAGGTTGGTGATGTATGTGCAGTGTGACTAGCAGTGACTACATTTGTGTCCCCAACATGACTTGTAGCGGCTGGTTGCTAGTCTTCAACATGAATAGCAGAGGTTGTCGACCAATCTCCAACATTACTAGCATAGGTTGGTGATATAATTTCAATATGAATTGAAGTGACTGGACTAGTGCCCCCAACATGACTTGCAGCGGTTGGTTGTATGTCTTCAACATGACTTGCAGAGGTTGTTGACCTATTTCCAACATCACTAGCAGAGGTTGGTGATATAAGGCCAGTATGACTTGCAGTGACTGGACTTGTGTCCCCGACATGACTTGAAGCGGCTGGTTAATCCATATTTTATGAGTAGAACGAAATGAATATAGATTATTAAAATATTCTTAACATAGAATAACAAAGATACAATAAAAATGGTTTTCTATTCAATAAGGAAATAAGGTGAAATTGTAAAATGCAGCGAAAAACAAGCTTGTTGGAATGGTGGTGGATTATCTCTGAGAAGAGATTTGATGGTTTCGCTCATTCACAAGAAGATGATTACAATGAGGCTTTGAAGGCCTTTTTACAATAAACATTATTGTCAAAAATCCTAGACATCCAAAAACCTAACCCTAGGAGATGAAGCACCAAGAGTCATGTGGGCCCCATTTGGGTAAGTTAGTACATCAACTTCCCAGGGTCGTAACTTTTGCATACGATCTCTATGTTAGGCGCACGATATCCTGTTAGAAAGGTATATCCGAGGAATACACATTTTTCTGCTATCTATCAAAATATTTTATGATTGTGGCGATCCCTAAAAATGTTGTTTAGGGCCTCAAAATGACCGCGCAAGTCAGGGACCCGGAAATTAGGAAAAAAACTACCAAACTCGAAAACTACCAAAATGAACCAATTGGAATAGGTGGGAGGCCACCAAAATCCATCTGGATCACTAGTTGTTGGTATTCAACATGGCTTGCAAAGGTTGTTTACCAATCTCCATCATGACTAGTAGAGGTTGGTGATATAATGCCAGGATGACTTGCAGTGAATGGACTAGTGGTGACGGTTGGTTGCAGCATTTGAGACCAAGGTTTTGGGAAAGAATGGTTTTGAGAAATTGTAGGCCAATAAGGGTTCTGGTATACACCATGGGCTTGTCCGGCGGGGTAATATCCTCCTCCATATTGATTCATAAAGGGTTGTAAGGGCATCGTCACCGAGGAAACCGCTTGTGAAGAGAAAGAAACATGACAAGGGTTACTCATTTGAGGATATATGTTTCCCCTAGATGAAGGAACTTTGTGAAGGGGGTTTTCCATACTATAAAAATGACACCCCCCAAATGAAATTCTCGAGGACAGATGGAGGTCTGCCATGGGAAAAGCGTTTGTAGGAACTGACATAGCGGAGGAAGGATAGATGGATGTGATGTAACCACCCATTTGAGCACTTGGTTCTGGAAAAGTGAAGCTAGGATTGGATCCATAGGAAGGGATATTCCAACCTCCTACTGTAAGAGTTGGTTGAGGGATATGACTCCCACAAAAAAAAAATGGATAATAAGGAGGCATCATGCCCCCAAACCCAAAAATAGGATTCACGTAAGACGACGAGATAGAGGATGACAAGTGTGAAGACATGTCTAGCATACCATAAGAAAAATGATTAGAGGCCCAAGGTATTGATTTAGTATCATGATTCGACGTACCACTCAGAAATACAAAAGGATTCATCCCCATGGAATGAGAAAAGACCATGGGTTGGGTAGCACTAATTGAGAGAGTCATGGGGACTCCACTAACCATAGTAATGAAAACTCACGACACAATACAAAATCCTACGACCAACTAATAATCCAAGAGAAAACCAAAGTAAAATGAAAAGGCCAATGCACACAAAAAGGATAGAGTGGCTAAAAAGGGGCCTCCCTCACTAGAGTAGGTATGTCTCGCTCAAGAGGGGCCTGAGACTCCCCTCAAAATATCGTAGGTATCCGAATTAGTTATAAGGGACCTTGTGGGATTAACAAACAGTAGGTCAGATATGCCTGGAGAGGTAATCCTCCATAAAGGTTGTGTGTTGTTCGACCCTTATCTGACCTAGGGTACCTGCAGAATAACCTCTTCAAGTAACCTATGTGTTACCTATGTCAAGAAACTAAGAAACCATGATATAATCGATGCGCATGAGAATATTCGTAAGTCATATCTACTATATGGGCAGGGTAAAAAATACTGAAATCTTGAAAGCATCGCCTCTCACAGAGGTAAAGGTACTAGAAATACCCCCATATATGAATAGATCCCTAGAAATATATCTGATGCTAAGAAGGTATTGAGGGGATATCCCCTCAACCAACCTCACGCGACCTCATGATTAACTCTGGTGTAAGCGGAGCCTCCTGATGTCACCATTTATATAATGGATTTATCCACTCCCTTAGTTAGACACATATGTTGATTTAATAGCATTGGAGAAGTTTACTCACAAAATCCTATTCCAAGGCTCTAAATCCTAAGCTAGTTTGTGCACCCTAAAAATAAAATCGTTTCTAATCAATTTTAAATTTATCAACGTTGCTTTTAGTGGCCTTGATTACTCAAAAAGGTGTGTTTGTGAAATTGATGGTGTTATGACTCAATAAGTAAAATAAATGAATATAAATAAAATGCAAAGTCCTAACTTCAATTCCCAACAAATAATAAGCCTTTCAAAATGCAATGTTCAGTTTAAATTCTGCAATTCAAAATTAGATGCAATCTTTCCATACATGTACTAGGATCAATGATAAGAACCCAAAGATATCAAATGCCAACAATGAAAAATGTATATTTTTCTATTTTCGATATAAATGAATGAAAATGCAAGGACTGAACATTATCTTGATACAAATATTCTATTGTATGTAAACAACGAAAAACCAAGTAGAAAATCAAGAAGCAAACACCCATCCCAAGATGCAAGGACAATCAATGAAAAAGGATAATGAGAAAGAAGAAAACTGTCCAAAAATTCAACAAAAGAAAGGTTTCCTATCACTCTGCAGGCACTTAACAGTCATGATAGAGACCAAAGAAGACTCAACAACCCTCAAAACTTACCCAACAAACATCAAACTCAACAATAAATCAAATAAGGATGATGTATGGGACTGTTCAAGATAACTTCAAAGAGAATGACAACTCACGTAAGTATGAAACTGTCAGGTAAAAACCCGCGTATATGTATTGAAACACTGCCAAGTTAAGGATAAGGCTAAGAAACTCAGACTCAAAATGAACATAGGCTGTCAAGCAATCAGATGATAAGAAAATCAATATAAACGAGAGAAATCAAAGGAGAAAAACACTCCCAACCCTAAAAATAAGATTCTCTCCCCAATATGGTTGCCAATTCTGTTACGAGGAAAATCTGTCTATGGCATGGGGTAAACTACAACAGACATAAACGACTGCAGAAATGAACTCTAATCTCAGGTATGCTATATAAAAAAATATGCTAACAAGACAAGATAAAGAGCCTACCTCGTCCAAACGTTCGATGAAGTCCATCATTGAGAACTTGACTCAAAGCGATACACCTACAACTTGTCATCAACAACTAAGAAACGCAAGCATATGGTGATAATATATAAATTTAAAACATTTAATAGCATAATCCATCAATATTCATAACAATTATTCCCATGGAATAACAATTCAAATATTTTCAAGACATTAATTGGATGAGAAAAGAGTATTTCTATTAAAATGTAATCAACAGAAGTGAATGAATTACAAACTTCCGTGTCGGCACGGTTCAAAACCAAGAAACTAAGTCCCTTCTAGATAGGCCTCCACCACTTCAATCCTCCACCAAATACAAGCTCATATAAGAGATACAATGAGGTTCTCAATCAAGTAGGGAAGATCTTGGGGGATGAACAATGTGTTAAGACTTAAAAGGATAAAGGGATGCAGATTCAATATGAAGTGAATAATTTCTCCATAGTAACTTTGCTCTCAAAGTTGGATTCTTCTCCTATTTTGCACATCTTGGATATGGACCATTTATATCTTTCAAATGGAATTGAAGGGCCGAGTCAGAACGTTTCCAGTATATGGAAGGTCAAGGATCATGGATCTTGTGACGTGAGATGGAAACCTGACACCAATTTTTAATTTTGGGCACAAAACCTGATGTACGCGAGATGTAACGGTGAAACCTGCATAACACATGTTGTATAACTATTAGGTTACATATATGTGGAAAAATATTATTTTTAGATCTAGGAACTATAAAAAAGGACTTCAAGTCTACATAGGGAAATGGAAAAGGCCTTCTGAGCAAATTTGCATAGGGTGAGACAAATCTTGCTATAACACCCATCTACAAAGAAACATAAGTCCATTGCACGGTATCATTGGTGACAATGTTGATGATGAGGTATCAGTATTAGTGATAGAGACAATGACAGGTTGGTGATAGGTTGATTATGAGTGACAGTTTAATTATCAGTGACAATATCAGTGACAATGACAGTGAAAATGACAGGTTGATTCTAAACTTATATTTCAAGGCGGAAGGAAGGGGAAAGGAAAGGCGGTCATAGCCTCCTTCCAGTTGAAGCCAAAGAATACAAGGATTTGGAGCTTCCTTAAGGTTGGAGCATGTAAATTAAGGGGTCGTAGCCTCCTTTAATTTAGAGTTGGAGAATACAGAGAGTTGGAGCTTCCTTCATATTGGATCTTGTAAATAGGGGGTTGGGGCCTCCTTCTAGTTGGTTCTGGAGAATTTTGGAAGTTGGTTCTTCCTATGAATGTAATATTTTGATATATAAGAAATCACTCTATGGTTTTCTCCCATTTGGGTTTCCACATAAAATTATGGTGTACTGTGTATCTTTTGTTATGATGTGATGCATTGTTTATGGTTATATATTAAATGCAATCATAAGTGAATGAAATCATTGAATATTACATGTTTTGATTTAAAGTGTTAAAAAGTGTTCAATACTGATTCATCCCCCCTCTCAGTAATGGTGAATATTACAATAATTTGTATCAAAGCAGGTTCTTCAAGAAACAATCTAACCACTGGAAGGTAGATCATGGAGTACATTAAGAATGGAATGTCAGTTTTTGATGGTTAGAACTATGAGATATGGTGCTTAAGAATGAAAGTATTTTTAGGGCACATGGGTGTGATGTTTGGTACTCAGTTGTTTCAGGATACATCACTTCAAATAAATCAAGAATGTAACCAAGAAGGAATTAAAAAGGAACAAAAAATAGCAATGGATGTCATCCTGGATAGATTATTTGATTTGGTAAAAGCCAAAGTGGGAAAATGTTCATCAGCCAAAGAAATTTTGGATAAGCGACATAATATCTATTATAAGGGATATCCTCTTATCATAGATCCAAAGAATTCTAAAGAAGATACATGGACATAACAAGAAAAAAATGATCATCATGTCAGACAAATTTAGAAGAATAAGATTTTGAAGTAGGCATAGAGGATCTTGAGGGTGAACTAATCAATGCCTTAAGTGAGCTAAGAAAATAAAGGAAGGAAAACAAGTCCCTCAAGGAGGAATTGAACACAAATTCTAAAGAATCCCATCACAATATCAAAAACCTAAAAGCTCAGTTGGAAGAAGCCAAAGTGATTGAAGAAACTCTCAAAAATTAGTTGGAAGACAAAAATAAGATAAATAAGTGTTTGGAAGATAAAATAGTATCCCAAAGAAAGGAAGCAGAGAAGAGGGAAGATATTTTGACAAATCATCTCAAGGAAATATATGAGGACTTAAACAGGCTTGAAGATTTATTTAGTCAATAAGAAAGAACACTTGAAGAAGAAATTATCTCTTTGAAAACCCAACTTGAAGAAGAAATGAGAATGGAATAAGTAATGAAGATCCATATGATGAATAAGGAAGAAGATTGTGAGAAGATTTAAGAATAAGTTGTTACATTTAGGGTTGAAGTTGACAAGCTCAACAATAACTTGAAGAGATCTCAAGTGCTAGAAGATATTATCAGTTGTAAAAGGTAAACATTTAATAAAACAGGTCCTGGATACACTATTGATACCTCATATAAATAAGATGGAGATACCAATCCCAACAATAATTTCGAAGAAAAAAGAATATCCACACAACCAGTAATGAAAGTTGAAGAGAAGAGTTCCAGGTTGTCGGAGAGGAAGAATGAAGAGAAGGCTAATAATTATCAAGACACTCTCAAAGTAATAAATCATGGTCTACAAGAATCAAAGAGGAATGAATACAAAAGAGATGTATCTCAAAGAAGACCTTCTATCCCCATGTATCAAATAAGCTTCAATCATTGTGAAGGAACAACAAAAGAAAAGATAAGCTAAGGCATGAATTCATAAGGAATACATCACAAAGAAGATCATTTGCTTCTAGGTATCAAAGATTCTTTTCTGGTCATTGTTTTACTTGTAATAACTTTGGACATAAATATGTAGACTTCAGAGCTTATGGAAGAAATGCTTATGTCGCTCCCTACAATATTGAATGTTAAAAATGACACAACTATGGACACTATGCTCGTAATTGTAGAAGCATGATGGATACTTCCATGAAAGAAAACACTGATATCAGGTGCAAGAAAGTTTGGATAATAAGGAAAGAACAAAAAGATCAAGTGAACAAAGAGAAGGTGAATGAAGATAATGTGAACCAAGTACTCACAGAAATCATACTCTCAGGATTTGCAGTAGTGAAAAATCATGATGAATCTACAGCTAAAGAGAAATATGTTAATGATGAATCCACATTAGAGCGACTTCATCCATTGTTATAAGACATCCATATTGGAGACTCCTAGAAATGTGAATGTTGAAGAGGGGGAGTCTAAGCAGCTATAGCCATTACATATTAGAGAACTATCTTTCGGCCAGTCTAAAGTGGTTGTTTTCAGATTTTGGAAAGATAGATTCAGAGTGGTTTGTTGGAGGTACATAGTGTATCAAAACAGATTGGTTAATTAAGAAGTCATTTTTCAAGACACATCTCCATACAGGTATGAACAAGTCAGCTGGAAATTATTAAGAATGTCATTGACACACTTTTGAGGCAGAGATTCATGGAAGATTTCAATCATGTATTCATGCAAGTACATTTTCAGAACAAAATATTGCAAACTTGTAGAATTTGATTTGAAGATAGAACAAACTAGTTGACATATTTCATTTATCTTGAAAACATATGCTGTGACCAGTTGCAGTAGATTCGAAGAAGTTTCCAGAAAAATAAAGCAGAAAAGTAGTCAACAACATGGACAATTGTGTAGTAGATTCATGGACAATTGTTATGAAATATAGAAATAAATGAATTCATGAGATATGTGGTAGGTGTTAGGATCTAGAAATGTTCCCTTTTCACTATATCTTTTTCTCATTCAACCTTATCATTTCTATGCTAAAATGCCTAATATCATGTTTGCTAAGAGCTTTTTCCCAAGGTATGAATCATTGATCTTGCTTTTGTATTCTTATTTACTTAACATGTTTGATTGGTAGCGTTTCTCATATTTTACCCATGAATTCTCATCTAATGATCAAAATGTGTAGATTAAAGAAAAACAACCAAGTCTTGAAGAAAGATCGTTGCTATTACACCAGTTGTTACAGTTGTGTGCCCGTTCTACATGTTGTTACACGACTACAAAAATTGCACACCTTTCTTGGAAGTTGTTACACCTGCTGCAACAGGTTCCCGCTGATCCTGGAAGTTAGTATATCATTCGAATCCATATTTTGAAGACCAATCCTCAAGGCTGTTACACGTTTTGGCTCACGTTGGTGATCAAGATCATTTCCAGATTTTGTAATGATGACAAATCTTTTATATCATATAAACAACTTGAGAATATCCAATTCTCAAGGATGTTCTAAGTCTGTTTCAACTGAATGTCTCTGTATTTAAATAACAGATCTTTTGTAACCATTAGGGTAGTAGAGATTATATGTGGAACATAGAGTGAAGTGAAGCATTTTGTATCTGAACATTTTGGCGATTTAATAAATAAGTGATTTGAGTTTCTCCAACCTACTATAGTATTTTCAAGTTGATTTAGTGAGAAGGAAAGGGCCCACCTTCCTCACAGACTCCCCTCTGTTGTGAATTTTAGATTAACTTCTTTGATTTTTTATAGTTGTGTGATTTATATGTTTATGCATTGCTAGAATACATTTGTTGTTACAGTTCAGTCCCTTTTTGTTAATGCACATTAATGTGTCTCATGAGAGTTAGAATCAATTGTTGTATACTGCTGGAGAATTTCTTTGAAAGTTAATTCCTTTTCTCCATTAGATTAAATCTTTGTTTCCAAGAAAAAGTAAATAGAAGTGTGATTTCCCTTTCTGCAATTAAGTAGACTTCCTTTCAACAATTAGCATAGAACTTCCTTCTACAAAAGTAATATAGAAAATTAGAATAGATTAGATAATCCAGGATTCTTATACACTCATCCAATTCTACTCCTGGAAATTAAATTTCGATTATGCAAGTGTGACTTCAATTCTGCAACAATAGATTAGAACTCTAGTTGTGTCAGCAACTTGTGTTAGTGTTCATTTTTTCAATTCTGTTATTTTACCTTACTACAAATTGATTAGTATTTTCTTTCATAATCTAGCATAGACTGTGCACAATTATCTTACAATAACAAAACTTCCATGGGTTTGACAATTCATATTGAACACCTTAATTATCTATTTATTTAGACAATTAAAGTGCACAACATTTTGGCATCGTTGTCAGGGAATATAATTATAGATTCTTGTAAGTACATTAGTTTTATTTTCTTAGGAATGAGTAGTCTGCATGAATCGAGGAATAAGAGGACGTATCCCCAAAAATACTAACCCTGCAGGTGCCAGAGGACGTGGTGGAAGGAATCCTGCACTGGGAATGCCAACCTTTGTTGATGAGATTATAGCCAGAGAAGATTCTTCTTTGGGATCTATCTTTTTCCCTTCAAATCCTCCAAGAAGACATATTCCTCAGTCATCAGAACTACCCCATTTTGAAAGATCGTTTTCATCAGGGGCTGAAGATTTGTCACCAACAAGTCAACATACAACACTGGAAAATATTGAAAATCAAGCAAGTGTAGATCGGAACAGGGAAAAGCTAGAAGAAGTTGTTTATCAGATCAATGGACAGATAGTCACTAAAGAGGAGTGGGACACTTTCCATATTGATTGGAGAGAATGAGCACGTATGGAAAATCAAGGAGATAATGAAGAAGAGTTCCACCATGAGGATCCACTGAACAATGAAGATCAGGGAAATGATGAAAATACTATCTCTACCCTGATCTTTCCTATTACTAATATTCCCACACGGGGGATAGCTCCTATGAAGAACATACCTCTCTCATCCCTACCAAATTTCCATGGATTATCTACCGAGGATCCAGATGAATTTTTGTTTGAATTTGATATTCTGTGTATAAGCTATGACTACACTACCACTGCACAGAAGCTTAAATTGTTTCCAACTACATTGAAGGGTAACACATTAAGATGGTTCATGAGCCTTGGAGGAGAGAATATTTCAACATGGGGACAAATGAGGCAGTTTTTCCTGAACAAGTACCAAGACTACTGCCGAATGAGGGAACGGAGAGGGGAACTATTCAAGATGTCTCAGAAGGAGGACGAGACCCTTGAAGATTTTTTGGAGCGACTCCAGTATAATATACAAAGGCTAGGACATTTGGATGTGAGTAAGGATATACTGAAAACTATTTTGCTAAAAGGAGTTATAGATGATTGTTTAGATATGCTGAATATGCTTGGCAAGGGAGATATATCTAAGGAATCCTATGAAGACATTGTAAATCTTTGTAAGAGATGCTCTCGAGGATCTACAAGGAATAAGTCAGCTACCAGGGATACCACTTTTTCAAGGGTGCATAAATTAGACAATGGAGGGGCAACAAGAGAAGAAATAGGTAATCTTTTAGAATATTTCAAAATATAAATGATTAACTCTTTTGCCTCACTAATTGACACTCTCTAGGTCAAACATAAACAAGAAGAATCAGATCAGGCATTGTCCATTTTCTATTTGAAATGCAGAAAGAAACATCCACTAAGGGAGTGTCCGCTGAACAATGTCCAAGTATGTCTTATTTGTGAAATATATCATGCTAGTGACCAATGTCCCTCCCTAACAGGTGTAAAAGAATCAATGAAAGAGAATAATGAGGAAGTGGAGGTTGTCTATCTAATAACACAAAGATGACAATGGTAGCCATGAGGTCAAGGTACAAACCCTCAATTCTCTCCCGCAACACTTTATTATTGGAATAATGTGAACAATCATCTTCAATATGACCAGATGAATGCCCCCCCTCCAAATTAGATACCACCTCCTTATCAGGATCGCAATGCATGGGTACCTATGCCCCAACAATAGAATCATCCTCAGAAATGGAACCCATAGTGGAGAGGCCCTCAACAATAACTTAGTTATCAAAACCCTCACCAACAGAACCCTTAACAACAACAGTTCCAACCCCAGTACTGGCAACAATAGCTACAGTTACCTCCCAATGCCCCACAGAACAATCCTCCCTTACGACCTCAAATGCATGTGCAACCTAACCCAAATCCAAATAATAAGGTCATTCAGAATATTAATATACACAATATGCCAGCTCTGTCTATTACCCCTATGCCTTGTGATGAGATAAAATTAAGATTAAGGAGAATAATCGAGCCAATAATTGAAGATGCTCCATATTTAGAATCAGACAAGGAATCAGGGGAAAAACCATCTACTGATACAGAGGAGATTGGCGAACCTATCATAGAATTAGAAAAAACCCCATTCCCTGTGTTAGTATCCAAATATGAAATTTTCAATTTTCTCCTTGTTGCAGGAATGGGGCTATTCTCGTAGCACCGAGAAGTGTTGTTCCTAGGCACTGGTATTGCATATGCCCGAAATAGTGCTACAATTTTAACTTGCCTCACTGGAGGAAGACTGAGAGGGTAAGGCCTGAGAAGATATTGATGAAATAGCATCTAGTCTGAGTTATTGTAAGCATGAGGGCATTGTATTTCTGTGATCACTTCTGACATTGGAAATCTATGACATTTGTTTTATTAGATCGTGATTACTCTTGTCTAAACACTATTTTTCCATATTCCTTGTTTTACATTCTATTTTTCGTCTTACTTGAACGAATTGTAGACATTGAGAATCAATGGATGCTCATGGATGATAAATTCCCGAGCGGTAAAGATTTTTCTATGACTGCCTATTATCCGTGTGTTTTGTTTCAAGTATCGTTACATCCATTTGACAAAGAGAACCTCGGTTTGATGAGGTGTTCTACCTTTTGTTTATTCCCTATTATTATAACCATTTACATATAAACATTTTATCTGATATACAATTTGATTTCCTTCAATCAATAGGGTGTTTACTTGAATCCATGCCCAACAATGTTTTTACTGATCTGCATTTAGCCTGTTTCTCTTATTCTTTCTCTTTCCATCTACCTGATCCACCTTCTTTCAAAACCAAAAACACTTCCTTATTTATAAAATCATTGCAATAACTGAAGATGTGCTAGGATTGACCCTATAGCAGTCTAGGGGCAACTTCTAGCACTAACACCCTGAAAGATTGGAAATTATCAAAACTGTGGAATTACCATCCTTCAATCTCTTTGGAGAGTTGCAAAATATGCATGTTAAAATTCCACTATTGCAAGCGATTAGGGATGTCCCTATTTATGAGAAGACTATGAGAGAACTCTATATCAAAAAGCCTGGATGGAAACCTAGGGAATCCCTCACAGTACACGTAGTGGGAAAATTTTCTGAACTAATGTTAGGAAAAACCCCACCTATTAAATATGGCGACCCAGGAAATCCTACAGTCACTGTCAAAATTGGACAAACATTTATTCCCGATGTGTTAGTTGATTTAGGGGAAGGAATTAACATTATGCCAATAGTGTTGGATCATGTTTTCATTGATGCCAATAGTTTGATTGATTGATTTCAAGTGATTGATTGATGTCAAAGGATTGATTGAATAATGATTGATGAACAATGTATATGTATTGTCCTTGATGAGAATGATAGATGTCAAAGTGGAAACCAATCGATAAAGATGGATCATTGATATGATGCATAGTCCTTGATGAGAATGATAGATGTCAAAGTGGAAACCAATTGATAAAGATGGATAATTGATATGATGCATAGATGAAGATGGATCAATGAGTTGTCACTGATACATGATGATGCATAGTTTCTTTGATGAAAAGATGACTCATTATTGTCTTATCATGATTGATAAGGTGCACAAATGGATGAACTCCAAAGTGGTCCCCTTATGGTGAAATCTCTCACGAAAAGATGCTTTATGGATTGAGTTATCCTAGAAGAATGGTTGGAGGACCCATGCTTGTATGTGGAATAATGAGATGAAGATAAATGAAGTTGTTGGTGAAACTATCCCAGATGGATAGTGCTTGTCATTCCATTTCCGGTGGTATGTGGAATGTCACATAACTCCTCACGGTTTGAGATTTATGGCCTTATGAATTTGGAGGACCCCCATATGAAGGCTTGAAGCCCCCATGGTCAAAGAAGTCAAAGTGACCTAAAAGAAGAAATCATTATTTAAATGATAAAGTAAAAGTGACAAAGTCAAGGTGGATTATTTAAATAATAAAGAGAAGTGACAAAATCAAGAAGGAATATTTAAATGATAAAGTATTTGAGAACTTTCTTTTTATGGAAAGTGGTTAACCCTAAAATAAGGAAAATAGGTTAAGTAACCTAGAAATGTGTTAAGTGACCTAGAGGATGAAAGTATAAATAAGATAGCTATGAACTCTTGCATATATCCTTTTTGTGTGGATCAATGGAGAGCTTCTTGTGAGATTATCTTGTGGAGTATTGATGGAGAGCTTCTTGTGAGAGCAATTTTGGTGTGGATCTCTTGAGCATGATTGAAGATCTATTCTAAGGAAGAAAGAGAGAGGAGTATCACATGGATGCATCAAAGTCTCGACAATGTCGGAGATCCTTATGGAAAAAGTCTCGTAGCTTTAGAAACCATATGTTTTGAGGTATACGTGGGTTGTAATGGGCTAGTGTGCATACACACGCAGGTTGTATGAGGAGAGGGAGCATACAGTGGATGAAATGATGAAGAATTTTGTTTGAGTTGGTGCCAATATCTTGGATGATGAGGCAGGTTCCAGATCTGCATTCTAAGGGCTCAGATCTAGCACTGAGACACTGGTATGGTTACATTATTGTCTTTATGGATACTATTGTTTGATGTGTTGTGAATGTTTAGGGAATTCCTAGTATGGCCTCTATGATATGGTTCAGTTTGGATGATTTGGTTGATGGAGTGAGCATTACTCTTTGGATTCAGTGGTGACCTGATTGCTATGGTATACCATTTTTTTATACATGTTTGAGATAGCATTCATATTGATTTATTGTGTATCATGAGAATGATATTGGAGAGCTTGGAGATCTTGTGTCTAGATGGTGGTCAGATTGGACAGTCAAAGACAGAAAAAATGATATATTGATTGTAGATAATCTGAGTTGATATTGAAGGACAAACCCTAACAACTCATAAGTTATACGTAGGTTGTTGTATACACTGGACGTGTGCATATGTGGGCCGTGTGCATACACGGGTTGTAGTGAGCCAGGGAGCATACACACACTGGATGCACTACTGACAAGTCACATACATGTTGACATATTGATATATGTTGAGGATTGTTGCCTCATCTCATTTGTTGTTGAGGGTGTAAGTTGAGTCTTGCATTATAGAGCTAGTGCTCTTGTAGAGTTGTACTCTATTCAGTTGTTGTTGATAAACCCTCGGATTGTTGTCCATAATAAAAAGAAAAAATGTACATACATCTTGTGTTCTTTGTGTTCATTGTGGTGATGACTTGTTGATGATATACTACTGATATATGTTGCTGATATATGTTCACATCTAACTGGTTATAAATGAAAACAATGGGTAATGAGTAAATATTGAATATTAACTAAGGTGTTTTGTGTAATAGGAAAGGTTTGGAAAAAAGAGCTCCACATTCATTCACCCCCCCTCTAAGTGTGGTGGGTGTGTCCAACAATTGGTATCAGAGTGGGCCTTCACTACAAGCCTTAACAAGCTTGAAGGAGATCCATAGACACACAAATGGATGATAAAGTTCCAATCCTTGATGAGGAAAACTATTCTACTTGGAGAATAGAGATGAGATTGCATTTGAAGACAATGGGAGCATTTATTTGGAAGGCATCCATTGGTGGATCAGTTTCATTGAAGAACAAGTCAAAGTTTGCAGCTCAAAGAGAAGGAAATAAAAATGATGCATTGTCTCTCAAGACCATTCTTAGTGGACTCACAAGCCCTATCAAAGAGAGTATGGGACAATGCACTTCTGCCAAGGATCTATGGCTAAAGTTAGAGGAGACATATCAAAGAAAGAAGGAGAAAGAAGATATTAAAGATCACTCCATCAAGATCACTAAAGGTAAATAATCTCCAAAAACTCTTGAATGCATTATTTCTAAATGTGATTTTGAAAACATTTCAAGTGAAGATAAAGAATCAAGTGATGATAGCACAAAGGAAGATCTTGAAGACATTTCAAATGAAGGCAAAGAATTTTGTGTTGATGTTGTCAAAAAGGAAGATATTTCAAATGAAGGTAAAGAACCCTCAAAAACCCCCGATTGCAATGATGATGATGATTTTTTCTCTACAAGTGAAGAAGAAGATATAGAAATAGTTTGTGTAAAGTTTGATGGTAATTATCCCATGAAAAGAATAGAAGAAAATCTGGTAAAACCTCAAAAGGAATTTGAAGAGGGTTTATATAGATATGGAAGTGATCATTATTATATAGACTATAACTATCTTTCGAATAACACTAAGACGTTTCTTAGGAGGAGTCTAAGTCATATCTTGAAACTAAAGGAAATGATCAAGGAACAAGAAGAGAGCAATAATACCAAATTAGAAGAAAAGGAAGAAGAGATCACAAGACTAAAGAATGGAAAATAAGATATGAATGTAGATGATGAGATTAGAAAAAGTTTTGAAATCATTGTCCATCTCAAGACCCAAATTGAAGAAGCCAAAATAATAGAAGAACTATTGAAGAATCAAATAAATGAAAATAAAGAGTCATGTTGTAAGTTAGAAGCTGAAATTGTTGACCTTATAAATAAGGTGGAAAAGTCAAACAAATTCTTGAATAGCTCACAAATCTTGGGTGAGATCTTGGAAAGTCTAAGATCATCATGTGATAAATCAGGTCTTGGATACAAAGGAGAATATACACATCCTGAAGCAAGCACGTCAAAGAAGCATGAGGCAAGTCCATCAAATAAGGAAGAAAATGTTGTAAAACAACCATCTACACAAGGGAAGGAAAACTCCAAAATAACAAAGCAAGAAAGACATCAAGAAGCTACGTTTGGGACACAAAAGAAAAGGTATGAAAGTATTTTTCATGGGAATTTTTATTCATGTAATGGATATGGTCACAAATATATTGAGTGTAGATCTTATGAAAGGATATATAATGGAAGATTTTATAACACCATGGGGTGTTGGATATGTGATCAAGTAGGACACATTGTTGTTCATTGTAACACCATGAGATGCTACAACTATAGTGGATTTGGCCACAAATCCCAGGAGTGCTGGAACACAAGAATAAAGTCCATGATGAGGCCTTCACATAGCATGGCTAGAAGAAGGAATGAAGTAATAAAGGGAGACATCTTTGAAAATATGGATGCTCAGAGCTCAATTTCTGAGGAGAAGGGTCATCTACAGAAGTGGGTGAAGAAGAAGACAGAGCAACCGGATCAGGATGAAAGACTGGATGGAAGTTCAAACGTGTCATCTACTGAGGCATATGCAGGTGACAGTGGTGACAGTCGTGTACATATGTTGTATGACCTTGAATAGGTCATGTACATACGCACTCTTTTGTGCAATAGGCCTTGTATATGTGGTAAAACCTTGGGAAAAAGGTAATGCACATGAGTTGCAGCTTGATGTGATGATATAACTCTATGTTGCAGGTTCTGACATTGTTTATTGCAAAGTCTGGCACTGTTTGCTACAAGTTTTCATGGTTCTATGTTAGATCATGTAAGGTGACGATGTAAAATATATCTTGGGTACATGGCACTAACCCATGAGTATGGATTGATGCTGATCAAATACTCATCTATTGGATTATATAAAATAAAATGTTGGGGTACATGGCTGGTACATTTTGAAGTTTCATTGATATATGTTATGATGTATTATTGGAAGCATATGTTGGTTATCATGGTGCATGCATTTTGCATATGGTTGGGCTACACATTGATACATGTAGTTGGTGAGTTGGGTTGATTGTCATGTTGTACATCATTGGGGAGTCATAGCTTGTTGATGCATGGTTGATATACTTGCTTGGTGCAAGTGATGATGCATGATTGTACACTCATAGATGGTATTTTTGATAGATGCATATGGTTGGCATATTGGTGGATGCACATGGTTGGCATATTGATAGATACACAAGTTGGCATGTTGATAGAGGCATATGATTGATACATTCCATGGATGATATATTTTGGCACATTGCATGATGTTGATGTACATGGTTGATGTACATAGGTGTTGTGCATGATGAGCACACATTTTTTTACAGGATGTGCTCGGATGATATTTTGCTCATGATTCTCTATTTCATTGATGACATATATTTTTCTTCATGATGTATGGTATGGCACAAGTTTGATGCATGGACAGGTCCAAGGATCATCATTGAAAGAGAATTTGATCTATGATCCGGTTGAGCAGTAGCAATTGCATGATGATCATATTGTAGAGGAGGTAGGGGGATACATACCCTTAGGGGGATTCATTCTTATTCCCATGATTCTAGGAGGAGATATCTATCAGATCCATACCTAGAAAAGAGCTCTATATTTTAAGAAAGAGCACAAAAGCATAATTCCAGGGGAAGCGATTGTCACAGGGGGAGTATGTTCGATGTATATTCAACATTACATCAGATAAATATCCCTTGTTCAAAAGGGGAGAGATTCTTCAGAGGAATATCAAAGGTACTCAAGCAAGGGGAGCAGCCCCAAGAGGAGAATGGCCCTTTTCCATTGATGTCAAAGGGGGTGAGTTAATCACATTGATGTGATTGATGTTTATTGATGGGGAGAGATAGTCACATGACTATTGGTGTAGATCATGCCTTATCTACATGTTGACATCAATAATTGGTAATTGGTGTTGACATCAATGTTGGTATTTCCATCAATGCCAAAGGGGGGTATTGTTGGATCATGTTGTCATTGATGCCAATAGTTTGATTGATTGATTTCAAGTGATTGATTGATGTCAAAGGATTGATTGATTAATGATTGATGAACAATGTATATGTATTGTCCTTGATGAGAATGATAGATGTCAAAGTGGAAACCAATTGATAAAGATGGATCATTGATATGATACATAGTCCTTGATGAGAATGATAGATGTCAAAGTGGAAACCAACTGATAAAGATAGATCATTGATATGATGCATAGATGAAGATGGATCATTGAGTTTCCATTGATACATGATGATGCATAGTTTGTTTTATGAAAAGATGACTCATTATTGTCTTATCATGATTAATAATGTGCACAAATGGATGAACTCCAAATTGGTCTCCTTATGGTGAAATCCCTCATGGGAATACACTTTGCGGATTGAGTTATCCTAGAAGAATGGTTGTATGAACCATTCTTGTATGTGGAATAATGAGATGAAGATCAATGAATTTGTTGGTGAAACTATCCTAGATGGATAGTGCTTGTCATGCCATTTCCGGTGGTATGTGGAATGTCACATAACTCCTCACGGTTTGAGATTTATGGCCTTATGAAGTTGGAGGAACCCCATATGAAGTCTTGAAGCCCCCATGATCAAAGTGACATAAAAGAATAAATTATTATTTAAATGATAAAGTAAAAGTGACAAAGTCAAGGTGGATTATTTAAATAATAAAGAGAAGTGACAAAATCAAGAAGGAATATTTAAATGAGAAAGTATTTGAGAACTTTCTTTTTATGGAAAGTGGTTAACCCTAAAATAAGGAAAATGGGTTAAGTAACCGAGAAATGGGTTAAGTGACCTAGAGGATGAAAGAATAAATAAGATAGATATCGTTAAGAACCAAATACATGCATAAATAAACACCACAAATATTCAGAGAACAATATAGAAAACCACCACTTTATTATATCAAACCCTCAGGGTAGGGTAACACCGTACAATGGATCCTATTATGGACGGGATCCTCTCTTGTTCACTTGCCTCTTAGAGGGGGAATCCTCCTATTGAGCTAAATTTCACGATACAATACTTCTCTTCATGTCCCATCACATTGCTTGAACCCCTTTATATAGTGCTACCATCACCTAAGAACATTCTAGAGGAAGAATAGTCTAGAAGTAGAACCTTCTAAGAAGTCCTCTTACATTTATTATATCTAATTACCCATTTATTATATCTAACTACCATAGTGGGTCTTATTTAATAATATAGTGGACCTAGTCCACCTTACATTGAATGACCTCCACTATTATCACTATGGGCCCTCTGGGCCCCCCCACTACCTTTCTAGCTACCTTACATTCCATCCCCCTTATGAAACCGTTGTCCTCAATGCTTGATGTACAACCATATACCAGGGTCCCATGGATAAGTGTGGACCATAGTGCTAAAGTAGACTAGAGAATCAGGGTCCCATTGAGAAATATAAGACACCATGCTAAAGTAGTCCAACTGCCATTGTAAATTAGGGTCCCATGTCCAAGTGCTCATGTGAACTCCACACGGAAGATATCGACACCCAATAACCAACTGAAAATGATGCTCCCAATACTGACACCTACCATGTGGATCCAAATAAAAATATCCATACCAATAGTGGGAAAGGGTCAATGTTGAATCTGGAAGGAACAATACCATTGTAGAATATGCAGGCTGAATGCTGGTAATCATAACTAGCTCTTGATGTGGGACATTCATGTTCTCTACAGAATGTGGAGTAGAGTCATCAAATAAAATATGGAAGTGGTTGTCATCCCATAAATGACAACTATCCATATACCAATAATTGTAATCAACATCGAGATCATACGAAGAATCTATTTTTTGATTATACTCATCCTTGATGTCCACCATAAAAAATCTCTCCTGCATGTTATCCAATGAATCTTGAATACTACAAAAACTATCATTGAGGCCATCTTCAAAGGCATCCAATTTGTCATTCAATGTGTCATACAATTTGGATTTGAATGCTCCAAGAATTTATTTGAGGGTTTGAGAGGAAATAGCCATTTGAGCACCCTATGAAATCTTTGGTCTCGCAGCTGTCACGAAAAAACCCAAAAAATAGAACAATAAATTACTACAGAAAATCACAATGTTTTCCGGAAAAACCCTGAAAAACTGTTGAATTTAAAATGCTCATAACTTCACTTCCCAGACTCCGTTTTGACTGATTTGTTTTTTGAAATTGGGTGAAATTGTGAGAGGAAATCATATATGTAATTTGTTTGGGAAAATTTGGCCTCTAGATGCTACAGAAATAAAAAAAAATCGTGTCGACGTCTGCATAAAAAACCCTAAAAAATTGCAGATTTTAAAACTTCAATATCTTGACTTCCCGGACTCCGTTTCGGACGATATTTTTTTTTCAAATTGGGTGTTTTTATAAGAGGAACTCAGATATACAACCTGTATCTGCAAATTTTTCATAAAAATATACTGAAAATTTTTGTAATGTCATGGCCCTCTTTTTTTTCTCCGAAAAACAATCTGTAAAATATGAAAAATATTTGCCCACAATGTCTACCAGGGAAAGTGCTTTGATACTGCTTGTTAAGAAACAAATATGTGCATAACGAAACACCACAAATATTCAGATAACAAGATATAAAAACACCACTTTATTATATCAAACCCTTAGGGTAGGGTAACACCATACGATAGATCCTATTATGGAAGGGATCCTCTCCTGTTCACTTGCCTCTTTGAGGGGGCATCCTCCTATTGAGCTAAATCTCACAATACAATACTTATCTTCATGTCCCATAACATTTCTTGAACCCCTTTATATAGTACTACCATCACCTAAGAACATTCTAGAGGAAAAATCTTCTAGAAGTAGAACCTTCTAAGAAGTCCTCTTACATTTATTATATCTAATTACCCATTTATTATATCTAACTACCATAGTGGGTATTATTTAATAATATAGTGAACCTAGTCCACCTTACATTGAATGAACTCCACTATTATCACTATGGGACCTCTTGGCTCCCCCACTACCTCTCTAGCTACTTTACAACTATGGAATCTTGCATATATCCTTTTTGTGTGGATCAATGGAGAGCTTCTTGTGAGATTATCTTGTGGAATATTGATGGAGAGCTTCTTCTGAGAGAATTTTTGGTTTGGATCTCTTGAGAATGATTGAATATCTATCCTGAGGAATAAAGTGAGAGGAGGATCTCATGGATGCATCAAAGTTTCGACAATGTCGAAGATCTTGAAGGAAAAAGTCTCAGAGCTTCAGAAACCCTAGTTTCTGAGGTATACACGGGCTGTAATGGGTCAGGGTGCGTACACACATAGGATGTATGAGGTCAGGGAGCGTACAGTGGATGGAATGATGAAGAATTGTGTTTGAGCTGGTGCCAAGATCTTGTATGATGAGGCAGGTTCCATATCTTCATTCTATGGTCTCAGATCTATCACCGAGACACTGGTATGGTTACATTATTGTATTGATTGATACTATTGTTTGATGTGTTGTGAATGCTTAGGGAATTCCTAGTATGGACTCTATGATATGGTTCAGTTTGGATTATTTCGTTGACGAAGTGAGAGGTACTCTTTGGATTCATTGGTGACATGATTGATATGGTATACCATTTGTTTATACATGTTTGAGATAGAATTCATATTGATTTATTGTGGAGCATGAGAAAGCTATTGGAGAGCTTGGAGATGTTGTGACGGGATGGTGGTCAGATTGGATAGTCAAAGACAGAAAAGAATGATATATTGATTGCATAGAATCTTAGTTGATCTTGAAGGACAAACCCTAACAACTCAGAAGGTATACATAGGTTGTTTTATACAATGGCCACGTGCATACGTGGGTTGTAGTGAGCCAGGGAGCGTACACATGTTGGCTGCACTACTGACAGGTTGCGTACCTATTGACAGATTGATATCTGTTGAGGATTTTTTCCTCATATCACTTGGTTCTGAGGGTGTAAGTTGAGTCTTGCATTATAGAGCTGGTGCTCTTGTAGATTTGTACTCTATTCAGTTGTTGTTGATAAACCCCCGGATTGTTGTCCATAATAAAAAGAAAAATTGTACATACATCTCGTGTTCTTTGTGTTCATTGTGGTGATGAATTGTTGATGATATATTACTGATATATGTTCACATATAACCAGTTATAAATAAAATCAATGGGTAATAAGTAAATATTGAATATTAACTAAGGTGTTTTGTGTAAGAGGAAAGTTTTGGCAAAAATACCCCCACACTCATTCACCCCGCCTCCAAGTGTGGTATATGTAACCCCACCTATTAAATATGGTGACCCATGAAACCCTAGAGTCACTGTCAAAATTGGACAGACATTTATTCCCAATGTGTTAGTTGATTTAGGGGAAACAATTAACATTATGCCAATAGAGACAACACAATTGCTCCAACTCAGAACACAAGTCTGACCTACTCCTACTATTTTAGAATTAGTTGATCATTATAATATTAAACCAGAAGGAGTAATCGATGATCTAGTTATTTCAGTTGATTCATGGGAGTATCCTGATGATTTTTTCATATTGCAACCTAAAACTTGTCTAGGGGGCCACCCTCTAATTCTAGGAAGACCATGGTTAGCTACAGTTGATGCTTTCATTGGTTGTAGATCTGTTTCAATGATCATCTCTGATGGTTATGATACCAAGAAACTTATCCTCTATCATCATCCTATGCCTAGTGTGGAACTCAAAAATTCTTTATGGATGGACCTTGAAGATGAAAGCGCTCTGCCTGTTCTAACCATAGGAAAGTCCATGAGTTTCAAAGATGAAACAGAGGATAAGCTAATCAATAGCTTTATCAATGACCCCTCTGTTGTTACACAAAACATGTACCACCGATTGAGTAGAATCTTTGACCCTACTGCTTAGGAAGGAGTGAGACCAGAGATGTTCTATGAAACTATAGTGAATCAAGTTAATTCAGTTGTAAGAACAGATAAAGAAACAACTGAATTATTTCCTAAAGTCAATTATAAGAGAATCGCCATAGAAATCAAACCTGGAAAAACCCTAAACATCAATCCTGATTTATGTTCTGTTGAAATTGGACATTTGATGAAGTTATTGATTGAACATAAAGAGGCATTTGTCTGGGATTAAATGGATATGAAAGGAATTTCCCATGAACTAATGCACCCACCATATATACATTAAGGAATAATGTCAACCCATTTTCCAACCCCAAAGGAGAATGAACCCTAATATTAAAGATATTGTTAAGGAAGAACTCCAAAAACTTCTTAATGCAGGATTCATCTACCCTATATAAGACAGTGAGTGGGTTTCACCCTTAGTTATTGTTCCTAAAAAGAATGGTAAATGGAGAGTGTGTGGACTATAGAACCATAAATAATGCCACACAGAAGCATCATTTCCCTCTGTCATTTATTGATCAGGTTCTAGACAACCTATCTAGGAAAACGTTTTTCTCTTTCCAGATGGATTTAGTGGCTATAACCAGATAACAATTGCTCCACATGACCAATATAAGACCACGTTTCCCAGCCGTTGGGGTACATTTTCCTACAAGGTTCTCCCATTTGGCTTGTGTAATGCACAAACCACTTTCCAAAGAGCTATAGTTGGTATTTTCTCTGATATGGTGAATGACTGTATGGAAATATTCATGGATGACTTTATACCTTATGGTATTGATTTCGATGAAGCTTTAGCTAATATGGAAAAAGTATTAAAAATATGCATACAATATCATCTTTCTCTAAGTATAGAAAAGTACCATATGATGATGAGAGAAGGTGTGGTGCTAGGATACTTCATTTCTTATTCAGGAATTCAGGTAGACCCAGCCAAAATCCAGGTAATTTTGGACATTCCAACTCCATCAAATCAGAAAGAGGTAAGAAAATTTTTAGGGCATGCTAGATATTACAGGAGATTCATTAAAAAAAATTCCAAGCTTTCCTATCCCTTATTTTTTCTATTAACAAAATATGTTGACTTTATTTGGATTGACAATTGCAAATTTTCTTTTGCAGATCTAAAACATAAATTGTCCACAACTCCCATTTTGAGAGGGCCCAATTGGGCTCTGCCATTTCACATTTCTTCATATGCCTCAGATACTGCAATTGGTGCAGTGTTAGGGTAACAGGAGGGCAAAGATCCCTATGCTATCTATTATATCAGCAAGAACATGGCTCCTACTGAGTTAAATTATACAGTTACAGAAAAAGAATTTTTGGCAGTGGTTTATGCTATCAATAAATTCAGGCATTATCTCACTGGTTATTCTACTTTTATTCATACTGATCATTCAACAATTAAATAATTTATGAATAAACCTATTACTAACGCCCGAGTAACAAGATGGTTGTTATTACTACAAGAATTAGACATCACTAGAGTAGATAGACGATGAAAAGAAAATGTGGTTGTTGATTTTCTCTCAAGATTGAATATGAATGATGATAATTCACCTGTAGATGATTCCTTTCAAGGTGAACATTTTTTTGCAGTATCTTCTCACTCACCTTGGTATGTAGAAATTGCTAATTATTTGGTTGCAGGGAAGGTACCTCCACATCTATCTCCCCGAGAAAGAAGGAAGATTATTCAGAAGAGTGCTCAGTATAGTTGGATAGGGGGATATCTTTTATACACGGGCCTGGATCAAGAAATCAAGAGATGTGTGAGAGATGATGAAGTTTATGATTTGCTTAAAGCTTGCCATGATGGCCCTTGTGGGGGTCATTTTTCTGATAAAAGGACTACACATAAAATTTTGAGGATGGGCTATTTTTGGCTCACAATATTTCAAGATGCAAGGAAGTATGTCCAAGCCTATGACAGTTGACAACGAATGGGTCAACCAAATCATAGGGATGATATGCCTCTCCATCCTCAAGTGGTGTTAGAGCATTTTGAGAGGTGGGCCATAGATTTTGTAGGGCCCACTAACCCACCTTCTAATCAGAAAGTCTACATATTTGTCTGCACAGATTACATGACCAAGTGGGTAGAGGCAAAAGCACTCATTGGGGCCTCAGAAGAAGTTGTCTTAGCATTTTTTTTTGAATATATCTTTGTTAGGTTTGGAGTTCCTAGAGAATTAGTAACTGATGGGGGACCACCTTTCACATCACATAAGTTTGAATCCGTACTCAGTAAATCTCATGTTTTGCATAGAACAACTTCTCCATACCACCCCCAAGGTAATGGGAAGGTGGAAAGTAAAAACAAAGTCATAGAAGCTATTCTTACTAAGACAGTGAGGGAACATCGTAGGGATTGGTTTGACAGATTGCATGAATCTTTATCGGCTTATCGAACCACTTGGAGGAACACAACTAGTTTTTCTTCTTATGAATTGGTATATGGGAAGAGCCCTATTTTTCCCATTGAGTTCAAGATCAAGACCCTAAGAACTGCATCCACAGTCAATCTAGACTTGACTATGGCACAAAAGTCCAGACTGCAATAGCTAAATGTGTTGGATGAAAAGCATTTGGAAGTTATTCATCAAACCACAGTGATTCAACAACAAAGAACCAAGTGGCATGACCAATTCATCAAGAAGAAGTTATTCAAAAAGGGAGATTGGGATATGCTGTATGATTCGTGCTTTAAAGAACTTCAGAGTAAGCTGCTTACAAGATGGTTGGGACCTTACGAGGTAGACATTGTTTTTCCCAATGGGACAGTCAGATTGATCACTGTTGATGGATCGAATACACATTTACTTGCAAATGGGCATCGCTTGTGCCTATATCAACGTCTACTTTCCAAGTCAGAATTTAAATCTAGATGTACAACTGATACAGATTGTCAATTTTTAAAGGGAAAAGAGCTTGCTCCCCCTTCTAAACCTTAGAAATTTTTTCTTTTCAATAAAACCTTGTATATAAATAAACTCTGGGAATTTGAATTTTTCTATTTTTGCTTAAAATTTTTATGCTTTAATAAATTCATCCAAGAAGGGTATTAGGCAGTTACTTGTGTGCATATGGATTGATGAAAAAACAAGGTAGATTACAGGGAAAGGAGCCAAAGGATTAGATTTTGGAAGTTTGAAAAACTCCTTAAAAACTAAGGGATTTTTTGTTTGGCCAGGTTACATGCTATTACACCTCTTTCCGACAAAATGGTCATTTTACATGATTTTACACCATTTTTCCGACTATTTTGTCTTACATGCTTGTTATCACCGGAATTTCGTCCACAAATGGTTACAAGAATCCAGCATCTTCAAGACACATATTAGTTCACCCATGGACCAAAAATGCATTTCCAAAAGGTCCAAAACTATACATTCAACAATAAAATCATCATGTGTTGAGACTACACAGAGAGCGCATGCACATGCGCCATTTAGAAACACAGGAAAAAGTGCACATGCACACGATGCATGACTGTGGACACAAAAAACTAGGCATCCCTCAAAAAACGCATTTATGATATTGGTCAGCCTCCCACCCACTTCTGGTTCAGCTTCCAAGTCGATTTGACACCCAAATATTGGTTGAATCCTACTGGGTGGTTGTTCAAAGACATAAGGGTTCCCTAAATGGCCCCTTGTTCACACTAAAAACTAGTTGAATAATGCCTCAAAGTTATGCTATAAAAGGAAGCCATGGGTGCACTACATTTTCAAGGAATTCATTTGTATTGTTATGCTGCTGATATTTTCTTGGAGAATCCTCTTTCCTCATCAAGAGTATGCTAGCACCATTGCACTTAGCGATTCATATCACCTCTATAATGAATGTGTTTTGGATTCTCTTCACCATTTCATCCTATCTCCTCATTTGTAAGAAGAGCTCAATATTAGGGGGTCCAAGAGCCCTCCCTTGGAGGAAGAGGGGATCCAAAGTCTCCCTTTATCTTCGGTGTTTTCTTTCCACTAATACAATCCTTTCCATTGGTGGCATGAGTATTGTTTGTTCCTTGTTCTTATGTTCTTATGCACCATAGTTTAATTTTTTTTTATCATTCTTAGTTTAATTCTTTGTTTATCTTGTATGCTTTATCATTCTAACCCTTTCCTTTACTGTTGTCTTGCCTAGCTACCCAAATGGGCTTGTAAGCATCTCTATTCTTCCCATTTATGGGACAAAAGAGGTTCAATAGATTGGATACTCTACTAGGAAAAGGTATCAATTTCCTCCCCCATTTAGGTAATTTTATCTCTTCCTTTTGTTTATTTAACTTGTAGGAACCACAACCAGCCCAAGCCGACCTAAAGAAAGCCAAATTCAAAGGTAAGTTGAGATAATTTCATCCAGTATTTTCTTCATGACCGTGTGACAGATGTGTGGAGGTTTAGTGGCCCACAGTCGCGCATCTTGTGCACATGTGCCAAACCCATAGTACTTCTCAGCACCCTCTTTGCACCTGCGCCCATAAGATGTTTTCAGTTCACGCATTGGTGCTTAGAGCACCTCTATCTACTCTGTGACCCGCGCATCTTCTCGGAAAGTTACACATTGTAAGGTTTTTTTTTGTGATCTGTAGAGGGCCCATAGCCTTCTTGAAATTGATTTCATGCATGTTGTAATCTGCACCACACTTACATGCCCTCTCCATATAAAGGGATTAGTCAAACACATAGGTACTTAGGGGTTAAAATAATAACTTTTCCTCTTTTTTGTCATTTTTCCCCATGGATGGATTTCTTTAACTAAATTTAAGTCAGAATCATTCTACATCACATATAAAACTTGCATTGGGACCAAAAATTAGACATCAATCATTGAGTATGGTCTTCTCTCGCGCCCCAAAGCGATCCTGAGAATCAGAAAGAGGTTGAAGGAAAATTTCATCTCCCTTAAAAAAGACAAGATCTTTAGGAGAGGACAACAACCCCCTTGGGACTCCTCTTATTTTTTTTTATCAAACACATCTACTACTTCATATCACCAGCTCTTTCGGGATATGCACCCTCTACTCCTCATTATAACTGATTACTTCATCCTTCACTAGTTCTTCTTTTGGTGGCTTCAAACCCCACTGTTGAGTGCTATTGGAAGGTCTAGTGTTATTTGAGAGGAAGGGTGTTACGTCTCTTAGGACACGAGCATTTGTTTTCTTTGTTCTCCCACGCAGGAAAAATCCACCTACCCACATGTATGCTTCTTTATCAATTGATTTATGTATGATGTTCTTGTGATTACATACGATTGTGAGATATATTTTGAAGGTCCAAGTTATACAAAGTCTCTTGTTCATTAATTTCTCTCATCACCATTTGCACACATCCACCTTGCTAGTCAGACATCATAGGGGACCCACAGAATCCCCATCATTCCAGATGCTTGCTAAATATCCCTCCCATTCTAGGGGGAGTTCCTAGTCTTGCCAACTCATCGTCCATACTTCCCCACACCCCTGTGAGTGCTACTATATTGGGATTAGATTTTCATGGTTCCATATTCTTGGGTCAACTTTCCAAGGTCACACACCCCCACACTCTCCTTTCCATGGAAGTAGGGGGCCAACTTCTTCTCAAGGGGGAAGTACAAACCCACCTAGTCCCCCTCAAGGGTTAGGTATGAAAAACACTCACACTATGGATAGAACTAATACTCCACCACCACCTAATATGCCATACTTGGCTTCCCTCAACATATCGGATCTGACTAAACTCACCAATGATCCAATATTACACAACCCCACATGGCCAGCAATGCCTACCAAACTACCTTCAAACATCCCCAAGTTTGAAAGAAAACCGGGAGATGATCCTGCCAACCATATCATGACCTTTCACTTATGGTGCTCCTCAAATAGCATCATGGATGATTCTATACAATTAAGGTTATTTCAACATACACTCACTATCCCATCAACTAAGTGGTATGTAGAAGAAAAATCTGGGTCCCACGTAACCTTTGAATCTTTTTCCAAAGTATTCTTCACCTTCTTTCAACTACCAATTTGTCATGACAATGCCCTCGAACTACTCTCGGAATTTAAACAAACCTCCACCATGCACATCACTGACCACATTCACAAATGGCGTCGGTGACATAGTCTCTGCAAAGCTGAAGCTACTCCACAATAATGTCTCAATTGGTTCCTCAAATCACTTGTTTCCCTCCTTTCCAAAGATGTGGCCGCCACCTTCCCCCATTCTAAAGAAGAAGCCATTAGCAAGGCCCAAAAGTTTGAACTCATTTACTCACAGTCAGGGTACTTGTATATAGCACTACCTGATGCCCCAAGACCTGTTCCATTCGGCCAGGACAAACCTAAGATGTCTCACTCAGTGGATGGATTGATTGGTACCACTACACACCACAATTCACATCCCCAACAACCACCAATGTATGGAACCCCTCAATATCCACCTGCATATGGTGAACCCCCTTATTATAATGCCCCCCCTTATCCATGACCATACCCCTTGACCTTCCCTCCGCCCACAAGCAGACCACCACCAACACCCACAATACGCCCCATACCTAAACCTAATTATGATACCCCCTCCATCTTTGCTTACACTAGTGAAACCACCATGCCTTCCTATGCATCCTACAGATCGTTACCACATCATAATCTATCCTTTCCATTTCCTGATTCCCCCTAGCCTATTCCTTCACCACAAGGACAACCACATGCTGGGGTTAACTTCGTTCAACCATCTCCCATTCAAAAATACCAACATTTTGAACAATTGAATATGGCTAATCCATTCCATCAGTCGAACAATGCTAGAAAGAAAGGGAAAAATAGAAACAATAATAATCCCAGACCAGGAGGAAACCAGAACCAACCCCAGTAGAACCAACCTATAGGGGGAAACCAGAACTTGGGGAACCAAAACCCTCAAGGGGGCAATAAAAAAAAACACCAAGGAAAGAATAACAACAATATTTGAACAAACTTCCCTTGTGCCCTTTGCGGTGAGTATGGCCACTATACTCACCATTGTCCCCAAATCGTAGACTTCAAATGGATGAAAGAATCTGGTAATGGACCACATCCTCCAACCCCACCTGCCCCCCATCAGGCCCCACAAAAATATGTGCAGCACCCACCCCCGACCGTGTTGCAAAACCCCATACCACATCAAGGGGTGATGAAAACCCAACAAGAGATGCACCCTTCCCCACCACAGGCAGGCCCATATCACAACCCAGGCACTTCGACAGATCGAACTATCGTAATCACTAGTGAGGAAGAGGTCCTTCTACAAACACGCAGTCATCAATAAAGTGCACCCTCTGACTCGAATCCCACTAACTCGGAGGCCACCCCAGTCATGACTATCACACCTTTTTTGATTCTGTGCCCTAGTACTGAGACACCTCTTCGCATCCCTCACATCCCATTGCGAAGGAATTTCCATAACCCTCAAGCTAGGGAAGCCCACAATTATAGTCTGGTCAATGACTTGGCCCAATCCCCCGTTGCCATGTCAGTCTTAGAAGTTATTCAAACCTGTCCTACTCAACGGAAGTCATTAATTTCCGCTCTGGGGGAAGTTGACCCTACTGAGAATTTGGCAAAAAGTTGGCTCTCCAGAGCTAATACCATCTTCTATTACTCTGAGGGCTTACAACCGATGAACCTCATCTCCCGAGGGGCTCTTCCAAAATGTCCCCGTCGAACTTGGGGGAAAAACTATCCTTATTGACATTGAGATTATTGATGCCCCACTCGACTATAATATTTTGTTTGGTCGTAGCTACATGTATGCTATGAAGGTAGTCACCTCTTCCGTGTTCTTAAACATGATGTTTCTCCATAACAAAAATATCATTACCATTGAACATGTATCACATTATAAGCCTAGCCCTTCATCCAACATCGAGAATATCCTCTCCTTTGTTCACATTAATCCAGATTCCTATCCACTCATCAAGATGGGCCCCAGAATTTTTAAGGACCCATCCTTGCTAGGGACATACCATGGAGCACCACCGCTCATCTATGCCTCAGCACAAGTATGTGTCATTTCCAAAAAAGGAACGACAACTGAAGATATTCTGCCTCCCACCGAGGCCTCTTTTTCCCCTGATGTCCCACTAGTCACATAATACCTCCCTCAAGAATCTCCTGGAACTTGTTCAACTCTACTCGACCCTAATCTTCCCCTCCCCCAGGGCCATATCCTAGTTTGGGAAAAACTTCCCCAAGCCATTACCCAAATCCCTTTCTTTTACTCCCCACCAGGTGTACATGCTTTCTAGGTAGCCGCAATGCTCACCTTTCCTAACATGGTGTTAGCAATCCCGATATGGTATCTACACCCACCTGCGATGGTCCCTCAACCATCCCTCCCTCCCCAAACAAAATGAATCCTGATGCAGATTCCCATACTTACCCCCACCATCCCATCCACAGCCCCACTCGTCAGAACCCCTGCCACAGCTAGGGGCAGATGAAAAAAGAAGGAGTCCACTGCTCCACCTCCCCCATGTGTCCAACCTCCTTGCGCCCTATGAGAGAAAGATGGACACCCCACGAACAGGTGCCCATCTCTCCCTAAGTTACATAATATCATTCAACTCCCTCGAGCACCACCAATACTCATCACTTCCTCCATTACTAATGCTATCTCCTAGAACATAATAAGCAAAGGACTGGGAACAAAATTTGCATGCACCATATGTTCAGAATATGGCCATTACACAAACCATTGTCCAGCGTTACCTCAGTTCTGACAGACGCTAACAACCATACGCTAGAGCTTTCACGAAGAAACCACCCCAACACATGTCACCTATATCCATTATGTCACGACCTCAGTCAACGAGCGTAAGCAATGTCCTTGCTCCCTATTGGAATCACTTGATCACTTCACATATCAATGTCCTATGATCATCGAATACAAGCATCACCAATTGCCCCTTATTCAAAATCATACACCCCCTCCTCCAACAGACCCAGTGAGTATCCTTACCCCATCATTGGATATGATTCATATCTCTTCACTGGAACCTGAGCCAATCCCTACTCCCCCATGGTTCCTAGATGATTTATATGAGGATTTACCCCTAAATCCCCCTAATTCTCCAATTCATTTCACCACAAAAATTCTACGCCCGACTACCATTTTCAACCCACAATATCTCGATATTTGGTTTATGTCAAGAGAACCATCGTAACCTCCTTACGATACCCCCACTACATCGTCACCACCAGAAAACTACCCCATGATGACAGTCACCAAAGTAACTCCTTTCGATACCCTATATTCTCGACAGTTTCAATATGACGAAGACAAGGTCCAAGCCATCACGGAAATTCCCCCACCACTAAATTTATGCCAACTGCAGATCTTACAAGGAAAAGATAAATTTTTACGCCACTTTGTCACCAATTAAACCACTCGAGCACATGGTTTCCTTCATCTCTTACGTCATGATATCCCATTCCAATGGGACAAACATGCCCAAAACACTTTTGATGATCTCAAAACAACCCTCTCCAACACCCCGTTGATTAGTCCACCCGACTATAATCGTGACTACATCCTCTATATCTCAGCCTCAACCGTCTCAGTAGCAAGAGTTCTCGTCCAACTAGGGGATGATGATCATGAGAATGTCATTTACTACATTAGTAAAAATCTTTCAGGGATACCCTTGAAATACAACCATGAAGAAAAACTAGCTCTTGCAGTTGTCCTCGCAATCCAGAAATTGCACCATTACATCTTGCTTCGAACTACCAAAGTCATCATAGATTCCAACCCAATGCACTACTTGCTCAGCCGTCAGCAAATCAATAGAAAATTTTCCCGATGGATTGTCATTCTTCAAGAGTATGACCTCGAATTTTCAAAACCCAAGAGAAAGAAATCCCTCATCCTCACCAAACTCATTACGACATTTCCCTCTGATACTACCAGTACCCCCATCAATACAGACTTCCCCGATGAACATATCTTCTACATTCCCTCGGATGACTCATGGTACGGTGATCTTCTCGTCTACCTTCGAACGTAGAAATTTGGAAACCAACTTTCCCGAGATGATCATCGACGCATTTGTCACCAGGCCCCCCGCTACATACTTATTGGTGATATATTATGTCGACGCGGGGTCGACACTATACTCCGTCGATGTTTGACTATCGATGAGGCCGATCGAGTCTTGAACGAATGCCATAGTGGTGCTTGCGGGGGCCACCTCTCAGGAATTTCCACCGCTCAAAAAATCATTTGCACTGGTTAGTTTTGGCCTACATTGTTTCACGATTGCATCAATGTTGTGAAGCGATGTAACAACTATCAGCTTTACACCAACAAAGCATGAGCACCACCTGCTCTTCTTGATCCGAAAAGATCTTTTAATGACAATGGTTGAGTTATTAATTGCATGTGTTAATTAACCATTTATGAAGCTGAATGAAAGAGGATGAAGATGAGAGAATATATCACAGCTATAATACATAATACAGATCTGAACTAAATCAATAAGAACAACAAACCATAACAAGAGAAGTGATAATGGAGTGCGACATAAAATTGCCTACGTCTTCGGGCCTTTGTCTCAGTGGGGGAGGCTTCTTTATTTCTGTTCAAAGCTCAAAAGTACATTGCAGTAGTGCCATTAGGCTACAATATGGATCTGTTCATGTTATTCCAGATCTCTAGAACCCATCAGAAGAAACAGCACTCAAAACGGATGACCGAAGCTCCCAGAAATGGCTCGCAAGCGTCTGCTCCTCAACAACTTCCCTGTATAAAAATGGCTTTGGCTTGGCTTCCCTTCAACATAAATCTACTCTGACTGTGCTCCATGGCCTCAAACAGGTCTGGTTTTTATAGATCTAAAGTTGGTTATCATTCCCCAACTTCCTCCCAAAATATGGGCTCAAAAAGAGTCCAAAATCTCCCAAAAATGACCAAAATCCATTAAATCTGCTGATAAAATCACTGAACAAATCATTTTCCAATGTAAAAACCCATTTTTTTGGAAAATATCAGGCTAAGCCCCCTAATCTAGGCACTATCTCCTGGATCTGGGTGCATGTGCATGTGATCTGGGCCTTAAAAAGGGCACACTAAGAGGGCTAAGCTCCTTTTGGAGTGCACCCCCCTGGTCTCATGGGATTTTCCCAAGATCCTTGGGATGAGCTTATCCTTTGGGCATGCCCATGAGGAGAGATCCCTCCTTTGCTGTGTTTTGGTCATGTGTAAGAGTTAAACCATGGGCTGGGGGTTAGCCCCAACCCCCCTTTTTGCCCCTTTTCACTTTATTACACTTTATTTAAAATAAAGTGAGCTTGGTATTACAAGTACCACCAAGGGTGCATTGGTAATGGAGTTTGGCTAAGTCTTGGGCTGACCCAAGAGGTTATGGGATCAAATCCCATGAGATCCATAACATTGTTTCCACCAACCATTAACCAATACCATGGTGCCATGTGGAAGCCCATGATTGGGCCACGTGGCACCCAAACATTTGCCAAACAAATGCCACTTGTCAGTTGTTGGTTGGATCCCTGTCACTGACCAATCACCTTTTGTTGGACTGCCACTTGTTGCCACTTGTCTCTGCCATGTCAGCATTTTTTATGTCATGCTCATGTCATCATTTGACTGGACCTGTTGACTTTTTCCCTGTTTGGGAAAATGGCCGGAGTACGATAACTCTCGCATACATCATCCGTTTGAGAAAGTAAATATATGTTTGGAATCAGAAGAACGAGACAGACGCAATGGCATTGGTTTCATCAAATTTTGAGCACTTTCATTTTTGAGCCTTTTTGAGCCCTGTCAGGCTCCTGGAACCGATAATGGATCACACCTCCCCACTAAAGGACCTTTTGGTCCCCAAAAGGTTATTGACCAGTCAACAAGCTTGGGATAGGCCACTCGGCTTGTCCTCTGTCTCGAAACTTTGTCCTGTGCACCTATCTCATCAAGATCAACTGTAACACAATCATGACAACTGACAGTATATTGTTAGCCATTTGAACCCTATTACATCTTACTGAAGCCACTATCATCCATGTAGACAACATTACTAATGAAAACATCAAAAAGATGACTGCAAATGAGCTGATATACTTGAAATATTTGCACGACATGAGCTTATATTGAAGCAACTTATGATTGATTTTCCATTCAACAATCATTTCTTGTTCTTGCTTAAGATCAATTACTTCATTTGAAACAATTATTGGTTTGTTTCTTTCTTGCAGTGCCTTCTTTAATTGTTCCATTGTTTGAAGTGTTTTATTTGCCTTAACATGATGAGCATGAACCACATAATCTTGACCTACTTTGGTTAATTGATATTGATTCTTTGTCCTGTAGAAGATTGCCTTACGATCATATAAATATGGACTACCTAAGACCATTGCACATTCTCTTAATGGCACTACATCACATGTTACCTCATCCACATACTTAGATGAAATTGCAAATTTGATTGTGCACTTCTTTGTTATGTGCATTTGATGATGATTGCTTATCCATTTAAGTGTGTAAGGCTTATGATGTACTTGTGTTTTTAACCCCAATTTCTTAACCAATTCTTCTGAGATTAGATTATATTGAGATCCACTGTCGATTAATGTGTCTCTCTTAGTGTGTCGTAGGATTACCCTTATATGAAACAAGTTTCTTCTACAATCAATGCCTTCACCAATTTTACTTGTCATACCAACCAGATCTTTGATTCATCACCTGAATCCTATCCCAAGTCTGTGGGTCTTGTTGTCGTTGCCACTATTTGCATTTCCTTCTTTTCCTTGAACCACTTTGGCCTCTTCTCGAGATGAAACTGCCAACATCTTTCCTCATCATGCCCCTCTTTCTTGCAATGCTTGCAAGAGGGCTTCCCTTCCTTCCTCGTCACTACATTTGAATTCTTTCCATGCCATTTCCTCTTGTCCTCTTTCTTTGAAGATGATTCCCCTAAAACACCTGCTTTTCCTGCTTCAATGTATGTCGCTTGAACAAAAACCTCATCAAGGTTAGTGGGTCCAAACATGAATACAGTGTTTCTAATATGTGCAGGTAAACCTCCTATATACTTCATAAGGGTTTCTTGTGTATGTAATGGGATATCTAACATCAATGCCATTTTACGAAAGCTATCTGTATACTCTTGCACTGTTTGTCCTTTTATTAGTTTTAAATATTGTCATTCAATTAATGTTTTTTCTTTATAACCCAAAGGATAGAATTGTTTCCTAAGTGCAGAAATGAAGCTTTGCCATGATGGAAATACATTACCCACTTGTTGCGTTCCATTTTTCAACTTGCTTTTCCACCAGATGAGAGTTGTACCTGCAAGTCTCAAAGATGCCAACTTGATTTGTGTGGCCTCATCGTTGATCTGTTTCACACTGCAATAAACCTCCATCTGCCTAACCCAATTGTCAAGTTTCTCTGCATTTACTTCACCATCAAATATGGGAAACTCAAATTTAACATCAAGTTTTAATAATGGCATTTCCTTATTATGTTTATGAACATGTTTCTTTGCATTATATTTATAAGTTGAACTTGAAGAAGAAGGAGAAGAAGGAGGTAATGATGGAGGTGAAGGAGGAATCTGAGGATGATCCTCTTCCTCTTCACTTTTTCCCTTTGAAGATTCACCCAAAACTGGTCTCTTTCATTCCAAGTATTCCTCGTACAAAACTTTCACCATCTCTGACATAGCAATGAAAGTTTTTCGGAACTCTTTCTCATCCTGAGAAAGCCCTTATTCCGATGCCATCTTCTCGCTGTGAGAAGCTCTCTTTCTCAATCCAATTAATGGATTATCTGCAACAAGATCACCTTCACCACGTTGTATATTTTCCTTGGTTAGCATGCAAAACTCAAATCCAAACGTCAACTAGCTCTAATACCACTTGATCCGGAAAGATCTTTTAATGACTGTGGTTGAGTTATTAATTGCATGTGTTAATTAACCATTTATGAAGCTGAATGAAAGAGGATGAAGATGAGAGAATATATCATAGCCATAATACATAATACAGATCTAAATTGAATCAATAAGAACAACAAACCATAACAAGAGAAGTGATAACAGAGTTCGACACAAAATTTCCTACGTCCACGGGCCTTTGTCTCAGTGGGGGAGGCTTCTTTAGTTCTGTTCAAAGCTCAAAAGTACATCACAGTAGTGCCATTAGGCTACAATACTGATCTGGTCATGTTCTTCTAGATCTCTAGAACCCAACAGAAGAAACGACATGCAAAAGGGATGACCGAAGCTCCCAAAAATGGCCCTCAAGTGTCTACTCCTCAACAACTTCCCTGCATAAAAATGGCTTTGGCTTGGCTTCCCTTCAGAATAAATCTTCTCTGACCATCCTCCATGGCCTCAAATAGGCCTGGTTTTTATAAATCTGAAGTTGGTTATCATTCCCCAACTTCCTTCCAAAATCTGGGCTCAAAAAGAGTCCAAAATCTCCAAAAAATGACCAAAATCCATTAAATCTGCTGATAAAATCACTGAAAAAATCATTTTCCAATGTAAAAACCCATTTTTTTGGCAAGTATCAGGCTAAGCCCCCTAATTTGGGTGCTATCTCCTGGATCTGGGCCTTAAAAAGGGCGCACTAAGTGGGCTAAGCTCCTTTTGGAGTGCGCTCACCTGGTCTCATGGGATTTTCCCAAGATCCTTGGGCTGAGCTTATCCTTTGGGCATGCCCATGAGGAGAGCGTCCAACTTTTCTGGGTTGTGGTTATGTGTAAGAGTTAAACCATGGGCTGGGGCTTAGTCCCAACCCCCCATTTTTCCCCTTTTCACTTTATTGCACTTTATTTAAAATAAAGTGAGCTTGGTATTACAAGTACCACAAAGGGCACATTGGTAAGTTTGTTTGGCTAAGTCTTGGGCTGAATTAATAGGTCATGGGATCAAATCCCATGAGCTCCATAACATTTTTTCCACCAACTATTAACCAATACCATGGTGCCACGTGGCTCCCAAACATTTTCCAAACAAATGCCACTTGTCAGCTATTGGTTGGATCCCTATCATTGACCAGTCACCTTCTATTGGACTGCCACTTGTCACCACTTGTCTCTGCCATGTCAACACTGTTGATGTCATGCTGATGTCATCATTTGACTGGACCTGTTAACTTTTTCCATGTTTGGGAAAATGGTCAGAGTACGATAACTCTCGCATACAACGTCCATTTGAGAAAGTAAATATATGGCCAAAATCGGGAGAACGAGACAGACGCAATGGAGTTGGTTTCATCGAATTCTAAGAACTTTCATTTTTGAGCCTTTCTAAGCCCTATCAGGCTTATGGATCTGATTCTGGATCACTTCTACACCCAGTCATTACCGCAGGACCATTTTGCAAATGGGGCATCGACTTCATGACTTGCAACCCTCCATCCAAAAATGGACACAAATACATCGTCATTGCAGTAGATTACTTCACCAAGTGGGCCGAAGCCATGCCCACCTTCAACAACACTGCTGGCATTGCAGCGCATGTTTTCTTTATCCATGTCATCTCCCACTTTGGAGTACCACTCCAATTAGTCTCCGACCATGGGAAACACTTTGAGAATGAGATTTTCGTTGAGCTCTCATCCAAGTTGGGTTTCTCCCATGAGTTCGCCTCCCCATACTATCCTTAGTCCAACGGACATGTAGAGGCATTCAACAAGGTCCTCAAAACCATGTTGCAACGCACGATTAACAAACATAAAACCAATTGGCATCATATGTTGTTTTCTGCATTATGGGCTTATCGCACAACAGTTAAAACTGCCACTGGTTTCACACCATTTCATCTATTCCATGGCGTCGAAGCTACTCTCCCCATTGAATGAGAAATTCCTACCTTATGCATCGCTATTGATCTATTACCCGACACTACTCCAATGGAGAAGAAATTGCTAAAATTAGACTCACTGGATGAAGATCGTCGATCTTCATTACAAAACAGCGAGGCAGCTAAAAAATGGTCAAAGGCCACTTTTGATCACCATGTCAACCTTCGCTCATTCAATGAAGGAAACCTCATCCTTGTTTATGATATCGCCCATGATACCCTCGACCATGGAAAGTTCGAGTAATTATGGCATGGAACTTACATCATTCAACACTGCCTCACTAAAGGCGCATACATTTTGGCCTCCCTCAAAGGCCACTCTCTCAACGAACCCGTCAATGGGTTGTACTTAAAGAAATTTTATGCCTGAACGTAGCCACTCTACACTAGGCTTTTTCCTTTTGTACACTTTTCTTAGATTTTTTAATCTTCTTTTTTACACCTTGCATTTAATTTACCATTTGTGTTATTGACAAATGCCTCCTCCATCATCCTACCACATCAATTACACCGACGGAGCCAGTCGTTGGACACAGAATCTCGCTTCGGCCGCTTGGGCTCTCTATTCCCCCTCACACGAACTGCTCTACTCTAGCGGCATATGTCTTGGCTCAGCAACCAACAACCAAGACGAATACACCACCATCATTGGTCTCCTCACCAAGGCTAGTCATCATCACTTTCATCACCTTAGCATCTTACTAGATTCCCAACTAGTCATCCTCTAGCTCAAGAATGTGTACCATGTCCACAATCCTTGCCTCTTTCGCAAATACCTGCAATTTAGACTCTTATCTCGACATTTTGATTCCATTACATTTACACATATTCCCAGACAATTTAATCAAATAGCAGATAACATAACTAACCTAGTGTTAGATTGGCATTTATCACATCAAGCTACCAGTACGCATACAACAAACATCAATAATCTATCACAACATATAAATTAGACATCATCAAAAAAACCATAAACCACATGTGAACATCGCAAAGACCCCAAAATGTATATATATATATATACATATATATATATATATATATCGATCAAATGTGCCATCAAAATGTTTACAAAAGTTATAGTACATCCGTAGGCCGGTCAACCACCTCGCCCCTATAGATACAAAACTGGTGTCACCACATCAAGTAGGCTTGCAGGCCTATATAAATACCAAAATACAAATATATAGACAGAGACACTCATGGTACCTCTATCACAACACCACCCGGTCCTCTCTCGAGTGTAGGTCCCCCACTAGCCATCGGTCCCTCCGGACTCAAAGGCAACTGCCTAGTCATCGCCGCACCTGCTACTACTGCTCTTTGGACCAATGGGACACCCACGCACTGCTATAGGACTCCCTCATCCTGAATCTGTGACCACATGCCCTCAGACACTTCCTGTAGCACCACCTCCAGTAGATGAAAAATGTCCTCGAACTCTCCCCCGGCCTCTACCGGAGGAGCATGTGAAGGCCTTGCCCTTGGATAATCAAAATGGTGCCTCTGGCCTACTCTCCCCCCCTCAGTTGGTCCCGCACAACCCTCATCCTGTCGCTGCCTCTCCCCGGCCCGTGGCTCTCCCTGTGGTGGTCTCACTGGCTCTCTGACCAACTCAACCTCTCGGCCGCGTGGTCCCACATATGCACACACAACACACAAATGATAGCATCAGTGTCCATCCACACATAAAACTATATATTCTATACTATCTAACTCATCAAAGAAAATACATCCACATACCTCTTTGGTCAAACACCTCGCCAGGGGGAAGCACCATCTCTGGGTCTTGCCGGAATTCTATCCCACTGTAAGGGTACTAAAGAATAATTTGTGGCATTTGATGCCACACTCGTACAATCTCAGATGTAAAATAGTGCCCCCCCTCCCCACCACCATGGCGAACCAAGATCGGCCCCCATCGCCTCAGTCACGACTCTCGCATCCCAGGCACACCCAAAAGCACTCTAGTGCATAGAATCGACACCCGCTTTAAGAACCATGCCACCAAGATAGACCCAAAGGAGAACTCCCCTGAGTCTGCAGCATGACACCTATCAAGCGGCCATACCATCTTGGAGTGCAGCATCAGGCCCCAGGCAAAATGCTCACCCGTCAGTGCCCTCTGCATCACCCTCAGCTGACCACCACTGATCCGTTGAGTCGCAAGAGACCCATATACTCTCATTATCATCGATTCCATGAAAATATGTGCAAGGGCATCCATCACCCCAATACTAACAAAAAAATATTGACATGAAGTTGTGTGCCCTACAACTATATATAGTCTATTTTTCCAAACTTCCAGACTCAATTGCGGGAGCTCCGAACGTCCATTTTTCGATCCGTCTTTAGCCATGGGACCAAAATCCCCCCACCTACAAAATCATATTCCCCGGGCCACTTTTCACTCCCATCCCTTGAAGATATTTTTTTTACCATACTCATACTCAGTTACGCATGTTCACATACACATCTTGTTGAATAACTATTAAATTTTCTTTATCTTCAGATATTGTTCACGTCAGGTATTCGGTTTTCATTTCTGCAGGTACTTGGTCATCCCACGTCAGCGGTATCTTTCCAGGTATCTAATGGACACTAGCATATAGTCATTCCCTCTGAATATCAAAATGCATCTCCCAGTCACACCATCCAATCTTTGCCTCTAGGATCCCTATATCCGGCTCTGTAGTACTGTCACCTCCAATGCATTTCGGTACTGACAACCAGTAGCACTCTCCCCCACATGAGTTGTCCCATTTATAGTCCCCTTAACACTTTGACACTCATGTTGTTTTCACCCTTTAGGGATGGGAGTCCTGATAGTATTATGCATCGTCGAGAACTAGCCACATCCCCTTTCTCCTCATTTTGCTAGCCTACCCAATGGACTCCCAAATTCCTTCATCATGGTTCTAGTTTTGACTGCACCTCCGTAGTATCATTAACCATCCATTTCACCCACGATCAGTTTTCCCATCTGTAGATTGTCCTCCATACATTCCTTTAATACAAAAAATCACCTATGGGGACCCCACCCTCCACTTGTTTTTCCAGCATCTTGCGCCCTCATCAGGCCAAGCCATATTACAGTGGGGCACCCATTTCTATATCTGCATAGTTATCCCAACTTATTTTTTATTCTTTTGGTAATTGTACAAACCCTTTTTTCTGCATTTTCATAGCTTGTTGTTGTCGCCTTTAACGAACTTCCTCGTTTTCATAGCTTGTTATTGTGGCCTTTAGCTTTAGAAACCCTAGTTTCTGAGGTATACACAGGCTGTAATGGGATAGGGTGCGTACACATGCAGGATGTATGAGGTCAGGGAGCGTACAATGGATGGAATGATGAAGAATTGTGTTTGAGATGGTGCCAAGATCTTGGATGATGAGGTAGGTTCCAGATCTTCATTCTATGGGCTCAGATCTATCATTGAGACACTGGTATGGTTACATTATTGTTTTGATTGATACTATTGTTTGATGTGTTATGAATGCTTAGGGAATTCCTAGTATGGCCTCTATGATATGGTTCAGTTTGGATGATTTGGTTAACGGAGTGAGAAGTATTCTTTGGATTCAATGGTGACATGATTGCTATGGTATACCATTTGTTTATACATGTTTGAGATAGCATTCATATTGATTTATTGTGGAGCATGAGCAAGCTATTGGAGAGCTTGGAGATGTTGTGACTGGATGGTGATCAGATTGGATAGTCAAAGCCAGAAAAGAATGATATATTGATTGCATAGAATATGAGTTGATCTTGAAGGACAAACCCTAACAACTCAGAAGGTATACATAGGTTGTTTTATACACTGGACACGTGCATACGCAGGCTGTAGTGAGCCAGGGAGAGTACACATGTTGGCTGCACTACTGACAGGTTGCGTACCTATTGACAGATTGATATCTGTTGAGGATTTTTGCCTCATATCAGTTGGTGCTGAGGGTGTAAGTTGAGTCTTGCATTATAGATCTAGTGCTCTTGTAGAGTTGTACTCTATTCATTTGTTGTTGATAAACCCCCATATTGTTGTTCATAATAAAAAGAAAAATTGTACATACATCTTGTGTTCTTCGTGTTCATTGTGGTGATGAATTGTTGATGATATATTACTGATATATGTTCACATCTAACCAGTTATAAATGAAAGCAATGGGTAATGAGTAAATATTGAATATTAACTAAGGTGTTTTGTGTAAGAGGAAAGTTTTGGCAAAAAGAGCCCCACACTCATTCACCCCGCCTCTAAGTGTGGTATATGTAACCCCACCTATTAAATATGGTGACCCATGAAACCCTACAGTCACTATCAAAATTGGATAGAAATTTATTCGCAATGTGTTAGTTGATTTAGGGGAAACAATTAACATTATGCCAATAGAGATGACACAATTGCTGCAACTCAGAACACAAGTCCGACCTACTCCTACTATTTTAGAATTAGTTGATCGTTATAATATTAAACCAGAAAGAGTAATCGATGATCTAGTTATTTTAGTTGATTCATGGGAGTATCTTGATGACTTTTTCATATTGCAACCTAAAACCCGTCTAGGGGGCCACCCTCTAATTCTAGGAAGACCATGGTTAGCTATATTTGATGCTTTCATTAGTTGTATATTTGTTTCAATGACCATCTCTGATGGTTATGATACCAAGAAACTTACCCTTTATCCTCATCCTATGCCCAGTGTGGAACTCAAAAATTCTTTATGGATGGACTTTGAGGATGAAAGCGCTCTGCTTGTGCTAACCATAGGAAAATCCCTGAGTTTCAAAGATGAAAAAGAGGATAAGATAATCAATATCTTTATCAATGACCCTTTTGTTGTTACATAAAACATGTACCACCGATTGAGTAGAATCTTTGACCCTACTACCCAGGAAGGAGTGAGACCAGAGATGTTCTATGAAACTATAGTAAATCAAGTTAATGCAGTTGTAAGAACAGATACTAAAACAACTGAATTATTTCCTAAAGTCAATTATAAGAGAATCGCCATAGAAATCAAACCTGGAAAAACCCTAAACATCAATCCTGATTTATTTTCTGCTGAAATTGGACATTTGATGAAGTTATTGATTGAACATAAAGAGGCATTTGTCTGGGATTAAATGGATATGAAAGTAATTTCCTCTGAACTAATGCACCGACCATATATACAATAAGGAAGAATGCCGACCCATTTGCCAACCCCAAAGGAGAATGAACCCTAATATTAAAGATATTGTTAAGGAAGAACTCCATAAACTTCTTAATGCAGGATTCATCTACCCTATATAAGACAACGAGTGGGTTTCACCCTTGGTTATTGTGCCTAAAAAGAATGGTAAATGGATAGTGTGTGGACTATAGAGCCCTAAATAATTCCACGTAGAAGGATCGTTTCCCTCTGTCATTTATTGATCAGGTTCTAGACAACCTATCTGGGAAAAAGTTTTTCTCTTTCCTAGATGGATTTAGTGGCTATAACCAGATAAAAATTGCTCCACATGACCAATATAAGACCACGTTTACCAGCCCTTGGGGTAAATTTTCCTACAAGGTTCTCCCATTTGGCTTGTGTAATGCACCAACCACTTTCCAAAGAGTTGTAGTTGGTATTTTCTCTGATATGGTGAATGACTGTATGGAAATATTCATGGATGAATTTACACATTATGGTATTGATTTCGATGAAGCTTTAGCTAATATAGAAAAAATATTAAAAAGATGCATACAATCTCATCTTTCTCTAAGTACCAAAAAGTGTCATATGATGATGAGCGAAGGTGTGGTGCTAGGATACTTCATTTCTTATTCAGGAATTCAGGTAGACCCAGCGAAAATCTAGGTAATTTTGGACATTCCAACTCCATCAAATCAGAAAGAGGTAATAAAATTTTTAGGGAATGATGGATATTATAGGAGATTCATTAAAAAAAAATCCAAGCTTGCCTATCCCTTATTTTTTCTATTAACAAAATATGTTGACTTTATTTGGATTGACAATTGCGAACTTTCTTTTGCAGATCTGAAATAGAAATTGTCCACAACTCCCATTTTGAGAGGGCCCAATTGGGCTCCGCCATTTCACATTTCTTCAGATGCCTCAGATACTACAATTGGTGCAGTGTTAGGGTAATAGGAGGACAAATATCCCTATGCTATCTACTATATCAACAAGAACATGGCTCCTACTAAGTTAAATTATACAGTTACAGAAAAAGAATTTTTGGCAGTGGTTTATGCTACCAATAAATTCAGGCATTATCTCACTGGTTATTCTATTTTTATTTATACTGATCATTAAAAAATTAAATAATTGATGAATAAACCTATTACTAACGCCCGAGTACCAAGATGATTGTTATTAATATAAGAATTTGACATCACTATAGTAGATAGACGATGAAAAGAAAATGTGGTTGTTGATTTTCTCTCAAGATTGAATATAAATGATGATAATTCACCTGTAGATGATTCCTTTCAAGGTGAACATTTGTTTGCAGTATCTTCTCACTCACCTTGGTAGGCAGAAATTGCTAATTATTTGGTTGCAGGGAAGGTACCTCCACATCTATCTCCCCGAGAAAGAAGGAAGATTATTCAGAAGAGTGCTCGATATAGTTGGATAGGGGGATATCTTTTATACATAGGCCTGGATCAAGAAATCAGGAGATGTGTGAGAGATGATGAATTTTATGATTTGCTTAAAGCTTTCCATGATGGCCCTTGTGGGGGTCATTTTTCTGATAAAAGGACTGGACATAAATTTTTGAGGATGGGCGATTTTTGGCCCACAATCTTTCAAGATGCAAGGAAGTATGTCCAAGCCTGTGACAGTTGCCAATGAAATGGTCATCCAAATCATAGGGATGAGATGCCTCTCTAGCCTCAAGTGGTGTTAGAGCCTTTTGAGAGATGGGCCATAGATTTTGTAGGGCCCATTAACCCACCTTCTAATCAGAAAGTCTACATATTTGTCTACACGGATTACATGACCAAGTGGGTAGAGGCAAAAACACTCATCGGGGCCTTAGAAGAAGTTGTCTTAGCATTTTTTTTTGAATATATCTTTGTTAGGTTTGGAGTTCCCAGAGAATTAGTAACTGATGGGGGACCACCTTTCACATCACATAAGTTTGAATCCGTACTCAGTAAATCTCATGTTTTGCATAGAACAACTTCTCCATACCACCCCCAAGGTAATGGGAAGGTGGAAAGTACAAACAAAGTCATAGAAGCTATTCTTACTAAGACAGTGAGGGAACATCGTAGGGATTGGTCTGACAGATTGCATGAAGCTTTATGGGCTTATCGAACCACTTGGAGGAACACAACTGGTTTTTCTCCTTATGAACTGGTATATGGGAAGAGCCCTATTTTTCCCATTGAGTTCAAGATCAAGACCCTAAAAACTGCATCAACAATCAGTCTAGAGACATTCTAGACTTGACTATGGCACAGAAGGCCAGACTACAACAGCTAAATGAGTTGGATGAAAAACATTTGGAGACTATTCATCAAACCACAGTGATTCAACAACAAAGAACCAAGTGGCATGACCAAGTCATCAAGAAGAAGTTATTCGAAAAGGGAGATTGGGCTATGTTGTATGATTCGTGATTTAAAGAATTTCAGAGTAAGATGCTTACAAGATGGTTGGGACCTTACGAGGTAGACATTTGTTTTCCCAATGGGACAATCAAATTGATCACTATTGATGGATCCAATACACATTTACTTGCAAATGGTCATCGCTTGCACCTATATCAGCATCTACTTTCCATGTCAAAATTTAAATCCAGATGTACAACTGATACAGATTATCAATTTTTAAAGGGAAAAGAGCTTGCTCCTTCCCCTTCTAAACCTTAGAACTTTTTTCTTTTCAATAAAACCTTGTATATAAATAAACTCTGTGAATTTGAATTTTTCTATTTTTGCTTAAATTTTTTATGCTTCTTTAATAAATTCAGACAAGAAGGGTATCAGACAGTTACTTGTGTGCAGATGGATTCATGAAAAAACAAGGTAGATTAACGCGAAAGTAGCCAAAGGATTAGATTTTGGAAGTTTGAAAAACTCCCTAAAAACTAAGGGATTTTGTGTTTGGTCGGTTACATGCTATTACACCTCTTTCCAACAAAATGGTCATTTTACATGCTTTTACACCATTTTCTCGACTATTTTGTCTTACATGCTTGTTATCACCAGAATTTCATCCACAAATGGTTACAAGAATCCAACATCTTCAAGACACATATTAGTTCACCCATGGACCAAAAATGCATTTCCAAAAGGTCCAAAACTATATAATCAACAATAAAATCATCATCCACTGAGACTACACAGAGAGCGTGTGCACATGAGACATTTAGAAACATAGGAAAAAGTGCACATGCACACAATGCGTGACTATGGACACAAAAAACTGCGCATCCCTCAAAACTGCGCATTTATGATATTGGTCGACCTCCCACCCACTTTTGGTTTAGCTTCCAAGTCAATTTGACACCCAAATCTCGGCTGAATCCGGCTGGGTGGCTGTTCAAAGACCTAAGGGTGCCCTAAATGGCCCCTTGTTCACACTAAAATCTAATTGAATAATGCCTCAAAGTTATGCTATAAAAGGAAGCCATGGGTGCACTACATTTTAAAGGAATTCATTTGTATTGTTATGCTGCTTATATTCTCTTGGAGGATCCTCTTTCCTCATCAAGAGTATGCTAGAACCATTGCACTTAGCCATTCATATCACCTCTATAATGAATGTGCTTTGGATTCTCTTCACCATTTCATCCTAGTTCCTCATTTGTAAGAAGAGCTCAATATTTGGGTATCCAAGAGCCCTCCCTTGGAGGAAGAGGGGACCCAAAGTCTCCCTTTCTCTTCGGTGTTTTCTTTCCACTAATACAATCCTTTCCATTGGTGGCATGAGTCTTGTTTGTTCCTTGTTCTTATGTTCTTATGCACCATAGTTTAATTTTTTTTATCATTCTTAGTTTAATTCTTTGTTTATATTTTATGCTTTATCGTTCTAACCCTTTCCTTTACTATTGTCTTGCCTAGCTACCCAACTGGTCTTGTAAGCATCTCTATTTTTCCCATTTATGGGACAAAAGAGGTTCAATAGATTGGATACTCCACTAGGGAAAGGTATCAATTTCCTCCCCCATTTGGGTAATTTTATCTCTTCCTTTTGTTTATTTAACTTGCAAGAACCACAACCAGCCCAAGCCGACCTGCAGAAAGCCAAATTCAAAGATGAGTTGAGAGAATTTCATCCAGAATTTTCTTCATGACCATGTGACAGACGTGTGCAGGTTTAGTGGCCCACAGTCACACATCTTTCGCACGTGCGCCAAACCTGTGGTATTTCTCAGTACCCTCTGTGCACCTATGCCCATAAGATGTTTTCAGTTCACGCGTTGGTGCTCAGAGCGCCTCTGTCTACTCTGAGACCCGCGCATATTCTTGGAAAGTTACACATTATAAGGTTTTTTTTGTGATCTGTAGAGGGCCCATAGCCTTCTTGAAATTGATTTCATGCATGTTGTAATCTACACCACACTTACATGCCCTCTCCATATAAAGGGATTAGTCAAACACATAGACACTTAGGGGTTAAAATCATAACTTTTCCTCTTTTTTGTCATTTTTCCACATGGATTGCTTTCTTTAACTAAAGTTAAGTCAGAATAATTCTACATCACATATAAAACTTGCATTGGGACCAGAAATTAGACATCAATCATTGAGTATGGTCTTCTCTTGCGCCCCAAAGTGATCCTGAGAATCAGAAAGAGGTTGAAGGAAACTTTCATCTCCCTTGAAAAAGACAAGATATTTAGGAGAGGACAACAACCCCCTCGGGACTCCTCTTATTTTATTTTCTCAAACACATCTTAAAGATTGTAATGGGCCCACACATGCCCACATGTTACAAAGATAGGATAGTGTTGAAATGTACTTCCTTAGATTAAATCACTAGGGAAGTTTTAAGGTTTTGTAACGGGCCCATACATGCCCACATGTACACAATCTATGATAGTTTCAAAGATTTCTTAGAATAAATCACATTAGGGATTTAAAGGAATAGTAAGGACCCACATGTCCACATGCTAGTTTCATAGGGACTTTAGATTTCCGCAAGGTTGTACCAATGAAACTTAGTTAAATTAGGTAATCAAGACTTGTAAGGACCAAGAGAAGTCCACATGTAGAAAGGTGACACCTAATTTATTAAAAATATTGCCACACTTTCACTTGCTCACACACAATAGTCACTACTCACTCACATAGTTTTCATCTCGAGACATGGAGGTTGAAGTAAGTTTCCTCCAAAGGGATTCTGAAACACCCCACCCTTTTCTTGACGAACTATCCACTTCCACTTTATTTTAACGAGATTGGCTCGCACCCCCAATCTCTCAAACAACCACATGTAAAAAATTTCTAAAAACTCACTAAGCGTTCCTCCACAGAAGGTGCCAAAAGAAATTTTTTAGTCTAGATAGGATTTTGTGGATAGGCATCCAAATAACTCCCCGTTATCTGGTTCTCACATCTTCAAACAATAGAAGTTGTCAAATAGGGAACTTTAAATCCTCCAAGTCAAGTGTTCCTAACACCATAAGGCAGGGAGATACCTATGAAGGGTTCAAGGCCAAGGTCTAGTTGTTCTGTGCATCCCCCCTTGAGGCACCCACCTCTTGGACGAGATCTAGCTCATGACCCATTTCTTAGGCTGAAAATCTAAATGTCGCACTTTGACCAAGCTACCTAGTGACCAAAATTTTAGGACATCTACCGAGGTGGAAATTTTCGGCTGCAATTGAACCTTGATTGGATTTTGTGTGTCTATTGGGAAATATCACCAGATCTTTCAGGATATGCACCCTCTACTCCTCATTATAACTGATTACTTCATCTTTCACTAGCTCCTCTTTTGGTGGCTTCAGACCCTACTGTTGAGTGATATTGGAAGGTCTAGTGTTATTTGAGAGGAAGGGCGTTACATCTCTTAGGACATGAGCATTTTTTTTCTTTGTTCTCCCACACGGGCAAAATCCACCTACCCACATGTATGCTTCTTTATCAATTGATTTATGTATGATGTTCTTGCGATTACATACGATTGTGAGATATATTGTGAAGGTCCCAGTTATACAAAGTCTCTTGTTCATTAATTGCTCTCATCACCATTTTCACACATCCACCTTTCTAGTCGGACATCATAGGGGACCCATAGAACCCCCCTTGTTCCAGATGCTTGCTAAATATCCCTCCCATTGTAGGGGGAGTTCCTAGTCTTGCCAACTCATTGTCCATACCTCCCCACACCCCTGTGAGTGCTACTATATTGGGATCAGATTTTATTGGTTCCACGCTACTTAGGTCCACTTCCCAAGGTCACACACCCCCACACTCTCCTTCCCATGGAAGTAGGGGGCCAACTTCTTCTCAAGGGGGAAGTACAAACCCACCTAGTCCCCCTCAAGGGTCAGGTATGCAAAACAATCACACTATGGCTAGAACTAATCCTCCACCACCACCTCAGATGCCATACTTGGCTTCCCTCAACATACCAGATCTGACTAAACTCACCAATGATCCTATATTACACAACCCCACATGGCCAACAATGCCTACCAAACTGCCTTCAAACATCCCCAAGTTTGAAAGAAAACTGGCAGATGATCCTGCCAACCATATCATGACCTTTCACTTATGGTGCTCTTCAAATAGAATCATGGATGATTCCATCCAATTAAGGTTATTTCAACGTACACTCACTGGCCCATCAGCTAAGTGGTATGTACAAGAAAAATCTGGGTCCCACGTAACCTTTGAATCTTTGGACAAAGCATTCTTGACCTTCTTTCAACTACCAATTCATCATGACAATCGCCTCAAACTACTCTCGGAATTTAAACAAACCTCCACCATGCACATCATTGACCACATTCACAAATGGCATCGGTGACATAGTCTCTTCAAAGCTGAAGCTACTCCACAATAATGTCTCAATTGGTTCCTCAAATCACTTGTTTCCCTCCTTTCCAAAGATGTGGCCGCCACCTTCCCCCATTCTGAAAAAGAATCCATTAGCAAGGCCCAAAAATTTGAACTCATTTACTCACAGTCAGGGTACTTGTATACAATACTAGTTGATGCCCCAAGACCCATGCCATTCAGCCAAGAAAAACCTGGGATGTCTCACTCAGTGGATGGATTGATTGGTACCACTACACACCACAATTCACATCCCCAACAACCACCAATGTATGGAACCCCTCAATATCCACTTGCATATGGTGAACCCCCTTATTATAATGCCCCCCCTTATCCATGACCATACCCCTTGACCTTCCCTCCGCCCACAAGCAGACCACCACCAACACCCACAATACGCCCCGTACCTAAACCTAATTATGATACCCCCTCCATCTTTTCTTACACTAGTGAAACCACCATGCCTTCCTATGCATCCTACAGATCGTTACCACATCATAATATGTCCTTTCCATTTCCTGATTCCCCCTAGCCTATTCCTTCACCACAAGGACAACCACATGTTGGGGTTAACTTCATTCAACCATCTCCCATTCAACAATACCAACATTTTGAACAATTGAATATGGCTAATCCATCCCATCAGTTGAACAATGCCAGAAATAAAGGGAAAAACAAAAACAATAATAATCCCAGACCAGGAGGAAACCAGAACCAACCCCAGTAGAACCAACCTATAGGGGGAAACCAGAACTAGGGGAACCAAAACCCTCAAGGGGGCAATAAAAACAAACACCAAGGAAAGAACAACAACAATATTCGAACAAACTTCCCTTGTTCCCTTTGCAGTGAGTATGACCACTATACTCACCATTTCCCCCAAATTGTAGACTTCAAATGGATGAAAGAATCCGGTAATGGACCACATTCGCCAACCCAACCTGCCCCCCATCAGGCCCCACAACAATATGTGCATCACCCACCCCCGACCATGTTGCAAAACCCCATACCACATCAAGGGGTGATGAACACCCAACAAGATATGCACCCTGCCCCACCACAGGCAGGCCCATATCACAACCCAGGCACTTCGGCAGATCGAACTATCCTCCTCACTAGTGAGGAAGAGGTCCTTCTACAAACACGCAGTCATCAATATGGTGCACCCTCTGACCCGAATCCCACTACCTCGAAGGCCACCCCAGTCACGAATATCCCACCTTTTTTGATTCCGCGCCCTAATACTGAGACACCTCTTCACATCCCTCACATCGCATTGCGAAGGAATTTTCATAACCCTCAAGCTAGGGAAGCCCACAATTATAGTCTGGTCGATGACTTGGCCCAATCCCCCATTTCCATGTCAGTCTTAGAAGTTCTTCAAACCTTTCCTACTTAACAGAAGTCATTAATTTCTTCTCTGGGTGAAGTCGACCCTGTCGATACTCGACTCATCACATTTGATATCGATGGTGGAGAACCCCGTCTCCTCGCTCTTATTTCTTTTTAAATACCGGTTAAAATATGAAACATCATCGTTCACTGCTACATCATTGACGAAGGTGCATCCACTTGCATCATGTCCAAAACTGTTTGGCAGAAACTTGGCTCTCTAGAGCTAATACCATCTACTATTATTCTGAGGGCTTACGACCGATGACCCTCGTCTCTCGAGGGGCTCTTCCAAAATGTCCCTGTCGAACTTGGGGGAAAAACTATCCTTATTGACATTGAGATTATCGATGCCCCACTCGACTATAATATTTTGTTTGCTCGTAGCTAGATGTATCCTATGAAGGTAGTCGCCTCTTCCGTGTTCTGAAACATGATGTTTCTCCATAATAGAAATATCATTACCATTGATCAGGTATCACATTATGAGCCTAACCCTTCATCCAACATTGACAATATCCTCTCATTTGTCCACATTAATCCAGATTCCTATCCACTCGTCGAGATGGGCCCCAGAATTTTTAAGGACCCATCCTTGCTAAGGACATACCATGGAGCACCATCGCTCATCCATCCCTCATCACAAGTGTGTGTCATTTCTATGAAAGGAACGACAACTGAAGATATTATGCCTCCCACCGAGGCCTCTTTTTCCCCTGACATCCCACTAGTCGCAGAATACCTCCCTCAAAAATCTCCTGGAACTTGTTCAACTCTACTCGACACTGATATTCCCCTCCCCTAGGGCCATATCCTAGTTTTGGAAACAATTCCCCAAGCCATTACCCAAATCCATTTCTTTTACTCCCCACTAGGTGTACATGCTTTCTAGGTAGCCGCAACACTCACCCTTCCTAACATTGTGTTAGAAATATCGGTATGGTATCTACACCCACCTGAGATGGTCCCTCAACCATCCCTCCCTCCCCAAACATAAGGAATACTGATGCAGATTCCCATACCTACCCCCACCATTCCATCCACACCCCCACTCGTTAGCACCCTTGCCACAGCTGGGGGTAGATGAAAAAATAAGGAGTCCACTTCTCCACCTCCCCCATGTGTCCAACCTCCTTGCGCGCTATGAGAGAAAGACAGACACCCCACCAACAAGTGCCCATCTCTCCCCAAGTTACGTAATATCATTCAACTCCCTTGAGCACCACCAATGCTCGTCACTTCCTCCAGTACTAATGCTATCTCCTAGAACATAAGTAGAAAAGGACTGCGAACACAATTCGCATGCACCATATGTTCAGAATATGGCCATTACACACACCATTGTCCAGCGTTACCTCAGTTATGACAGATGCTAACAATCGTACGCTAGATATTTTAGCAAGAAACCACCCCAACACATGTCACTGACTTCCATTATGTCATGACCTCAGTCAATGAACGTATGCGATGTCCTTTCTCCCTATGTGAATCACTTGATCATTTCACATATCAATGTCCTATGATCATTGAATACAGGCGTCACCAATTGCCCCTTATTCAAAATCATACACCCCCTCCTCCAGCAGACCCAATGAGTACCCTTACCCCATCATTATATATGCTTCATATCTCTTCACTGGAACCTGAGGCACTCCCTACTCCCCCATGGTTCCTAGATAATTTATATGAGGATTTACCCCTAAATCCCCCCAATTCTCCAATTCATTTCCCCACAGAAATTCTATGCCCGACTACCATTTTCAACCCACAATATCTCGATATTTGGTTTATGTCAAGAGAACCATCGTAACCTCCTTATGATACCCCCCCTACATCGTCACCACCAGAAAACTACCCCATGATGATAGTCACCAAAGTAACTCCTTTCGATACCCTATATTCTCGACAGTTTCACTATGACGAAGACAAGGTCCAAGCCATCACGGAAATTCCACCACCACGAAATTTATTCCAACTGCATATCTTACAAGGCAAAGATAACTTTTTACGCTGCTTTGTCCCTGATTATGCCACTTGAGCACATGGTTTCCTTCATCTCTTATGTCATGATATCCCATTCCAATGGGACAAACATGCCCAAAACACTTTTTATGATCTCAAAACGACCTTCTCCAATGCCCCGTTGATTAGTCCACCCGACTATAATCGTGACTACATCCGCTATATCTCAGCCTCAACCATCTCAGTAGTAATATTTCTCATCCAACTAGGGGACAATGATCGTGAGAATGTCATTTACTACATTAGTAAAAATCTTTCAGTGATACCCTTGAAATAAAACCATGAAGAAAAACTAGCTCTTGCAGTTGTCCTTGCAGTCCAGATATTGTGCCATTACATCTTGTTTTGAACTATGAAAGTTGTCGCAGATTCCAACCCAATGCACTACTTGCCCAGCCGTCAGCAAATCAATAGAAATTTTTTCCAATGGATTGTCATTCTTTAGGAGTACGACCTCGAATTTTCAAAACCCAAGAGAAAGAAATCCCTCATCATCACCGAACTCATTACAACATTTCCCTCCGATACTACTAGTACCCCCATCAATATAGACTTCCCCGATGAAAATCTCTTCTGCATCCCCTCGGATGACCCATGGTACGGTGATCTTCTCGTCTACCTTTGAACACAGAAATTTGGAAACCACCTTTCTCGAGACGATCATCGTCGCATTCGTCACTAGCCCCCCCCGCTACATACTTATTGGTGATATATTATATCGGCGTAGGGTCGACACTATACTACATCGATGTTTGACTATCGACGAGGCCAATCGAGTCTTGAATGAATGCCATAGTGGTGCTTGTGGGGGCCACCTCACAGGAATTTCCACCGCTCAAAAAATCATTTGCACCGGTTATTTTTGGCCTATATTGTTTCATGATTGCATCAATGTTGTGAAGCGATGTAATAACTGTCAGCTTTACACCAACAAAGCACGAGCACCACCTGCTCTTCATGATTTGGAAAGATCTTTTAATGACTGTTTTTGAGTTATAAATTGCATGTGTTAATTAACCATTTATGAAGCTGAATGAAAGAGGATGAAGATAAGAGAATATATCACAACTATAATACATAATATAGATCTGAACTGAAGCAATCATGACAACTGACAATATATTGTTATCCATTTGAACCCTGTTACATCTTACTGAAGCCACTATCATCCATGTAGACAACATTACTAATGAAAACATCAAAAAGATGACTGCAAATGAGATGATACACTTAAAATATTTGCATGACATGAGCTTATCTTGAAGCAACTTATGATTGATTTTCCATTCAACAATCATTTCTTTTTCTTGCTTAAGATCAATTACTTCATTTGAAACAATTATTGGTTTGTTTCTTGCTTGCACTCCCTTCTTTAATTGTTCCATTGTTTGAAGTGTTTTATTTGCCTTAACATGATGAGCATGAACCACATAATCTTGACCTGCTTTGGTTAATTGATATTGATTCTTTGTCCTGTAGAAGATTGCCTTACGATCATATAAATATGGACTACCTAAGACCATTCCACTTTCTCTTAATGGTACTACATCACATGTTACCTCATCCACATACTTAGATGAAATTGCAAATTTGATTGTGCACTTCTTTGTTATGTGCATTTGATGATGATTGCTTATCCATTTAAGTGTGTAAGGCTTATGATGTACTTGTGTTTTTAACCCCATTTGCTTAACCAATTCTTCTGAGATTAGATTAGATTGAGATCCACTGTCGATTAATGGTTCTATATTAGTGTGTCACATGATTACCCTTATATGAAACAAGTTGCTTCTACAATCAATGCCTTCACCAATTTTACCTATCATACCAACCAATGAGGTCTTTGATTCATCACCTGAATCTGATCCCAAGTCTGTGGGTCTTGTTTTCATTGCCACTGTTTTCATTCCCTTCTTTTACTTGAACCACTTTGGCCTCTTCTCGAGATGCAACTGCCAACATATGTCCTCATCATGTCCCTCTTTCTTGCAATGCTTGCAAGATGGCTTCCCTTCCTTCCTCATCACTGCATTTGAATTCTTTCCATGCCATTTCCTCTTGTCCTCTTTCTTTGAAGACGATTCCCCTGATACACCTACTTTTCCTACTTCAATGTATGTCTCTTGAATAGAAACCTCATCAAGGTTAGTGGGTCCAAACATGAATACAATGTTTCTAATATGTGCAGGTAAACCTCCTATATACTTCATAAGGGTTTCCTGTGTATGTAATGGGATATCTAACATCAATGCCATTTTACGAAATCTATATGTATACTCTTGCACTGTTTATCCTTTTCTTAGTTTTAAAGATTGTCATTCAATTAATGCTTTTTATTTATAACCCAAAGGATAGAATTGTTTCCTAAGTGCAGAAATGAAGCTTTGCCATGATGGAAATACATTGCCCACTTGTTGCATTCCATTTTGCAACTTTCTTTGCCACCAAATGAGAGTTGTACCTGCAAGTCTCAAAGATGCCAACTTGATTTGTGTGGCCTCATCTTTGATCTGTTGCACACTGCAGCAAACCTCCATTTGCCTAAACCAATTGTCAAGTTTCTCTAGATTTACTTCACCATCATATATGGGCAACTCAAATTTAACATCAATTTTTAATAATGGAATTTCCTTATTATGTTTATGAACATGTTTCTTTGCATTAGATTTAGAACTTGAACTTGAAGAAGAAGGAGAAGAAAGAGGAGATGATGGAGGTGAAGGAGGAATCTGAGGATGATCCTCTTCCTCTTCACTTTTTCCCTTTGAAGATTCACCCAAAAATGGTCTCTTTCGTTCCAAGTAATCCTCGTACAAAACTTTCACCATCTACAACATAGCAAGGAAAGTTTTCCAGAACTCTTTCTCATCATGAGAAATCCCTTCTTTCCATGCCATCTTCTCACAGTGAGAAGATATCTTTCTCAATCCAATTAATGGATTCTCTGCAACAATATTGCCTTCACCACGCTGTAGCTTTTCCCTGGTTAACATGCAAAACTCAAATCCAAACGTCAACTAGCTCTGATACCACTTGATTCGGAAAGATCTTTTAATGACTGTGGTTGAGTTATTAATTTCATGTGTTAATTAACCATTTATGAATCTGAATGAAAGAGGATGAAGATGAGAGAATATATCACAGCCATAATACATAATACATATCTGAACTGAATCAATAAGAACAACAAACCATAACAAGAGAAGTGATAACGGAGTTCGGCACAAAATTTCCTATGTCTCCGAGCCTTTGTCTCAGTGGGGGAGGCTTCTTTAGTTCTGTTCAAAGCTCAAAATTACATCATAGCAGTGCCATTAGGCTACAAGACTGATCTGGTCATGTTCTTCCAGATCTCTAGAACCCAGCAAAAGAAACGACATGCAAAAGGGATGACCAGAGCTCCCAGAAATGGCCCACAAGCGTCCACTCCTCAACAACTTCCCTGCATAAAAATGGCTTTGGCTCGGCTTCCCTTCAGCATAAATATTCTCTGACTTTCCTCCATGACCTCAAACAGGAATGGTTTTTATAGATCTAAAGTTGGTTATCATTCCCCAACTTCCTCCCAAAATCTGGGCTCAAAAAGAGTCCAAAATCTCCCAAAAATGACCAAAATCCATTAAATCTGCTGATAAAATCACTGAAAAAATCATTTTCCAATGTAAAAACCCATTTTTTTGGCAAATATCAGGCTAAGCCCCCTAACTTGGGTGATAGCTCCTAGATCTAGGCACATGTGCATGTGATCTGGGCCTTAAAAAGGGTGCACTAAGTGGGCTAAGCTCCTTTTGGGGTGCGCTCGCTTGGTCTCATGGGATTTTCCCAAGATCCTTGGTCTGATCTTATCCTTTGGGCGCACCCATGAGGAAAGCGCCATCCTTTTCTGGGTTTTGGTCCTGTGTAAGAGTGAAACCATGGGCTGGGGCTTAGCCCCAGCCCCCTTTTTTACCCCTTTTCACTTTATTGCACTTTATTTAAAATAAAGTGAGCTTGGTATTACAAGTACCACCAAGGGTGCATTGGTAAGGGAGTTTGGCTAAGTCTTGGGCTGATCCAAGAGGTCATGGGATCAAATCCCATGAGCTCCATAACATTTTTTCCACCAACCATTAACCAATACCATGGTGCCATGTGGCACCCAAACATTTGCCAAACAAATGCCACTTGTCAGCTATTGGTTGTGTCCATGTCACTGACCAGTCACCTTCTGCTAGAATGCCACTTGTCACCACTTGTCTCTACCATGTCAACACTGTTGATGTCATGTTGATGTCATCATTTGACTTGACTTGTTGACTTTTTCTCTATTTGGGAAAATGGTCAGAGTACGATAACTCTCGCATACAACATCCATTTGAGAAAGTAAATATATGGCCAGAATCGGGAGAATGAGACAGACACAATGGCATTGGTTTCGTTGAATTCTAAGAACTTTCATCTTTTAGCCTTTTTGAGCCCTGTCAGGCTCCTGGATCCGATTCTGGATCACTTGTACACCCAGTCATTACCATAGGAACATTTTGCAAATGGGGCATTCAATTCATGACTTGGAACCCTCCATCCAACAATGGACACAAATACATCGTCGTTGCAGTAGATTACTTCACCAAGTGGGCCGAAGCCATGCCCACCTTCAACAACACCGCTGGCACTGCAACGCATGTTTTCTTTAACCATGCCATCTCCCACTTTGGAGTACCACTCCAATTAGTCTCTGACCATGGGAAACACTTTGAGAATGAGATTTTCGTTGAACTCTCTTCCAAGTTGGGTTTCTCCCACGAGTTCACCTCCCCATACTATCCTCAGTCCAATGGACATGTAGAGGCAGTCAACAAGGTCCTCAAAACCCTGTTGCAATGCACGGTTAACAAACATAAAACCAATTGGCATCATATTTTGTTTCCCGCATTGTGGGCTTATCGCACAGCAGTTAAAACTGCCACTAGTTTCACACCATTTCATCTATTCCATGGCATCGAAGCTACTATCCCCATTGAATGAGAAATTCCTACCTTATGCATCGCTATTGAGCTATTACCCAACACTGTTCCAATGGAGAAGCGATTGCTGAACTTAGAATCACTGGATGAAGATCGTCGATCTTCATTACAAAACAGTGAGACAGCTAAAAAACGGTCAAAGGCCACTTTTGATCACCATGTCAACCTTCGGTCATTCATTGAAGGAAACCTCATCCTTGCTTACGATATCACCCATGATACCCTCAACCATGGAAAGTTCGAGTAATTGTGGCATGGACCTTACATCATTCAACACTACCTCACTAAAGGCGCATACATTTTGGCCTCCCTCGAAGGCCACTCTCTCAAAGAACCCGTCAACGGGTTGTACTTAAAGAAATTTTATGCCTGAACTTAGCCACTCTACACTAGGATTTTTCCTTTTGTACGCTTTTCTTAGAGTTTTTAATCTTCTTTTTTACACCTTGCGTCTAAATTACCATTTGTGTTATTGACAAATGCCTCCTCCATCAGCCTACCACATCAGTTACACCGACGGAGCCAGCCGTTGGACACAGAATCTCGCTTCGGCCGCTTGGGCTCTCTATTCCGCCTCACACAAACTGCTCCACTCTAGCGGCATATGTCTGGGCTCAACAACCAACAACCAATATGAATACACCGCCATCATTGGTCTCCTCACCGAGGCTAGTCATCATCACATTCATCACCTTAGTGTCTTACTAGATTCCCAACTGGTCGTCCTCCAACTCAAGAATGTGTACCATGTCCACAATCCTTGCCTCTTTTGCAAATACCTGTAAGTTAGAGTCTAATCTCGACATTTTGATTCCATTACATTTACACATATTCCTAGAAAATTTAATCAAATAGTAGATAACATAACTAACCTAGTGTTAGATTGGCATTTATCACATCAAGCTACCAGTACACATACATCAAACATCAATAATCTGTTACAGCATCTAAATTAGACATCATCAACAAAACCATAAACCACATGTGAACATCGCAAAGATCCCAAAATGTATATATATATATATCGGTCAAATGTGCCATCAAAATGTTTACAAAAAATATAGTACATCCGTAGGCCGGTCAACCACCTCGCCCCTATAGATACAAAACTGGTGTCACCACATCAAGTAGGCTTGCAGGCCTATATAAATACCAAAAATACAAAGATATAGACAAAGACAATCATGGTGCCTCTAGCGCACCACCACCCGGTCCTCTCTCGAGTTTAGGTCCCCCACTAGCTATCAGTCCCTCCGGACTCGAATGCAACTGCCCAATCATCGCCACACCTGCTACTACTACTCTCTGGACCATGGTCTGCCACATCAATGGGAAACCCACACACTGCTCCAGGACTCCCTCATCATGAATCCATGACCACATTCCCTTGGACACTTCCTGTAGCACCACCTCCAAGAGATGATGAATGTCCTCGAACTCTCCCTCGACCTCTGCCAGAGGAGCATGTGAAGGCCTTGCCCTCGGATCATCAAAATGGTGCCTCTGGCTTGCTCTCCTCCCCTCAGCTGGTCCCGCACCACCCTCATCCTGCCGCTGCCTCTCCCTGACCCGTGGCTCTCCCTGTGGTGGTTTCACTGGCTCTCTGACCAGCTCAAACTCTCAGTCGCGTGGTCCCACATCTGCACACACAACACACAAATGATAGCATCAGTGTCCATCCACACATAAAACTATATATGTTATACTATATAACTCATCAAAGAAAATACATCCACATACCTCTTTGGTCAAACACCTTGCTAGGGGGACGCACCATCTCTAGGTCTTGCCAGAAGTCTATCCCACTGTAAGGGTACTAGAGAATAATTTGTGGCATATGATGCCACACTCATACAATCTCATACGTAAAATAGTGCCCCCTCCTCCCCACCACCGTGGCGAACCAAGATCGGCCCCCACCGCCTCAATCGTGACTCTCGCATCCTAGGCACACCCAAAATCACTCTAGTGCGTAGAATCGACACCTACTTTAAGAACCATGCCACCAAGATAGACCCAAAGGAGAACTCCCCTGAGCCTGCAACACGACACCTATCAAGATAACCTACCATCTTGGCGTGCAACATTAGGCCCCAACCAAAATGCTCACCCATCAGTGCCCTCTGCATCACCCTCAGCTGACCCCCACTAATCCATTGAGTCGCAAGAGACCCATATACTCTCATTATCATTGATTCCACACAACTATGTGCAAGGGCATCCATCACCCCAATACTAACCAAAAAATATTGACATGAAGTTGTGGGCCCTACAACTATATATAGTCTGTTTTGCCAAACTTCCAAACTCAATTCCGTGAGCTCCGAACGTCCATTTTTCGATCCGTCTTTAGCCATGGGACCAAAATCCCCCCACCTACACAATCATATTCCCCAGGCCACTTTTCACTCCCATCCCCCGAGGATATTTTTTTTACCATACTCACACTCAGGTACGCATGTTCACATACACATGTTGTTGAATAACTGTTAAATTTTATTTATCTTTAGATATTTTTCACGTTGGGTATTCATTTTTCATTTTTGCAGGTACTTGGTCATCCCACATTAGCGGTATCCTTCCAGGTATCTAATCGAAAATGGCATATAGTCATTTCCTCTTAATATCAAAATGCATCTCCTAGTCACACCCTCCGATCTTTTCCTCTAGCATCCCTATATCCGGCTCTGTAGTACTGTCACCTCCACTGCATTTCGGTACTGACAACCAGTAGCACTCTCCCCCACATGAGTTGTCCCATTTATAGTCCCCTTAACACTTTGACACTCATGTTGTTTTCACCCTTTAGGGATGGGAGTCCTGATAGTCTTATGCATTGTCGAGAACTAGCCACATCCCCTTTCTCCTCATTTTGCTAGCCTACCCAATGGACTCCCGAATTCCTTCATCATGGTTCTAGTTTTGACTACACCTCCATAGTATCATTAACCATCCATTTCACCCATGATTAGTTTTCCCATCTGTAGATTGTCCTCCATACATTCCCTTAATACAGAAACCCACCTATGGGGACCCTAGCCTCCACTTGTTTTTCGAGCATCTTGCGCTGTCATCAGGCCAAGCCATCTTACACTGGGGCACCCGTTTCTATATCTACATAGTTATCCCAACTTATTTTTTATTCTTTTGGTAATTGTACAAACCCTTTTTTTCTCATTTTCATAGCTTGTTGTCGTCGCCTTTAGCGACCTTCCTTTCCCCGACAAAGAAAACCTTGTCGCCCTTGGTTGGGGCATTTTCTCACTTCCTATCATCAATGACATTATTCATCAAACTCGAGTATTGAATATTCCATACAACGTTTTTTGATCTCTATGATTGTCCATTTTTGTCATGCCTCTGGCACAACTTACCCTCGTCTAGTCATCCCCCTAACACTAGACCCAGTTTTACGGTTGCTACCACTTAACACATATCCCCAACCAAGGACTGTCCTGAGTCTTACCACATCTTGATTTCGTCCATGTAACTCATCAATTCTTGCTCTCATCCACTAGATTTCACGAAGCCCTCTACTTCTTGGAGTCACGTCTCCCTTTCTATCGACATCAACACAGTTTCCAGAAGGGCGACAATATCTTGACTCTCATTACCGTTACAATGAGGAGTCTTGGACGACACAGGGACAACCACCATTGTTCTCTGTTGTCATTGAACCCCCTAACATTTGACTTCAACAAATATTTCATGTTACGGTGGGTCTTTCTTTGCGACTATTGTAGTTGTTTTATCTTAGTCGAAGACCTATGGAAATTGATAGACTATCAATGTCTGTACATTATCGACACTTGTCATAGGTGTCCTTATCTTTTTTTCAGAGTTTTGTTCACCATCAGAATTGTCCTTAGCCATTATCAAACCACCCCCGAGGGCACTACAATCATCTACACCAACACACAACTTCATTTACTGTATCACACATTTTTTGAGTTACACGACATGAGCATGGGGCATGCCCACCTCGTTTGTACACAGTTTTATTTTTTCACACCTCGGGAAAATTTTGGATCTTACAGGTTCCCTTCTCCTTCCAATGGATCTCTCTTGACAATCCCCACAATGCTCTTTCTTACAAAGGTACTCTCAGTAGAAGAAACATTGATGAATTTCAGCTATATGTATGCTCCTAACCTCATCCATCAGGGGGCATCTGTTATCACCAGAATTTTTTCCACAAATGGTTACAAGAATCCATCATCTTCAAGACACATATTAGTTCACCCATGGACCAAAAATACATTTCCAAAAGGTCCAAAACTATACAATCAACAATAAAATCAGCATGCGTTGAGACTACACAGGGAGCGTGTGCACATGCATCATTAAGAAATGCAGGAAAAAGCACACATGCACACGATGCACGACTGTGGATGCAAAAAACCACGCATCCCTCAAAACGACGCATTTATGATATTGGTCGGCCTCTCACCCACTTCTGGTTCAACTTCCAAGTCAATTTGACACCCAAATCTTGGTTGAATCCGACTGGGTGGATGGTCAAAGAACTAAGGGTGCCCTAAATGGCCCCTTGTTCACACTAAAATATGGTTGAATAATGCCTCAAAGTTATGCTATAAAAGGAAGCCATTGGTGCACTACATTTTCAAGGAATTCATTTGTATTGTTATGCTGTTGATATTCTCTTGGAGGATCCTCTTTCCTCATCAAGAGTATGCTAGAACCAATGCACTTAGCCAATCATATCACCTCTAGAATGAATGTGCTTTGGATTCACTTCACCATTTCATCCTAGTTCCTCATTTTTAATAAGAGCTCAATATTTGGGGGTCCAAGAGCCCTCCCTTGGAGGAAGAGGGGACCCAAAGTCTCCCTTTCTCTTTAGTGTTTTCTTTTCACTAATACAATCCTTTCCATTGGTGGCATGATTCTTGTTTGTTCCTTGTTCTTATGTTCTTATGCACCATAGTTTAATTGTTTTTATCATTCTTAGTTTAATCCTTTGTTTATCTTTTATGCTTTATCTTTCTAACCCTTTCCTTTACTGTTGTCTTGCCTAGATACCAAACTAGCCTTGTAAGCATCTCTATTTTTCCCATTTAGGGGACAAAAGAGGTGCAACAGATTTCCAGTTGGTCAACCAAAGAAAGGACTCCACCTATGCTCCAATTGTCATATCATCATTTCTCACGTTCCATAGCTATCTCTCATCATTACAGTTATTCCACGCGGATCAGATGGCGGTTGGATAGTGCGTTTATTCAGACAGATCGGTTTGTACGGTAAGTTATGAGGTACGTTACTAATCCTACGTTTCAAAGTGATGTAGATATGGAAGAAATATTTAATTCTTACTTGTCGGTTGTCCTAAATTCGTTGCACCATGAGCCATTCATATTTGTTGGGGGGGGAAGAAAATCTATGTCGTTAAAATCCCATTTTATATTCACCTTTTCCACCTTTTGACCACACTTATTTCTTCACTGCGACACTATGTTCTTTATGCAATCTACATTCAAATTTGTTGTGTCTTTGGTTTAGGTGTTGGTTTCTCCTCCTTTGAGATAGTTTAGACTCTAAAACGATGTCATGGGAAGATTAGCTGTGAGGTATGAACTGAAAAATATGGATGCATTGCTGCTATACCCAGATGTTTACCAAAAATTTTTGCAGGCTGGATGTATTTCTTATTTTGAGAAGCTGCAGGGGTTTAATGAAGTAGAGGTATTGGAGTTTATTCAGAATCTCACAGAAGGGTATTCAATGGTGCACGGGGTGAGGATTCTAGTGAGAGAGGAAACTGTGGCTGTTGTGACAGGGTTGTCGACCATAGGAGAAAGGTGGTTTAGCATAAAAGCACATCTTCCCGAAGCACATAAGGGTTTTGTCATGGATTATGAGCAAGTTCAGACCAAGTGCTAAGGTGTATATGTAATTTCCTTACCCATACCATGGGGGAAAGTATAAGAATTTATAAAAAGGTACATTACATGCGAGGGAAGATATCAACTAGTTTATTTTTCTGATTTTATCCTACTGTCACATTTAAGACATCAAAAGCTAATAAACATCCCTTATTACCTTCTTCATTCCTTGCATAATATGGCTCACTTTGTCAAGATATCAAAGCATTCCAAGAATTATCTTTCAAATCACTGAGTGATAGGGTTGTTGATTTTTAGAGGAATGGGAATTCCTAATGACCCATTACCTGAAGTGGAAGAATAACCAAATCTTGTGCATGTTTTTATGGCCGAACTAGAACAACTAAACCCTATGCCTACAGTTGTGATTGAGCCAGCAGTTGAAAACCCAATCCCTGGAGCAAGTCATGAGCCTCGGCCCTCGGCTGTAACAACAGTTAAATCCCCCAATGTAACTGCCAGTAAGTCGAATCAGAGAAGAAAACTTAAAACGAGAAGAAACTCTAACACCACTCAGAGAGGCATCAACAGGATTGAACTAGAAGCAACTCAAAACCCTCATGTTGCTACGACAAAGTGTCCTGATTTTGCTGATGCTCAGACCCTGCCATATTTTGAAATCAATGATACAAACCTGAGTGAGCGGATAATTGATTTTATGGAGATATGTATCTCGGGTTTTACCTTGTGCAAGGAATTTCAAGAAAGAATTTTTTCACTACAGGCCGAATGTAAACGAATTGCAGAAAAATCATCGGCTTTACTTGATGATTTTGTGCATCACTCGTCAAGTGATGAAGTATAGATTATACAAAACCCCAACATTGCAGATTTTCCTCCTTGTCTGGTTGTTGAAGAATTCCCTTCTTTTCCTAAAGAAAAGAAAAGGAAATCCCCTTCTTTTGTCTCTACATTACCTAGGAGGAGAACTAGGTCAGCGAGGTATACTGGAGAAACAGTTGGATGGAAGCATATGGAACAGGAAATACCCATTCTTTGTTCATTATCCTCCATTGTTAAATAAGTGTCTCTTACACAAGAACTAGTCCCTTCCAACAACATGACTATGACACAAGAACCAAACTCTTCCCAGAACTTAGTTGTTACACAAGAACCAACTGCCCAGGAAGAGACTGTCCCACAAGAACCAATCATGCCAGAATTAGTTGTTACACAAGAACCAGTTGCCTAGGAAGAGACTATACCACAAGAACTAGTCATGCCAGAATTAGCTATTACATAAGAACCAGTTACACAAAATAGAGAGGATAATGACGATGTGCCACTTGCTCAGTTGTTTTCTCAAATTTAGAAGGAGATACAGGGTATAGAAAATTCCAGGATTACTGAAATGATGAAGGAAAATGACCGCCTCAAAGAAGATTTGAATTCCCTAAATAAGAAATTGCAGGTTGCTAGACAAAAAAACTCAGAGGAGTCAACTTTTGATATATTAGCACATACAACAACTGCTATGAATGAAAATAGAGAGCACATGTGCTATGAATGTGGTAATATTTACTTTTAGGAAAGGTATAAAATAGTGAAAGTACTAGTCACTGGTCATGTTGAAGAACCAACCAATCTCTCAGTCAAGACAAAATATGACCTTACTGCTCCACAAGAACTAGTAAGGTAGAAGCGATCTCAAGGTAATATAGTAGCTGCTAGTTTACGAGCAACTTTTACATAAGAACTTCTGTTACACTTACAATTTGTAACTCAAGCACCTCAACTTGATTCTATTCTTGAAGACAAAGAAACTCAGATAGATTTTTGAAACAACAGATGTTGGGGTACACACAGGTGATTCAATTTCTTTTTCCCATATTGGTACTTAGTAATTGGTCTTAGAAATTTGCACTGGAGGAGTCACTTCCCTGAATCAGATTCAGAGTAAGGCTTGAATGTGGATTGCATGAGGACATGCAATGTCTTCCATTGGGGGGCATGTTAGGATCTAGAAATGTCCCTTTTTCACTATATCTTTTTCTCAATCAACCTTATCATTTCTATGCTAAATTGCCTAATATCATGTTTGCTAAGATCATTTTCCCAAGGTATGAATCATTGATCTTGATTTTGTATTCTTATTTACTTAACATGTTTGATTGGTAGCGTTTCTCATATTTTACCCATGAATGCTCAACTAATGATCAAAATGTGTAGATTAAAGAAAAAAATCCAAGTCTTGAAGAAAGATCGTTGTTGTTACACCAATTGTTACAGTTGTGTGCCCGTTCTGCATGCTATTACATGACTACAACAATTGAGCACCTTTCTTGGAAGCTGTTACACCTACTACAATAGGTTCCCACTGATCCTGGAAGCTGGTATATCATTCGAATTCATATCCTGAAGATCGATCCTCAATGATGTTACATGTTTTGGCTCATGCTAGTGATCAATATCATTTCCATAGATTGTAATGATGACAGATATTTTATATCATACGAACAGCTTGAGAATCTCTGATTCTTAAGGCTGTTCTGAGTCTGTTTCAACTGAATGTCTCTGTCTTTAAATAACGGATATTTTGTAACCATTAGGGTAGTAGATATTAGTTGTGGAACAAAGAGTGAAGTGAAGCATTTTGTATCTGAACATTTTGGCAATTTAATAAAGAATTGATTTGAGTTTCTCCAACCTACTGTAGTCTTTTCGAGTGGATTCAGTGAGAAGGAAAGGGCCACCTTCCTCACAGACTCCCCTCTGTTGTGAGTTTTAGAATAACTTCTTTGATTGTTTACAATTGTGTGATTTATGTGTTTATACATTGCTAGAATACATTTGTTGTTACAATTCAGTCCCTTTCTGTTAATGCGCATCAGTGTGTGTCATGAGAGTTAGAATCAATTGTTGTATATTGTTGGATAATTGCTTTGAAAGTTAATTCCTTTTCTACATTAGATTAAATATTTGTTTCAAAGCAAAAGTAAATAGAAGTGTGAATTTAACTTCTACAATTAAGTATACTTCCTTTCAGCAATTAGCACAAAAATTCCTTCTGCAAAAGTAATATAGAAAATTAGAATAGATTATATAATCCAAGATTCTTATACACTCATCCAATTCTACTCCTGGAAATTAGATTTCAATTATGCAAGTGTGACTTCAATTCTGCAACAATAGATTAGAACTCCAACTGTGTCAACAACTTTTGTTAGTGTTCATCTTTTCAATTCTGTTAGTTTACCTTACTACAACTTGATTAGTGTTTTCTTTCATAACATAGCATAGAATGTGCACAATTATCTTACAATAACAAAATTTCCTTGGGTTTGACAATTCATATTGAACACCTTAATTATCTATTTATTTAGACAATTAAAGTGCACAACAGTAGGTCTAGAAGACAATACTTGACATGAACTAGAGAGGATACATGATAATGGATGAAAATAATGAGCTTAGAAGGAATTGTAGAAAGGAGGATGGACTCATTGTAAAACATATGAATCAGAAGTAAAGTGTATTGGCAGGTGAAATCAACTAGGAAGGAAAGTAGTGAAAGGCACAATAAGACAAAGATAAACCATCAGGAAGAGTTATACTATCAAGATAATATTGTTGGATGATTATATCATTGATGTAACTTCAGTGAAGATGATAAGCCTTGAAGACTTGAAGTCAAGTAATTGAGGAATCTTAACATGAAATATTTTCATATACATCACTAGATTACAGTAACAAGAAGCACCAATTGACAACAACCCCAGAAGATATGAAATAAAGCATATAAATCAATACCCAAATTTATCTACACGACATCTTACAAAATAATATAGGGGAAGAGAAATCATCAAAGAAAGTTACCCTCAATGTCAAAGGAGAAGAGAAAGAAAAAAAACATAAGAGAAATATCAGAGGCATGAAGACAGAGGAAGTGCATGAAGATAGAGAGAGATTTTTGAGGGAAGGTATATTGTCAAGGGGAGACACTCTTTTCTATTGATATCAAAAGGGAAGAGAAAGATCATGAGAGAAATATCAAAAGCATGAATACAGGGGGAGAAACCCAAAAGAGATTCACACTTTTTCATTGATGTCAAAGGGGGAGAGAAACATGAGGAGAGAAAGATCGGGAGTATTGGTAATAGGGAGAGCATGAGTGTTTCTATCAATGCCAAAGGGGGGTATTGTTGAATATTTGGTTGTCATTGATTTTAACCCTAGAAGAAGTCCAAAAGATGGGTGTATTTGGAGAATTATCCAAAGTTCTCCCCTTATGGTGTATCTCTAAGCATGGTCCTCATAGAAAGATGCTTTAAAGAATTCTACAAGAAGCCTTGAAAATATGGCTAAGTTTTTAAGTGGTTAAGAAGCCCCATAGGTGTGGTCATGAAGCCCAAAGTTGATTGAAGAAAAAGAGTGTGAAGGACATTATAAATTCATGTACAATCATTATAGATGGATATCCCTCATCATGTAGTTTCCAATGGTAGGTGGTACGCCACAGGGTTCCTCACGATTGAGGAGATATGCCCTCTTCAATATGGAAGCCCCAAAGTATGGTTAAGAATCCCTAAACAGTTGTAATAAGAAGTGACTGGTCGACCCCAAATTAATTAAAAGAAGAAAATTTGTTGAAAAATATAAGTTACAATTCGACCCCATTGCAAATAATTTTAAAATAAATATTAGGGATATTGTTGGTAAAGTCGGACTCAATGGAATAATCATTAAAAAATTTAATTGAATTTTATTTGAGTCAAGTCAGCCTTAAAAAGAGGATGTCAGATATAGTATAAATAAGGCACCTAGGATTTAATTTGTCACATCAACTAGAGTGTTATTGATCTGAGGTAACCAAGGAGATATGAGGTGAATTTCAGAGGGGAGATGAAGTGAAGAAGGGCTAAATTCCAAGGGAAGATGAAGTCTTGTGATGATGTGTTCTAAGGTATGTTATTTAAAGGTCATTGTACCATTTTTTCTATAACATTTTTTCTAGAATGATTGATATAGAAACACTTGGAGGATATTGAGAATACATATCAGGGTACCTATGGTAAAAATTTCATCTTCTAGGTCGTTTTATTTTTGGAGATACACTCTGTGGAAGATAAGGTTTTTGACTAGTCTTGAAACTAGTCTCAAACAAATGTTACGATAAAAATAGTCAACACTTATTCATAGAGGATCCAAATTTTATGATACCAATTGCATTGGAAACAATACATTCCTTAGTATGTTATGTACAAGTTTCAAAACCAGATATCAAATATTCAGTGCGTGGCATGCTCTACAAGTTCGCTCTCCATAATAGGTTAGAATTCAACAAGGTCTACCATTTTCTCTATAACTCCTTTTCAAGGACAATTCAAGGAGTGAAACTTTGAGGAATTTCAGAGAATATATTGAAGAATATTGGGCAAAAGTTTGAAAACTTTATTCATTATAAGTACAGACTTATTCTTGTTCAAAGTTAGGGCTTGTGACTAATCCAAAATCTAGTCCCGCGAGACTGAGGTAAAGTTTGATGAATATGCTATTATCTTCTTGATGAAGATGAAGAAGGTATTAGGTTCTGTGATGGCATGCAACAGGTTTCTCACATGTGGAGAGGTATGTTCTTATATGAATTTTTTAGTTTTATGTCTTGATACAAGCTAGATGCATGTTTTTGAGATTTGGGCATATGCTTTGAGGAACATCTTGAATGTATAGTATATGTTTGGTACATGGTTTGAGGCATATATATTGAGGAATATTGTTGGTACATATATTGGATATATTGGCATATATATTTGGTGCATGGTTTAAAGAGAATCTTGGATATTGGGTACATGGCTTGAGATGTACTTTGGTATATGTTTACATGTTTGAGGCATATCTTGGTACATGGTTGATGGATGTGATGGAACATGTTTTGGTACATGGTTGATGGATGTTATGGCACATGTTTGAGGCATATCTTGGCACATGGTTTATGGATATGGGACATGACTTTTACATGGAAGATATTGCACATATGTCTTAGCATATCGTTTGATGCACATCTTGGTGATGGTCCTAGTGTATGACTTATGAGAGTGGATATGGTCTTGTTCATGATGATGTTGATGATGAGGTATTAGTATCAGTGATAGGGACAGTGGAATTTTGGTGACATTTTTATTATCAATGACAATTTGATTATCACTCACAGTGGCAGTGGAAGTGACATCGACAAGTTGAGTCTACACTTATATTTTAGGGCAGAAGGAAGGGGCAAGGAAAGGGGGTCTTAGCCTCCTTTCAGTTGAATCTAGAGAATACAAAGAGTTGTATTTCCCTTTAGGTTGGAGCTTTTAAGTGATGCAAGAGAATATTCTCTCTTAAAAATTTCTAAATAATGATCAAACCTTAGGGTATTGACATTAACCCAAGGAAGGGGTTTCATTGTAAAATATTTGTAAATCTTCATAGTTTGTAAGTTAAGTGTAAAAGGTTATAAATAGGATGAGGTGTTAGTAAACTCATGGTTCATTAGAATTAGATGATGAGTCATTTAAACAAATATACAATTGGTGGAAGTACTCGAAGGAGTCATAAATGATCTCATTGGTGAGTCATTGAGGATAGACTTAAGTTTCTATAGTTAATAAAACAGTTGCAGAAATTGTAGGAATATGTTTCTTGAGCTAGAAGATTTAGTATGATTCTATATAAGATGTAATCCTATGGGCATTAAAGGGTTATCTAGATTCAGTTGGCCTACAAAAGTGATTTAGGACAAATAGATCAGGGTTTGTTTAATTGAGCATGTGCAAAAATTTTAATTGTGGATTGGAAGGAAATTTCAGCAATATACTATGTGTATATAAGTTTATGCATCTGTGTATTTCTGAATTGTGGTGAATAATAGTTCATTATCATAAATTAACTAGTTTTTGCATTAACCTTGATAAGTAGAGTAGTCATTGTTTTAATTGACAGATTGTTGAGAAGTAAATGAAACAGTTTCATTTCATTTAGGATAGATTGAAGTGGGTAGAATCTCTATGAGAGAGATTCTGGTCCAATAGAGTTGGTTATAATTTATGTTGAAATTCTATTTATGGAGGTTGACTTGGGTTCTAGAAGGTGTTGAAATCGTACGACACTTTATGTGGGTAAGTTGACATAGAGGAAGAATAATCAATATCGTCTCAGCTTTGGAGGAAAGGAAAAAAACTAATAGCACAGAGGAAGCGTTGGACAAATGGTCCAATTGTTTGAGCCCTGAATGATGATGATGTTGCATGAAATTTAAATGTCCTGGAAGTAAATCACCTTTTAATCCTTCATTGAAGGAGTTGTAGTTCAAGTGTTGAAGAGTGGGCATCTCATTGTTTTATATTTAGGTATTGGTATCTACGTTGAGTTGCTAAGAGGAGGGTGTAGTCACAAGTATCATTGTCCAGGAGGAGATACAATGGTAAGTTGTCCTTGCATAAAATATTAAGTGACACAAACTAAGATCTGTGGAAATGGCTATCTCAGTAGAGGATTCACTTCTAAACATTCATTGTGTTCTCATGAGAAATTTGGAATTTTAACCATTTTTGTTGAAAGTATGATTGCATTGTGAAACGCCCAGCTGGACCATTGAAGAAGTTGTTATCAAATCTAAATAAAATTGTGGTATTTTTATTCATAGTTTGGTGAATCGAAACCTAACTTAATAATTTCAAGATTCAATACAAACTGTTGAATTGGTAATGACCAACGGTTGTATTTGTTTGAGCATGGACAACAATTGACCAGAGTTAACCTATAGTTTTGATACACAGACTTTATATATTATGCCTTTGAGTATTTTTGAGTCCATCATCGATTGAATCCAATTTTTGTGAGCCATTGAGTATGGATTAAGAGGAGACACTGATTTCTAGAAAATGGTATCCACAATACTAATGCAAACGCATTTTGTAAAGTTTAGAATTTGTAGGGTTAACACTATAGTTGGAATAAATGTGGAGTTAGTGGAGGCGATAATTTGGTGGTTAGAGTTGGCATATTGGAAAAATAAAACCTTAGGCTATTGTGGCATAGATATAATGAAACCACAGTCAAAGAGTTGAGTGATATGTTCTCAATGAGTTGATATGAGGTTCCAAGTATTGAGCCAATTGGAATTAGAAAGAGTTAGAACTTAAGTTCTTCAAGCATATAATTTATGGTCACAAATTTAACCATAAAGATAAGAGAGTATTATTTCAGATGAAATTAAGTCTAATGAAGGCTTAGCTATTTTAGTTAGCCATGTATTAATTTTGAATTAGACTGCACTTGGAAGAATGTGAAATTGTAGGTAAACCTTGTATTAGTGATGCAGGAGCATCACCAACAACAAGCGAGCGTGGGGAAAACACCAACGCATTTTGGTACTTGTTGAATTGTTTGAATTTTTTGAAGTTTGATACGCCAAACGTAAATGAAAAAATTAAGAAAGGGCATACTTGTAGATTGTAATCAGACCTTGAGCATCCCACTCTCGTCTGAAGGACTAAGAGGCATTTATGCTAGTAAATGTAAGTAGGTAGCTTTGAATTCTTAGATTAGACAATTTTAGGAGCCGAAGGGAAAATGGATATAGACACCCTCACTTGTATCATTGTAACATTAGCAACATAATCAATCAAGAGAGCATAGAAGAGCAGAAGAAAAGAGTTGTGTAGAGTAAAAAACCCCATGTACAAAAGTTCTGGATTAATACAAAGACCTTTAGTTCAGACTCATGGTGTTCAAATACTTTCTGTGTATGCATGATTGAATGTTATTCTCATGATTGTTTACCAAGTGGGTTGAGGCTACTTCACCAAGTGGGTCGAGGCTATGTCGACATTTAGTAATGATGGGGAAATTGCTGCCCTTTTTGTTTTCAATAAGATAGTACCAAGATTCGGTATCCCGAAGGAGAGTGTCAGTAACCATGGAAGTCACTTCCATAATAAAATGGATGAATGAGTTAACATCAAAGCTTGGGTTCAAACAGGGACATTTGTCACTCTATTACCTGCAAGAGAATGGTCTGTTTGAAGCTGTGAATAAGTCCCTCAATACTATTCTTCAGTGGACAATCAATTTTTGAAAGTCAAATTGGCATTTGATGTCGTATTCAACTTTATGGGCCTATCGAATGTCTGGAAATATTGCCACCCATTTTTCACCTTTTCAACTTGTATAGGAGCTGGAAGCAGTCTTAACCATTGGGTGTTAGATCCCTTCTTTAAATTTGGCAGTGGAACTACTTCTTGACACTACAACACTTGAGAAACACCTTCTATATCTCAAGCAGCTTGATGAGAAGCATCATGATGCATCCTTGGCTAACAAGGATCATAAGCAATGAGTCAAGTGTTAGTATGATCAGTCTGTTCTCCCTCAGATTTTCTATGAAGGCGGTCAAGTTCAAACCCATGTGGTTAAGACCTTTCATTCTGAAAGAGGTCTTGAAGAAGTGTGCTTACCGTCTGGTTGATTTCAAAGGAAATGCTTTAACGAAGCCTAGAAATGGGATCTACCTTAAGAAGTACTACTCTTAGGTGAATCACTTGGGTGGCTTCTTGTATATATGTATAGTATTTTATACATTCTTTCCTTTTTGTTTTCTTTACGTTTAGTTATTTATGTCTTCTTTTTCACTATGGAAGATGTCAATTGAATCAGAGTTTTACTTTGGGTTCACGGATGGCACTAGATGACAAACTCGGAGGCTTGCTTCCACATCTTGGGTGATATTCACACCTAGAGGCTAGTTGCTATCTTCCAGACCTATTTGTCTAGGAAACACAACCAATAATGTTGTCGAGTACAATGCAATGATAGAATTTCTACATGATGCTTTGTCACCTGGTATTTCACGCCTCTGGGTTTATTTAGATGCTCAATTGGTTGTGTCCCAGTTAAATGGGGTTTACCACGTATACGATCCCACTCTTCACCGACGATTCCTTAGGTTACATCTCTTAGAATGATCTTTTGATTATATTGATTATATTCATGTTCCTAGGAGATTTAAACATTTAACTGATACTCTATCTAATCAAGTTTTAGATTGGCATGTTGCTCACATGTAAAAGTAAAAAGCACACACATACACATGTAAATACATTTGTAAAAATGTCATCCATGAAATAAAAAATATGTATATATATATGTGTGTGTGTGTCCAAAATAGTGTCATGAGTACAAACATGGGCATGAAAGCCTCAAACATTATCGATATACATTGTTGGGATTAAGCCCTCAAAATAAATAGTACAAAAGGTGCCCTTTCCACGTAGGTGGTCTGAATATATCTAAGGTCTAGGCCTATTGGCTCTGCTATAGTGAACAACGACATTCACAAGATGGCGGAATAATTAATACCAAGTCCGAAGCACCCCTACTACATGTGGCTACATAGTTGGGGGGAGATCCTCGATATCAGCCATAGGAACTGCATGAGTGAGAGCAGTGATGTTTCTCTCCACTCGTTGTAGGACTATATCATCCTCTCTGGCTTGGGGTCCTCCCGTAGCTACCGGCCATCCTACTACTAGTCCTGCCTCTGGTTGAGGATGTCGTCGATTCCTGGCGAAGTATGTCAATCAAACAGGTCCCACATCTATACATAACATATTCACAATATTAGTACTATGAAACACACATAAAAAGGATATATATGAAAACTAAAAATTTAATAACTTCAAAAATATATGTTACCTATCTCTCTATGCTCCTCGTCGGGGGGCACAAGCATGTCTATATCTCTAAGGAAGCTAATCCTTGCATAGGGATAGTCCTTTATAACTGGGATTTGACGTGCCCAACAATCAAAGAATCTGTCATCGAAGGCCTCTGCGGTCCTTCCTCCACCCTATCTAGGCAGTAAAACTGCCCACCTGGTCAGTGCTGGGAAGGAGACAATATGCCCCCATACTGTCTCTCTAGGACTGAGACTGGGCATTTGTTGGATCATGTTTTCATTGATTACAATGGTTTAATTGATTGATGTCATTTATTGATGTCAAGTGATTTATTGATGATTGATGAACAATGTCTTGATGTAATATGTATTTTCATTGATATGATGCATAGATGAAGATGGATCAATGAGTTGTCATTGATACATGATGAACATGGATCGATGTGGTTTCCTTTATATATGATGCATAGTTTGATCGATGTAATGGTATTATCATGGTTGATAAGGTGCACACATGGATGAACTCCAAAGTGGTCTCCTCATGGTGAAAGCCCTCACGGGAAGACGCTTTACAATTGATTTATCCTTGAAGTATGATTGGAGGACCCATGCTTGAGTGTGGAATAATGAGATGAAGATCAGTGAATTTGTTAGTGAAACTATCCTAGATGGATATTTCTTGTCATGACATTTCTAGTGGTATGTGGAATGTCACATAAATCCTCATGTTTTGAGAGTTATGGCCTTATGAAGTTGGAGGACCCCCATATGTTGGCTTGAAGCCCCAAAAGGTCAAAGAAGTCAAAGTGCCTCAAAAGAAGAAATCATTATTTAAATGATAAAGTAAAGTGACAAAGTCAAGAAGGATTATTTAAATGATAAAGAGAAGTGACAAAGTCAAGAAGATTATTTAAATGATAAAGTGAGGTGACAAAGTCAAGAAATAATATTTAAATGATAAAGTATTGCAGAAATTTCTATTTAGGAAATTAGGTTAAGTGACCTAGAAATAGGTTAAGTGAACTAGAAGTGGGTTAAGTGACCTAGAAGATGAAGAGTATAAATAAGAGGAAAGGGTATCTTTTGAAAAGTATCTTTTGAGTGTATCTCTTGACCATGTATTGAATATATATTCTGAGAGAGAGAAGATCTGGAGGATCTCAATGGATGCATCAAAGTTTCATCAATGTCTGAGATCATGATAGAAATTTTTTTGGAGATTCAGAAACCCTAGTTTCTGAGGTATACATGGGTTGTGATGGGCCAGGGAACGTACACACATGGGATGTATGAGGACATGGCACATACATTTGATAAAATCATGGAGATTTGTGTTTGAGCCGATGATTGGTTGTTGAAGAATGAAGCAGGTTCCATATCTACACTCTATGGGCTTAGATCTTACACAAAGATTATGGTATGGTTATATTAATGTCTTGATGGATACTCTTGTTTGTTGTGTGGTGAATGCTTAAGGCATTCTTGGTATGGATTTTGTGATGTGGTTTTGTTGGTTGATGGGGTGAGAAACACTCTTATGATTCAGTGTTGTTATGATTTCTATAGTATATTGATTACTTATACATGATTGAGTAGAATTCATATTGTATGGTTGAGAAGCATGAGTAAGTTGTTGGAGAGCTTGGATGTGTTGTGACTGGTTGTGTATCAGAATGGACAGTGAAAGATAGATGAGAATGTGATTGAAGGTTGTAGAGAATCTGAGTTGATCTTGAAGAGAAAACCCTAAGTAAATCAGAAGGCATATGCATTCTATAGTACAGACAGGTTGTGTACATACACAGGTTGTAGTGAGCAAGGGCGTGTACATATGTGGGATGAACCACTGATAGGTCATGTAACTTTTGACAGATTGATATGTTTTGAGGATTGTTGCCTCATCTTAGTTGGTTCTGAGGCTGTAAGCTGAGTCTTTCATTATAGAGTTGGTGCTCTTGTAAAGAAAATAAAATTGTACATACATCTTGTGTTCTTTGTGTTCCTTGTGGTGATGACTTGTTGATGATATATTGCCGATATGTGTTCACATTTAATTGGGTATAAATGAAAACAATGAGTAATGATTTAATGGTGATTGCTAACAAATGATTTTTTTGTAAAAGGGAAGTTTTGAGAAAATATCCCTACACTGTTCACCCCCCCCCCTCTCAGTGTAGTCACTGTGTCCAACAATTGGTATCATAGCTGAACTTCACTATAAGCCTTATCAATATTGGATGTGATCCATGGACAAACAAATGGATGATGAAGTTCCAATCCTTAATGAGGAAAACTATTCTACTTGGATAATAGATATGAGAGTACATTTGAAGGAAATGGGAGTAGGTATTTGGAAGGAAACCATTGGTGGATCAGTTTCCATGAAGAACAAGTCAAAGTTTGCACTATGCATCTCAAAGGGAAGGAAATAAGAATGATGCATTGGCTCTCAAAACTATTCTTAGTGGACTCTAAAGCCCTATAAAAGAGAGCATAGGACAATGCACTTCCGCCAAGGATATATGGATAAAGCTAGAGAAGACATATCCAAGAAATAAAGAAGATATTTAAGACCACTCCATCAAGATCATCAAAGGTAAAGAATCTCCAAAAATTCTTGATTGCATTATTTCTAAATGTAAGCTTGAAAACATTTCAAATGAAGACAAAGAATCATGTGATTATATTGGCACAAAGGAATAACGTGAAGACATTTCAAATGAAGACAAAGAATCATGTGATGATGTTGGAAAAAAGGAATATATTGAAGACATTTCAAATGAAGGTAAAGAATCATCAAAAACCTTTGATTGCAATATTTAAAAAAATGATGATGTTGAATGTTTCTCTACAAGTGAAGAAGAAAATCTAGAGATAGATTGTGTAGAGTTTGATGATAGTTATCCCATGGAGAGAATAGAAGAAAATCTATTAGAACTTCAAAATAAAGTTGAATATGGTTTATATGAATATAACAATGACCATTATTATATAGACTATAGCTATCTTTCATATAACACTAAAAGGTTTCTTAAGAAGAGTCAAAGGCACATCTTGAAGTTAAGGAAAATGCTCAAGGAACAAGAAGAGAGTAATAAGACTCAATTAGAAGAAAAGGAAGAAAATATCACAAGACTAAGGAATGAAAAGGATGATAAGAAGGTAGATGATGATATTAGAAAAAGTATTGAAACCATTGTCCATCTCAAGATCCAAATTGAACAAGCCAAAAGGGTAGAGGAACTATTGAAGAGTCAAATAAATGAAAAGGAAGAGTCATGCCATAAGTTAGAAGCTAAACTTGTTTATCTTAGAAAGAAAGTATATAAGTCAAAGATCTTGGAAATTCAAAGATCACCAAATGATAAATCAGGTCTTGGATACAAGAAAGAACCTACACATGTTGAAGAAAGCACCTCAAAGAAACATGAGGTAAGTCCCTCAAAGGATGAAGACAATGTTGCAAATCAACCATCTACACAAAGCAAAGAAAATTTCAAAATAACAAAGCAAGGAAGACATCAAGAAGCTATCTTTGGGACACCAAAGCAAAGGTATGAAAGTATTTTTCATGGGCATTGTTATTCATGTAATGAATATGGTCACAAATCTTTTGAATGTAGAGCTTATGAAATAAGATATAATGGAAGATTTTATGACACCATAAGGTGTTGGAGATGTGATCAAGTAGGACACATTGTTGTTCACTATAACACCATGAGATGCTACAGTTGTAGTGTATTTGGCCACAAATCCCAGGATTGCTGGAGCACAAGAAGAAATTCCATGATGAGGAATTCACATAGCATGGCTAGAAGAAGCAATGAAGTAAGGAAGGGAGACATCTTTGAAAAGATGGATGCTCATAGATCAATTTCTAAGAAGCAAGGACACCTTCAAAAGTGGGTGAAGAAGACTGAGCATACAGAGTAGAATGGAAGCCTTAAGAGAAGCTCAAATAAGTTATCTACTGAAGAATACGTGGGTGACAGTGGTAACGGTCACATACATATGCAGGCTGACCTTGAATAGGTCGCATACATACGTGAGTTGTTGTGCAACAGGCCACATATATGTGGTAAAGCCTTTGGGAAAAGGCAATGCACATGGGTTGCAACTTGATGTGATGGTATAACTCTGTGTTGCAAGGTCTGGCATGATTTGTTGTAGGTTCTGACACTGTTTGCTGCAGGTTTTCATGATTCCATATTGGATTATGTAATGTGATGATAAAAAGTAATGAAAGGACATCTTGGATGCATGAAACTAACCCATGAGTGTGGATTGAGGCATTTTCTGTTGAAGAACAATGTTGGTTATTCTAGTGAATTTATGACACCTTGGTTATATGATATATCATGATGATGCTAGCTAGATATGTCATTGATATATTGAAGCATACTACTAGTACATGTATTGTTGGATGCTTAGTATATTTTCTAGTGAATGGATGATTGAGGTTGATCTGTTGGGATACATGGCTGGTACATACTTGAGTTTCACTGATATATCTTATGGTGTATTTGGTGCATGCATTTGGCATATGGATGGGCTACATATTGGGACATGTAGTTGGTGAGTTGATGAGGTGATCATGTTGTACACCATTGATGAGTCATAGCTTGATCTATAGTTGATACATGTTTGGTACATTGGTAGAGGCACCTACTAGTAGTTGATTGGCACATGTTTTATGGAGGACTTGGAATACATGTATGAGGATTCATCATGTTGTGGTATTGGTGCATGGTGGCATACTTTCTTAATATTACTTGATTAGCATATATTTTGGTACATGAGACATTTGATGATTGTGGCAGAGACATATCATGAGTGATGTGACACTTGTTTGGCATGTTGGTAGATGCACATTGTTTGGCATGTTGGTAGATGCACATGGATGGCATATTGGTAGATGCACATTGTTTGGCATATTGGTAGATGCACATGGTTGGCATATTGGTGGATGAACATGGTTGGAATATTGGTCGATGCACATGTTGGCATGTTGATAGAGGCATATGGTTGATACATTCCATGGATGATATATTTTGGCACATTGTATGATGTTGATGTACATGGTCGATGTACATGGGTATTATGCATGAACAACACACATTTTGGTACAGGATGTACTTGGTTGATATTTTTCTCATGATTCTCTATTTCATTGTTGACATATCTTTTTCTTCATGATGTCTGGTATGGCATGGGTTTGATGCATGAAAATGTCCAAGGATCATCATATGGTAGCATATTGTTCATCTTGCAGAGAAGATAGGGGGAGACATACCCATAGGGGGAGTCATTCTTCTTCCCATGATTCTAGGAGGAGATATTTATAAGGTGCATACTAGGAAAGAACCTTATATTTGAAGAAAGAGCACAAATGCATCATTCCAGGGAGAGCGATGGTCACAGGGAGAGTATGAGCGATGTATCTTCAGCATTACATCATAGTGATATCCCTTGTTCAAAAGGGGAGAGATTATTCATAGGAAGATCAAAGGCATTCAAACAAGGGGAATAGACCCAAGGAGAGTTAAAGAAAGGGGAGAAGCCCCAAGAGGAGAATGACCCTTTTCCATTGATGTCAAAGGGGAAGAGATAGTCATATTGATGTGAATGATGTTTAGTAATGGGGAGAGATATTCATATTGATATGATTGATGACTATTGATGTAGAACATGCCTTGTCTACATGTTGACATCAATGTTGGTATTTCCATCAATGCCAAAGGGGGATATTGTTGGATCATGTTGTCATTGATGCCAATGGTTTGATTGATTGATGAAAAAATTCTTGATGTAATATGTATTTTCATTGATATTATACATAGATGAAGATGGATCAACGAGTTGTCATTGATACATGATGAAGATGGATCGATGTGGTTTCCTTGATATATGATGCATAGTTGGATTGATGTAATGGTCTTATCATGGTTGATAAGGTGCACAAATGGATGAAATCCAAAGTGGTCCCCTCATGGTGAAAGCCCTCATGGGAAGACACTTTAAAATTGAGTTATCCTTGAAGTATGATTGGAGGACCCATGCTTGAATGTGGAATAATGAGATTAAGATCAGTGAATTTGTCAGTGAAACTATACTAGATGGATAGTGATTGTCATGGCATTTCTAGTGGTATGTATAATGTCACATAACTCCTCATGGTTTGAGAGTTATGGCCTTATGAAGTTGGAGGACCCCCATATGTTGGCTTGAAGCCCCAAAAGGTCAAAGAAGTCAAAGTGCCTCAAAAGAAGAAATCATTATTTAAATGATAAAGTAAAGTGAAAAAGTCAAGAAGGATTATTTAAATGATAAAGAGAAGTGACAAAGTCAAGATGATTATTTAAATGATAAAGTGAGGTGAAAAAGTCAAGAAAGAATATTTAAATAATAAAGTATTGGAGAACTTTCTATTTATGGAAAGTGGTTAACCCCAAAAGAAGGAAATTAGGTTAAGTGACCTAGAAATGGGTTAAGTGACCTAGAAGTGGGTTAAGTGACCGAGAAGATGAAGAGTATAAATAAGAGGCAAGGTTCTCTTGTGAAAAGTATCTTTTGAGTGTATCTCTTCATCATGTATTGAAGATCTATTCTAAGAGAGAGAAGATCTGGAGGATCTCAATGGATGCATCAAAGTTTAAAAAATGTCTAAGATCATGATGGAAAAAGGCTTGGAGCTTCAGAAACCCTAGTTTCTGAAGTATATGTGGGATGTAATGGGCCAGGGCACATACACACATGGGCTGTATGAGGACATGGAGCGTACAATGGATAAAATCATGGAGATTTGTGTTTGAGTTGATGACTGGTTGTTGAAGACTGAAGCAGTTTCCATATCTGCACTCTATGGGATCAAATCTTCCACATAGATTCTGGTATGGTTATATTAATGTCTTAATGGATACTCTTGTTTGTTGTGTGGTGAATCCTTAAGGCATTCTTGGTATGGTTGTTGTGATGTGGTTTTGTTGGTTGATGGAGTGAGAAACACTCTTATGATTTAGTGTTGATATGATTGCTATAATATACCGATTACTTATACATGATTGAGTAGAATTCATATTGTATGGTTGAGAAGCATGAGTAAGTTGTTGGAGATCTTGGATGTGTTGTGATTGGATGTGGATAAGATTGGTCAGTGAAAGACATATGAGAATGTGATTGAAGGTTGTAGAGAATGTGAGTTGATCTTGAAGAGAAAAACTAACTCAGAAGGCATACACAGTCTGTAGTACAGACTGACCATGTACATACGTAGGTTGTAGTGAGCCAGGGCACGTAGATACATGGGTTGCACTACTAACAGGTTGTGTACCTATTGACAGATTGATATCTGTTGAGGATTGTTTCCTCATCTCAGTTGGTGCTGAGGGTGTAAGTTGAGTCTTGCATTATAGAGCTGGTGCTCTTGTAGAGTTGTACTCTATTCAGTTGTTGTTGATAAACCCCAAGGATTGCAGTCTGTAATAAAAAGAAAATTGTACATACATCTTGTGTTCTTTGTGTTCCTTTTGGTGATGACTTGTTGATGATATATTGTTGATATATGTTGTTGATATGTGTTCACATTTAACTGGGTATAAATGAAAAAAATTAGTAATACGTTAATGGTGATTGCTAACTAATGAGTTTTGTGTAAAAGAGAATTTTTGAGAAAATATCCCTACATTGTTCACGCCCCCCCTCTCAGTGTAGTCAGTGTGTCCAACAACACCCTCTCGAAGAAGAAGGAACATAAGATGGTACCGAACATGAAGTTCTTGTTGGTACGACTACGACACTCTGTGAGTTATCTCTTCATACATACTATCATGGTAGTAATCCATTCAAAGATCATCGCCTTTGAACACTGAACTGCATAGTGCATCTATGCACGAGAGGCATGATGGAGTGTTGTGGATCCAGTAATCTTCCCGATCATGAGTAGAATTACTTGTAGAGAGAGGTTGGTGATCTTGTGAATCGAAACTTGTGAACCCATTTTCTCAGTACCAACCTCACAATATATGTTGATATAGTCTTCAATGTTCAACGACCTCGAAGGAAAGGTCCTCAAGTTGACCGATTCCCCTCTTCTAGAGAGGTCAGTCAGGAAGTAAATATCCTTTGTAGTTGGGGTCATTAATTGACCCTCCTGCATGAAAGCTTCTACATCAGGATGCCAATACTCCACTAGAGTGTTAATAAACCTCGGTTGTGCCCTCATGAACATACACTAGGAGAATTTCCACAAGCCACACTATTTTAGTGAGACGATGGCCATAGGGTCCTCCTTGACCAAGACATCCAGCTCCTCATGCTCCCGCTCCCTCTAGTGAACATACATCTCGTCACATACAAACAATTGGAGAGGGATCAATACTTGTGTTTTCTTTCTTAAAAAAAAAAGGAGGTTTACGCGGGTTGTAGATTACACAGTCGCTATGTACTTGGGTTGTCTATTGCTCTGCCTGAGTACATATGTGGGTTGGCCTTGGACAACTCGTGTACACGCAAACACAACCCTTTTACAAGGGCATGCGCCTCCAAAATTACAAATTAAATACAAATGCATGAGGAGAGAATTTATACTTACTTGGTCCAAGTAGGAGGGTTTTTCGTCCACCATAACTCCCGAAATTCACTTTTTTGACAAAGGTTTTTTTTTACTTTGTTGTGAATTTCCAATTTGCAGTGGTAAACATGAGTTGTCCACCTATATTTATAGACTTCTTTGGCCATTTTTTCCCTAATTTGGTCCCCCTTTTCACTTTTCTTGGCTTGGTGGCTACTCAAGTTCACTTTTGAGTTATCTATTAGTCGTTCTAGTGCACTTCTCCTTTCAATTTCGTTATTTTTTTAGATCAGTTACATTCACATGATCCCATGGTAAAAGTAATTTTTTCCAACTTTTTCATATAAGTTAGGATTTTCTCCCAACTTTCTGCATATCATTGTCTTTTATGCTTTTCCATAGGATCGATCCCACCGAAGTGCGCCACAAAACCTTCTTTACTGCTTAGAAGTGTCGTGATTAGGTGGTAGAGATACCTTTACATGGATGCCCTAGATAGATCCTTTGCTGCACTTTGGCATCCATGCTGTCAGTCTTGACTATAGGCTTGGGAGTCCTTGTTAGTCTCGTCATGATTACATATTGAAGCCTCGTTCTTCTTAATTGTCATTCTTGGCCTTACCTTTGGGACTCCTTAATGAGCATGTTTTTTTGTCTTTCAAGCTCGCTTTAAATATCGAAAGAAACATCCAACGAGACTGTATTTATTCTTTTCAAACTTGTATGGATTACTTGAGAAAAGTATCCCCTTGGAGTTTTCTTTAAGCCCTTTTCAGACTCTCTAAAAATGAAAATATTTCTGAGCGATATTCTTTCCCTTGACGCTCGACAAAATTAAATTTGAAGGCACATATGTCCACCAGTAGTTTAGCCCTTTTTTAGTCTAGATGAATAATTTTACGAATAAAGGTATGCTCTAGGAACTTCAGTTCACTAGAAGAGTATTCTCAGGTGTAGTTTTAACCCTTTTTCGGGCCTGAGGGACTAAATTTTCTAAAAAGAAACATTCTCCTTGATTTTGACTTATCACTTTTTCGTTCCTTGGGGATTACTTACGAAAAAGGAACCCCACCAGAGTTCATAGTTAAGCCCTTTTCAGACTCCCTAAGTATGAAAAGATCATCAAGTGACCTTGTTCCTTCACACTCATTAAATTGGTTTAGAAGAACATCTACTTGGCATGAGTTTAACCCTTTTTCCAACCAGTAGATTATTGCGGAAAAAGGTATGCCTCGGAAGATTCGTCTCACCGAGAGAGTTCTCCTCAGTTATATTTTATACTTTTTCAGGCTAAGGAGACTAAATTTAGAAAAAGGTTGTGAGTCCATAGTTAATCTCTTTTCAGACTCCTTAAAATTGAAAATATATTCGAGTGATCTTGTCTTTTTCACACTCGTTAAAACAATTTTGAAGAGACGTCTTTTCGGTGCAAGTTTACCCCTTTTTCGAGCCAATTGGACTAATTGAGAAAAAGGTACTCCTTGGAGTCTTCTTTTTTCAGTTTTTTCAGACTGTCTAAACGTGAAAAAACCACCGAGCTTTCCTTCTCTGGGCTTGTAAAAATTTACATGGAAGGAGTCTTGTTTTGTCATGCTTAATCGCATTGTGGGTCTCATCTTTGCATCTTTGTCCAAATGTTGGATCCATGTTGATCTCAACTGAACCTTTAAAGAATTCCTTATATGCAAACCTTGCAATACCTTTTGCCTATGTGATATGACACCTTGACCCATGGAGGAATTTTCCCTCAGTGTCCTTATCCTGCACATGTCTCCTTTCCTTGAGCATTAGTATGTTCCATGCGCTTGGAACTAGTTTTCTTTCTCATGACACTCCTTCCTCCTTTGTAACGTAGCATTCTTTTATTCTTTTTCAAGCTCGTTTAAAAATTGAAAAAGACACAAAAATTAAATATTCCGAAAAGAGGGGACGAGAAATATACATTCTTTTTTTCGACAGAAAATATAGTTTCCCTTGGACAAAGCACATCCTTTCGTTTTTTCACCAAGCTTTGGGATGTAGTATGACCTTAGGAATTTATTCTCTCTACATAGAGTTGTGTCCTCCTCTGTTTGGTTACTCTTCTAAAAATATGGATAGTTTTTTATGCCTCTTGCATCACAGACTTATGTCAATATTACGCTACCTGATTCTGATCATATTTTTTGCTTGTGTCCAAGAGAACTTTTATCCAACCTGATTCGGCCTTTCTGGAGTTTTCCTCTTGCCTTTCATGAGTTGGCCATCCCATGAGTCCAATCAAATTCAAAATCAACGAAGTTATCTGCCTAGCCATCAAGATCCTTTGGTCTCTTCCCGACGGCTTGTCGAAGACCTCAGAGTAGTGATTCTTACATTCCTATTGTACTCCTACATGAGTTGTCGAAGATCTTGAATTTTTTTCTCGAGATATGAAGTTTTCATCTCCAACCGCATGCATCAATACTTCTTGAAGATGCATATTATATTGTACTTTAATATCATCGAATGATTTTGAGATGTAGATACATTTTGTATTTCTCAAGGCTACACTTTATATTTATATATGACATGTATGTGCAATGTACTTGATTGGAAGCCATGATTTAGTTCATCCTGAGCACAGGTATGCCTGCCTCAGAGAGATAATTGTTGTTTTGCAGATGGCACCTCCCGAAATTTGGTCCTGGGCTCACTCAACTTCATGCATTCTCATTAGTAAAGATATTGTAATGTGTTTCAACAATCATTTTCTCTTCTAACCTCATACAATAGGGGCCATATGTTATATCCATAAAACTCCCTATTCATGCATACATGGCATTGGCCTTTCTACTTGCATAATTTGCTAATTCACTGTTGAGGAACTCTATTTAAAAAAACATTTTTTGGAGCATATACGCACCATGTTGCACTACTTCCCATGTACATTCAATTTCTTCATGCTATAAAACCTACGTACATATGCTAGCTACATACTAAAAAACCCACATTTACCTCCAAAAGTTGCAAAAATTTAAAAGTTGCAAGGAATTCAGTGGAATTTACTGGCTATTGGAGGTTCCCCAACCAATTCAGTTGTTGTAGCCCGTCCCCAAACCGAATAACTATCCTTTTGTCATATAAAAGGAGGTCTTGGGGTCTCATTCCAAAATCAAGCATGAGAATGGTGAAACTCTGCCCAAATCCCTTTCCTTCCTTGCCCAAGTATTTGCAACCTTTTTTGAGTTCTTGCCTCAACATTCCCTCTCTATCCCTTTTCTTCCATACAATCCATTCCCTTCCCTTGAAGTGATCAAGTTGATCTTGAGAGAAGGCACTTGGAAGGTGCACTTGGAGAAATATCAAGAAGATCCCAGACCAGGTTCATGGAGCGTCGACCTGCAAAGGTTGTAATTTCCAATCTTTGAGTATTGAATAAAAGAATCTCTTTTCCCTGTCCCAAAATGATGTTTTTTATGTCTTTTCTTTGATTTATGTATAATAATTTACATCTAACCCTAATTGATGAATAGAAGTAGAATATTTTTAGCATTGTTTGTCTAGATGTGGATGCAATTTAGCTTTGGGGGAGATTTGCAGCCTTGAAAGTCACAAAACTTGAGGAGGTTAGCATCAAGCATTTGGATCGAAGGTATGGTTCCTGACTTACTCTTATATCACTTTCTATTCATCTGTTTGAAATGTTTGGGGTAGTGTAGGAATCAGATTATCTTTTAAGGGAGTTCATAGCTCTGTCTATACTTAGAAGCTAGCAATAATATTAAATAATTTTATATAATATTTAATTCATAAATTTAATTCATAGTACAATTTAATTTATCTCTTATGTTGTTTTCATATTGTCTTATGTTGCTGGCGTATTTGAGATATGACAGAATAAGCATTGACTTTTTCATCTTCTATATATTTTTTACATTAATTCATATAAAAAATTTCTTCCAATAAGTGTGCTCTTTTTCTAATACTTTAAGTCCACATTCGCGTTTATAATATAATATAATAAGTTATAATAAACATTGAACTTTATTCATAATAATATTTTATTGTAATTTGAATGGTGATAGGTTTATACTATGCGGTAGATCTAAAAAAAGGTTTATTGATGCAGAGAGCCTCCACTGCCCTATCTGTCAGAGTATATATGCAACGAAAATTCAATCTCTTGCACAATATTGAGAAAACACAGTTTCTTTAATGCTTCTCCTGCATTATTGAACCTTAGATATTCATCAAACCGATCATGCTACAACCACTAGGGTTGTGCATCTACCAATTCCTTCTCTTATATCACACTCCCATGCCTTCTCCCCTATAGTACAAGAAAATAGACGCTATAGAAAACTAGCATGCACTAACTCTTATACTCCACATTCATTTGTTGCAACTTGAGAGTCGAAACCATTCTTGTGTTGAAACTCAAGGGTTTCTTTTTCTTCAAATCATGAGTTTATTTTATTGCAAATCGAGAGTCTTAGTCTGTATGATGATTTCTTCAATAGTTATATATTCTCAACCTCTTTATGCTACTTTATCACAACATCAACCTTTGACTTATGCCACACAATTCTCAAACCAATGGTTAGCTCATAAACTAAAGAAACATCCTCATATGCATATCCTTCACATCTATGGGATGCATGCACACTTCCATGATTATATAGAAAATCTCTATGCTCTAGTTCATATTCAAAAATAAACTCTCATCCTCATAAGCATCCTACATTGAGCTCTCACAACAATGTAATTATAGCAATATCTTCACAACAATACTCTATTGCAATGCAAATACACAGTGCCTTAATATATTCAATCACACCCATCTACAAAGAAACATAAGTCCACCGCACGGTCTCGTTAATGATGATGTTGATGACGAGGTATCAATATTAGTGACAAGGACAATGACAGGTTGGTGATAGGTTGATTATCAATGACAGGTTAATTATCAGTGACAATATCAGTGACAATGACAATATCAGTGATAGTGACAGTGACAATGACACATTGAGTTTGCACTTATATTTCAAGGCAGAAGGAAGGGAAAAGGAAAGGGGGTCGTAGCCTCCTTCCAGTTGAAGACAAAAAATATAGGGCGTTGGAGCTTCCTTCAGGTTGGATCATGTAAATTAGGGGGTCGTAGCCTCCTTTCATTCAAAACTAGAGAATACAAGGATTTGGAGCTTCCTTCATGTTGGAGCTTGTAAATAGGGTGTTGGGGCCTCTTTCCAGTTGGTGCTTGAGAATTTTGGAAGTGTGTGCTTCCTATGAATGTAATCTTTTGATATATAAGAAAGCATTTTGTGGTTTTCTCCCATTTGGGTTTCCACATAAAATTCTTGTGTACTGTGTATTTGTTGTTTTTATGTAATGCATTGTTTATGATTATATATTAAATGCAATCATAAGTGAATGGAATCATTTAAGATTACATGTTTTGATTTAAAGCGGTAAAAAATGCTCAATATTGATTCACCCCCCCTCTCAGTATTGCTTAATATTCCAACAATTGGTATCAGAGCAGGTTCTTCAAGAAACAATCTAACCACTGGAAGGTAGAGCATGAAGTACATTAAGAATGGAACGCCATATTTTGATGGTCAGATCCTCATAAATATCACTTTCCACCTATCCTAGCTACCATTCCCAATAATTTAAATGTGGATTGCATTTTCATCTTTTCTTATTTATAACATAAATTTATAATAGAAATAAGGGTTTTTTGAATTACAATGCAAATAAAGTTGCTAACAATAATATCTAAGTATGATCAAATAAACCGTAGGATACAAATTAATTTTTTTATACATTAAGTTCAATCATGATAACTCTCCTTTGGATTGATGGGAGAAAATATCAATTTGAATTCATCAAGTTGAAGTGCATAGGTGCAGAGAGAATGAGCAGGGGAGAGAATATAGGAGTAGTTTTGGGCACATTTATCCATGGCCATAAATGTATACATTGCAAATTGTGAGTTGTTGGCATTCTAGTATCTCAGGCTACGAATTCCCCTTGAAAACACAACATATTTTCAATACATAGTTGATTATTTGATTAGAAACTTAAGGATTTTGTAAATATGTTTTATTGCAAATAATTTTGTACAGATTCCACTCTACATATATATATACACGAGCTATGCTTTCATATGGGATATGTGTATATAGTGTGTAGCATCCCTAGTGTCCAACTGGGTTATGCCATAATACAATTTTCGAATTGTATACAAAATTAAAACATATAGAAACTCTTCAAATGCATAGATTCATATAGAATAATAACAAAAATACACATGCAGTACACACAGAAAAACCATAAAAATAAATGAATAAATAATAATGCAGGACGTAATTTAACACAAAATTGACACGTATCTTGGTAAAAATATCACCAACTACATGCATACCTTCCATGTTCCTCCCATCCTTATACCACACTACTGAAAACTCTCAGTAGTGGGTCACCCCCGAGCTAGGACTAAACTCCACTCGGGTAAAGGAATTCCTAACCAGGCTGATGTATCTCAGAAAACAAGAAAAACTTCATCACATGTGCCAACTCGAACTAATATCCTATAGTCCTTCATTCCCCACATACCTGGCCCACCCCAACAAGTGTGCCCCTTCTCTACTCAACAGTCCCTCAGCTGCCCCACTTCCTTTCCTGGACTTCAGAAACTGGCCGGACAGGAAGTCTCAGAGCCATGTAGCTGCAATTTGGCACCTTCGGGAAATAAATTCCCAACAATTCTCTCACCTAGAGAGAATTTCTCACAGTCCTGACAACCTTCCTCTTCAATATCCCATGGGCCTAACAACCCACTTCTTCAATACAAATCCTAAGATAACCAGGTAGAGGTACAAGTACAATCACAAGAAGGTACAAAGGACAATTGAATGAGTGAGTAAATGATGGAAAAATGAACTAAGTCCAAATTATATGTATGCATGTTCCCAACTTGACACTTGTCATGTTGAAAACTACTTTGGCCCACTTGTCTCCATCCTTATAACTTAGGATAAAATAATTATCCATACTTTATACTTTAAGGAATATTAATATAATATTCCTTTTTGGCTTGATCTCCCTAGCTTAGACCCTTATCCTTAACTTTTATCCCTCTTTCCCTAACTAGTGGAGTTTAGTCCCCCATACTCTTTTACATGGTTGGTCTGCCGCAATGATGTGTTTTTCATTAATATTTGTGTGATTACATTTAAATTTACATTATAGGTATATTTTCCTTTTTGCATCCCGACTCACCAACTGTTACACATCAAAATTACTCATTAGGATGATGGCCTACTGTCGTCTTTACCAATGTCACAAGTGTCGCATTTCGCCTACAAGTGTCACAAATATCATACTGTCATATTGTCTATGTTGTGTCTCAAATGACATTATCAAGAAAAATTAGAAGACACCTCAAAAGACTAGTTTTGAAGAGCAGAATTCATTTGACAAAGAGTACAAGTCTTTTTCCACTAAGAAAACCACTAAAAAATCAATTTTGGAAGGCAACGCTCCCCTATACATTGTCAGGGAGTGCCAACGCTCTGTGAACTCTTTTGGGGAAGCGTTTCAATGCTCTATGACCCATTATGAGGGAGCACTAGCCTTTTTTGAGTGAATCTTTGGATTGTTGAGAGAAATCAAGGAAGAATCCATTCATATCTGGAGTTGGCTAGATTCGGATCTGAGGTCAACGCTCGATCTTAGGGAGGATCCACAATTGATGGAGAAATATCCTCAACCTATCCCAAGAATTGCTAAGGTGGTTGGGTCTCTCCAAGCTTATATAAGGAGGCCTTCTCATGGTGAAAAGCATATAGAGATTGAGAGATACCAAACTGTTACACATGAAATTTGCACACCTAGGTACCTCTCCCTAAGTGTCGTAAAGTGTCATATAAGTGTTTCATACACCTTGACACCATGGAATAACCTATGTCACAATCCCTAGTCAATGTGGAGGAGGGATGTATTACATGAAGTCCAAGTACACATGAATTATTATTAATATTCATGGAAAAGAAATCGATTAAGTGTGAGAATCAAGTGCACATGAATTATTATTAATATTCATGAAAACAAAAGTAATTAAGTGTGAGAATCCACCTCACATTTGGTTTCCTATTTTTTAGGGAAGGTGGAGGATCTCATGGATGGTTGAAATATTTCCTCCTTAAAATCCTTGAGAGATATTTCCTCCCCAAAATCCTTAAGAGATATTTTCTCCCTAAATATATTAGAGATCCCTTTCTTAGTGGATCTGATGAGAGATCCTCTCCATGGTGGTTAAACCTCCAAATCCTATATAATGAGGGATTTCCATGGAGGAAGGAGATATGGAAAGAATTTTGAAGCATCCAACTTATGATCTCATGAGGAAGATGTCATTTGGAGCATCAAAATTTTGTGTGTGGAATGTTTAAGTAAGGGTTTGGACAAGGAGAGTTGGGTGAAGCCGCTGCACTACATCCATGGCTATAAGTAACACTTTGTTCTCATCAATATAATCAATGCTTGGCATGTTTCTTTCAAACTTGTACTTGTTCCATAAAATTTTGTCTACAGTAGATGGATCTATGTTTTAGCTAATCTCAGTAGAGCAGGAAGTTGTTTGTACTTTTGTTTGTCTTGCAGGATCTACCAAGGAGCTCAAGATCAAAGCACATCCTGGACCTTGCAGGGACAAACGACATTCATAAGGTACATGATTTCCTCCTTCTCTTTCGTTCATAAGCTTGATTAGAGCTAAAAGGAAGTCAATGTCCATGTTAAGCACCTTATGTCTTAGAGTTAAGACTCTATCTCTCAAGAGAAAATCTACCTGTCCGCAGGGAGTTTTTCCTACAACAAAAATTGGCAACTCCACTGGAGATCGAATCGAAACTTTCATTTTTGGTTTTCCTCACAGACCTTGTATTACCCTTTGTTCTTTTTAGACCTTGCTCATCATGTATGTATGATTGAATATGCTGATTGAATCCTTATTCCATCACATTCATTGTGATTGACAAAGTTTGACTGAGTTGTGGTTTTTTTGACAATTTTCTGGGTTTTAAGACACCAGCGCTCCCCTGCCTATGTTAGTAGAGTTCTAACGCTCCCTGTTGTCTTTGAACGTAGCATTATAATACTCTGGTGCCCCTTATACCAGAGCACCATCTTTTCCTCTGCAAAAAAACCTTCAAGGATTGTCTTTTCTGAAGTCAAGTCTCTGTTTTTTCCCTTGCTCAGCTTCTTTGTGCTTCAATACTTCCTCCTATTGACCTTTGACACTCTTCTTTCTAAGAAATAAGCACTTTGTTGTTCAGATTTTGTGACCTTCTTCCTTATTTTGAGTTTTTCTGCTGTTGATAACTTGGAATCAATCCAGTGCTTTCTTCTCTCTTATCTGACTGAGCAGGAATTCTGGTGAAGGGCATCAAAAATCTGTGAATCATCTCATTTGGTTCTTTGAGGTCATTTTTTCTTATCATCTTTCTTTTGTTTGAGATTTTTTGATTTTCTTTGTTCTCTTTTGTTTTCTTTTTTTCTTCTTGTTTCAATCATAGCAAGAGGGTATGTTGTTTGTGCGAAATCTACTTATGCTTGTCCGAATCTCCTTGATCTGAAAGGCTAGTTGATAGGAGAAGTTTTGCATTGAATTAATCATCATTCGCATACAAACAACAAAGATACATCTTAGTGATTGGTTTTCATATTAGAAGGCATTTCTGAATGATTTAGCATTACATTGGATTTGATTGAGAAAAAATTGATTGAGGACATTCCTTATTAGTGTTTGATAGTGAAAACAACTCTTTCTCTCTCCCTTAAATAGGCATTCATTGAAAAAAAATGATTGCTCATCATCTTTTATGCATTTTTCAGGAATTGAGTCATCATTCCATCCATTTCACTTTCATACACCCTTTGAGGAAAAAATAGCTGTAAAACAAATGCTAATTAAAAATTATCTCGAACATTTTTTATTTTTAGGATCTTCCACCAACATTAGACGAGGATTATCACTTTGGATTAGGTTGTGAGTACAAATATCCAAAGTTTTCAAAACAAACATTAGCATCCTGAGCTAGGGAGATTCAAATCCAATTGTCGTATCAGTTTTATGGGATCCCCCTCTCACATAGGGGTTACGCACAAGATCACACTCGGGAAAACTATGGAGATTATCCCTCCGTGGTTTGACTGATTGTAGTAGTCGGATCGTATTATAGGGGTCACTTGAAGGTATACCCACAATGTTGAGTGGAAGCCTTTCAAGTTGATTTCGGGCTCGATACCTTGCCCTTGCGTTCAGGATGGACTGTTGACTGTACTCGCATAGGGACTGACTACGAGTTGGTGACCTTAGTAGCCACAATATTTAGGTACTTACACAAGGTGACGATGAAGGGAAGTCTCACTGTACCTGGAACAAACATTGGTCAAACTCACTCAGGCTCCTTGGAGGGTAAATCCACAATTACTACGTGGAAGCTTGCACCAAGGTGAAATTTCGTTAAGTAGGTCACCTTTGTAACTATTCCACCATATCGTAGCCCCTTCTTGACTTGATCACACGACATTGGATTTCATCACTAACTAGTACGATCATCGAGAGAAGTTTTGTTTGCTTGGTTGATTCCTAGATTTTATTAGCATATGTTGTTTCTTTTTGTTAGTTGGCCCTAGATTTTCAATGTGTTTTGTTATTCTCCAAAATTGATCCTGTAGATGATAAAGGTCTTCATCGATCACATAGGATGCAAGGTCTTCCTCTGGAAGGCTATCAACCCTTACCTCCTAACCCTCCAGAAGAAAACTACTGTGGAGAGGTAGAAAATCAATCCGATGCTAGAAGTGTTATTGCTCCTCCATTAGATAACTCAGAAGGCACTTTGGTTACAGTTGAAAATCCCATTCCTCACACTACATCTGTGTTGGTAACCCCTCTCGAACCACTTTTTCTTCGTTTAGACTCCCGTGGGAATGTCATAGATGAAGAGGTCCCATGATTACCGAAGAGAAATTTTACTGAAACATATATGGGATCCACAGAACCAATCTTTGGTAATGAGTATAGGACTCCTTTTCGTCCTACCACCACAGTAGATACCAATCCCACACCTACTCATATCTATGGAAGACTTCATCAGGACACGATCTCTATGAACATTTCAAATCTTTTCGACAACCCTTTTATCCTCATGACCCTCCTGGTGATACAGGATCGTCCGATCAAACCATGAGTCACCCAGTCGATCAAGTCATTAACCCTACTGTTACATCAACACAAGTCCATCCCACTAGTGGAATCATCCCCTCTACTCATCTCCAAAGCACTTCAATCCCTACCCATGTTTCTACGAGCTTTTACTCTATAGCTCCACATGTTCCACACGATCCTGTTGGGACATATTTTCAGTCGAGAATGCAGACCCCTGCTGGCCAAACACAACCGAATGGAGGGAAAACACCATCTAATGAACCTTTACCTCATGGAGGACTACCATTCTATGGTGGGCCTACCCCTCTCGAGGGACAACCCCCTTTTCATGCTCCTCCTGGAGGGCACCGTCCGTTTTCCATTCATACCTCGGTCGTTAATCCACCGTTGGTAGGGGGGTAACCTTTGTTTGTTGGAAACCCTTCACAATCCTGGGGAGTATCTTCAGGAGGCAATTTTATTCAACCCCATGTTGGGGTAAACTCATCTCATAACCCACTAGGAGGAGTATCAAATCATGTTCCTTCTGGAACATCTTACGAACAACCTTATCCGGGCAGTATCCCGAACACTACCTGGAGTTCTCCGGGACAATAGCCTTATCCTCCTCATGGGTCTAATGTGTATCCGCCTCCGAGATCTACTCCTCACCACCCTCAAGGAAAAAAAAATTATCCTCCTTATGTGTAAGCAAATCACCTGGCCTATAATGCTCAGAACCCACCGGGTTATGCAAATGTTTCGCATCCATCATCGAATCCTGCTTATCCTGGCTAGCAACCATCGTATGTCAGAGGACCTACTGGTGTTCCTATGTTGCACCAGTATCATCTACAGATTAACCGACAGTTACCTTTCCTTGTGACTCTGGATCTCCCAGACTTGTCTCAGTTAATGAACGATCCTATTTTTCATTCACCGGTTTGGCCAGTCATTCCAACTAAATTTCTTTCTGATATTCCAAAATTTGATGGAAAATCTAGCGAAGATCCAAACAACCATGTGATGAATTTCCATTTGTGGTTTTCATCAAACTCCCTCATGGATGATTCTGTATGTTTTCATATTTTCCAAGTAATGACGAACGAGGAACAAAAATTGCATGAGGACTAGACACGTCCGACAACAGGGACCTGCGAATGGGGCCAACGTTGAAATTTTTTCAAACAGTTTCTGTATGCACTGAAAATTTTCATGGATAGACTATTGTCATACCTTAACGATATGGGAGGGTTTATGGACTCAAATTTGAGTGACACACCCACTTTCTTCCATCATCACTTAATTATGTAAACCATAAACCTTAATTTTCTTTAAGAGTACCCAATTTGGTTGACTCAAGTTTTAAGATTTCATCGGTCTTTATTCATTTTTCTTTCAGGTTCTACATTAATGTATATACAGTGTATCTGCGTCATATTTGTGTTGAAAAATAAATCTATTTCGTTGATTTCTTAATCAACACCATCAAGATACTAGAGGCGAGCAACAGTGACATGTGAATGGGGCCAACGTCGAAATGTTTTCAAACTATATCTGTATGCATTGAATTTGACCTAGATAGACTATTTTCATGCCTTAATGATATGGGAGGGTTTCTAGACTCAAATTTGACTGACACACCCACTTTCTTCCATCATCAATTCATCATGTAAACCATAAACCTAGCTATTTTTCATATGTTCTAGTAGCTATGTTAATGATTCTGAGTTTCATATTTGTATTTGACATAAGGTCCAGCTAGCTTTAAAAGTATCAAATTGAGATTTCAAGTTGATAAACCAAATATGAAATGAATCCAAACTGCATCATTTGATATCATCGCAAGAGAGATGAATGTAAATAATCTTGCGACGACTTTGCTATATTATTGACAACAAAAGTTCATCGATAATTTTATGCCATTAGTATGTAATTTTGTACAAAAATAATGGATCTTGGGGAATAAACCATGTTCAAGTAACAAGGAAGGAGGAACGAAAATTGCACATGGACTAGACACGTCTGACAACATGGACCTACAAATGGGGCCAATGTTGAAATTTTTTCAAACAGTTTCTGTATGCACTGAAAATTTTCATGGATAGACTATTGGCATGCCTTAACAATATGGGAGGGTTTATGGACTCAAATTTGAGTGACACAACCACTTTCTTCCATAATCACTTCATCATGTAAACCATAAACCCTAATTTTCTTTCAGAGTACCCAATTTGGTTGATGCAAGTTTTAGGCTTTCATTGGTCTTTATTCATTTTTCTTTCAGGTTCTACATTAATTTATATACAATTTATCTGTGTCATAGTTGTGATGAAAAATCCCTCTATTTCATTGATTTCTTAATCAACACCATCAAGATACTAGAGGTGAGCAACAGTGACATGTGAATGGGGCCAACATCGAAATGTTTTCAAACTGTATCTGTATGCATTGAAATTTGAACTAGATAGACTATTCACATGCATTATCAATATGGGAGGGTTTCTGGACTCAAATTTGACTAACACACCCACTTTCTTCCATCATCCATTCATCATGTAAACCATAAACCCATCTATTTTTCATATGTTCTAGTATATATGTTAATGATTCCAAGTTTCATATTTGTATTTCAATGAAGGTCCAACTAGCTTGCAAAGTATCAAATTGATATTTCATGTTGATAAACCAAATATGAAATGAATCCAAGCTGCATCATTTGATATCATCACAAGAGAGATGAATGTAAAAAATCTTGCGGCAAATTTGCTATACTATCGACGACAAAAGTTCATGGATAATTTTATGCCATTAGTATGTAATTTTGTAGAAAAATAATGGATGTTGGGGACTACACCATGGTAAAGTAACGAGGAATGAGGAACCAAAATTGCATGCGGACTAGACATGTCCGACAGCAAGGACCTGCGAATGGGGCCAACATTGAAATTTTTTCAAACAGTTTATGTATGCATTGAAAATTTTCATGGATAGGCTATTGGCATGCCTTAATGATATGGGAGGGTTTCTGGACTCAAATTTGAGTGACACTCCCACTTTCTTCCATCAACACTTCATCATGTAAACCATAAACCCTAATTTTCTTTCAGAGTACCCAATTTGGTTGACGCAAGTTTTAGGATTTCATCGGTCTTTATTCATTTTTCTTTTAGGTTCTACATTAATGTATATACAATGTATCTACATCATATTTGTGAAGAAAAATACATCTATTTCGTTGATTTCTTAATCAACACCATCAAGATACTAGAGTCGAGCAACAGTGACATGTGAATGGGGCCAACGTCGAAATGTTTTCAAACTGTATATGTATGCATTGAAATTTGACCTGGATAGACTATTTGCATGCCTTACCGATATGGGAGGGTTTTTGGACTCAAATTTGACTAAAACACCCACTTTCTTCCATCATCAATGCATCATGTAAACCATAAACCCAATTATTTTTCATATGTTCTAGTAGATATGTTAATGATTCCAAGTTTCATATTTGTATTTGACTGAAGGTCCAACTAGCTCTCAAAGTATCAAATTGAGATTTCAAGTTGATAAACCAAATATGAAATGAATCCAAAATGCATCATTTGATATCGTCACAAGAGAGACAAATGTAAATAATCTTGTGACAAATTTTATATACTATCGACGACAAACGTTCATGGATAATTTTATGCCATTAGTATGTAATTATGTAAAAAAATAATCGATCTTGGGGACTACACCATGGTCAAGTAGTGAGGAACGAGGAATTAAAATTGCATGTGGACTAGAGACGTCCGACAATAGGGACCTGTGAATGGGGCCAATGTTGAAATGTTTTCAAACACTTTCTGTATGCACTGAAAATTTTCATCGATAGAATATTAACATGCCTTAACAATATGGGAGGGTTTCTGGAATCAAAGTTGAGTGACACACCGAATTTCTTCCATCATCACTTCATCATGTAAACCATAAACCCTAATTTTCTTTCAAATTACCCAATTTGGTTGACGCAAGTTTTAGGCTTTCATCGATCTTTATTCATTTTTCTTTCAAGTTCTACATTAATGTATATACAATGTATCTACGTCATAGTTGTGATGAAAAATCCCTCTATTTCGTTGATTTCTTAATCAACACCATCAAGATAGTAGAGGCAAGCAACAGTGACATGTGAATGGGGCCAACGTCTAAATGTTTTCAAACTGTATCTGTATGCATTGAAATTTGACCTGGATAGACTATTTGCATTCCTTACCAATATGGGAGGGTTTCGAGACTCAAATTTGACTGACACACCCACTTTATTCCACCATCAATGCATCATGTAAACCATAAACCCAACTATTTTTCATATGTTCTAGTAGATATGTTAATGATTCCAAGTTTCATATTTGTATTTCACTGAAGGTCCAGCTAGCTTGCAAAGTATCAAATTGAAATTTCAATTTGATAAACCAAATATGAAATGAATCCAAGATGCATCATTTGATATCGTCGCAAGAGAGACAAATGTAAATAATCTTGCAACGAATTTTCTATACTATCGACGACAAACGTTCATCGATGATTTTATGCCATTAGTATGTAATTATGTAAAAAAATAATCGATCTTGGGAACTACACCATGGTCAAGTAATGAGGAATGAGGAACGAAAATTGCACGATGACTAGAGACATCTAACAACAGGGACCTGCGAATGGGGCCACCGTTGAAATGTTTTCAAACAGTTTCTGTATGCATTGAAAATTTTCATGGATAGAATATTGACATGCCTTAATGATATGGGAGGGTTGATGGACTCAAATTTGAGTGACACACCCACTTTCTTTCATCATCACTTCATCATATAAACCATAAACCTTAAATTTCTTTCAGAGTACCCAATTTGCTTGACGCAAGTTTTAGGCTTTCGTCGGTCTATATTCATTTTTATTTCAGGTTCTACATTAATGTATATACAATGTATCTGCATCATAGTTGTGATGAAAAATCCCTCTATTTCGTTGATTGCTTAATCATTTTCATCAAGATACTAGAGGTGAGCAACATTGACATGTGAATGGGGGCAACGTCGAAATGTTTTCAAACTGTATATGTATGCATTTAAATTTGACCTGGATAAAATATTCGCATGCCTTACCGATATGGGAGAGTTTATAGAATCAAATTTGACTGACACACCCACTTTCTTCCATCATCAATGCATCATGTACACCATAAACCCAACTTTTTTTCGTATGTTTTAGTAGATAAGTTAATGATTCCAAGTTTCATATTTGTATTTGACTGAAGGTCCAACTATCTTGCAAAGTATCAAATTTATATTTCAAGTTGATAAACCAAATATGAAATGAATCCAAGATGCATCATTTGATATCGTCACAAGAAAGATGAATGTAAATACTCTTGCGACGAATTTCCTATACTATCGACGACAAAAGTTCATTGATAATTTTATGCCATTAGTATGTAATTATGTACAAAAATAATGGATCTTGGGGACTACACCATGGTCAAGTAATGAGCAACAAGGAATGGAAATTTCATGAGGATTAGACACGTTCAACAGTAGGGACCTGCGAATGGGACCAGCGTTGAAATTTTTTCAAACAATTTCCGTATGCACTGAAAATTTTCATGCATAAACTATTATAATGCCTTAACGATATGGGAGGGTTTCTGGATTCAAATTTGAGTGACACACCCACTTTCTTCCATCATCACTTCATCATGTAAACCATAGAGTACCTAATTTGGTTGATGCAAGTTTTAGGATTTCATCGGTCTTTATTCATTTTTCTTTCAGGTTCTACATTAATGTATATACAATGTATCTGCATCATAGATGTGATGAAAAATCCTTCTATTTTGTTGATTTCTTAATCAACACCATCAATATACTAGACTCGAGCAACAATGACATGTAAATGGGGCCAACGCCAAGATGTTTTCAAACTGTATCTGTATGCATTGAAATTTGACCTGGATAGACTATTCGCATGCCTTACCGATATGGGAGGGTTTCTGGACTCAAATTTTACTGACACACCCACTTTCTTCCATCATCAATGCATCATGTAAACCATAAACTCAACTATTTTTTATATCTTCTATTTGATATGTCAATGATTCCAAGTTTCATATTTTTATTTGACTAAAGTTCCAAACAGCTTGCAAAGTATCAAATTGAGATTTCAAGTTGATAAAACAAATATGAAATGAATCCAAGATGCATCATTTGATATCATCGCAAGAGAGACAAATGTAAATAATCTTGCGACGAATTTGCTATACTATCGATGACAAAAGTTCAACGATAATTTTATGCCATTAGTATGTAATTTTGTACAAAACTAATGGATCTTGGTGACTACACCATGGTCAAGTAACGAGGAAAGAGGAACGAAAATTGCACAAGGTCTAGACATGTCCGACAGTAGGGACCTACGAATGGGGCCAGCACTAAAATTGTTTCAAACAGTTTATGTATGCACTGAAGATTTTCATGGATAGACTATTGGCATGCCTTAACAATATGGGAGGGTTTTTGGACTCAAATTTGAGTGACACAATCAATTTCTTCCATCATCACTTCATCATGTAAACCATAAACCCTAATTTTCTTTCAGAGTAACCAATTTGGTTGACGCACATTTTAGGCTTTCGTCGGTCTTTATTCATTTTTATTCCAGGTTATGCATTAATGTATATAAAATGTATCTGCATCATAGCTGTAATGAAAAATCCCTCTATTTCGTTGATTGCTTAAACAACATCATTAAGATACTAGAGGCGAGCAACAGTGACATGTGAATGGGGCCAACATCAAAATGTTTTCAAACTGTATCTGTATGTATTGCAATTTGACCTGGATAGACTATTCACATGCCTTACCGATATGGGATGGTTTCTGGACTCAAATTTGACTGACACACCCACTTTCTTCCATCATTAATGCATCATGTAAACCATAAACCCAACTATTTTTCATATGTTCTAGTAGATATGTTAATGATTCCAAGTTTCATATTTTTATTTGACTGAAGGTACAACTAGTTTGCAAAGTACCAAATTGATATTTCAAGTTGATAAACCAAATATGAAATGAATCCAAGATGCATCATTTGATATCGTTGAAAGAGAGACGAATGTAAATACTCTTGCGATGAATTTGCTATACTATAGACTACAAAAGTTCATCGATAATTTTATGCCATTAGTATGTAATTATGCACAAAAAAAATGGATCTTGGGGGCTACACCATGGTCAAGTAACGATGAACAAGGGATGAAAATTGCATGAGGACTAGACATGTCCAATAGTAGGGACCTGCGAATGGGGCCAATGTTGAAAGTTTTTCAAACAGTTTATGTATGCACTGAAAATTATCATGGATATACTATTGGTATGCCTTGACGATATCAGAGGGTTTCTAGAATCAAATTTGAGTGACAAACCCACTTTCTTCCATCTTCACTTCATCATGTAAACCATAAACCCTAATTTTCTTTCATAGTACCCAATTTGGTTGATGCAAGTTTTAGGCTTTCATCGATCTTTATTCATTTTTATTTTAGGTTCTACATTAATGTATATACAATGTATATGTGTCATAGTTGTGATGAAAAATCCCTCTATTTCATTGATTGCTTAATCAACACCATCAACATACTAGAGGCAACCAACAGTGACATGTGAATGGGGCCAATGTCAAAATGTTTTCAAGTTGTATATGTATGCATTGAAATTTGACCTGGATAGACTATTCGCATGCCTTACCAATATGGGAGGGTTTCTGGACTCAAATTTGAATGACACACCCACTTTCTTCCATCATCAATGCATCATGTAAACCATAAACCCAACTATTTTTCATATGTTCTAGTAGATATGTTAATGATTCCAAGTTTCATATTTGTATTTGACTGAAGGTCCAGCTAGCTTGCAAAGTATCAAATTGAGATTTCAAGTTGATAAACCAAATATGAAATAAATCCAAGCTCCATCATTTGATATCGTCGCAAGAGAGACGAATGTAAAAAATCTTGCGGTGAATTTGCTATACTATCGATGACAAAAGTTCATCAATAATTTTATGCCATTAGTATGTAATTTTGTACAAAAATAATGTATCTTCGGGACTACACCATGGTCAATTAATGAGGACTAGACATGTCCAACACCAGGGACCTGCGAATGGGGCCAACTTTGAAATTTTTTCAAACAGTTTATGTATGCACTGAAATTTTTCATGGATAGACTATTGGCATGCCATAATGATATGGGAGGGTTTCTGGACTCAAATTTGAGTGACACACCCACTTTCTTCCATCATCACTTCATCATGTAAACCATAAACCCTAATTTTCTTTCAGAAAACCCAGTTTGGTTGACACAAGTTTTAGGCTTTCGTCGGTCTTTATTCATTTTGATTTTAGGTTCTACATTAACATATATAAATTGTATCTGTGTCATAGCTGTGATGAAAAATCCCTCTATTTTTTTGTTCGCTTAATCAACACCATCAAGATACTAGACTCGAGCAATAGTGACATGTGAATGGGGCCAACGTCGAAATGTTTTCAAACTGTATCTATATGTATTGAAATTTGACCTGGATAGACTATTCCCATTCCTAACCGATATGGGAGGGTTTTTGGAATCAAATTTTACTAACACACCCACTTTCTTCCATCATCAATGCATCATGTAAACCATAAACACAACTATTTTTCATATATTCTAGTAGATATGTCAATGATTCCAAGTTTCACATTTTTATTTGACTGAAGGTCCAACTATCTTGCAAAGTATCAAACTGATATTTCAAGTCGATAAACCAAATATGAAATGAATCCAAGTTCCATCAATTGATATCGTCGCAAGAGAGACAAATGTAAATAATCTTGCGATGGATTTGCTATACTATCGATGACAAACGTTCATTGATAATTTTATTCCATTAGTATGTAATTATGTTCAAAAATAATGGAACTTGGGGAATACACCATGGTCAAGTAATGAGGAACGAGGAACGAAAATTGCACAAGGACTAGACACGTTCGACAACAGGGACATGCGAATGGGGCCAACTTTGAAATTTTTTCAAATAGTTTTTGTATGAACTGAAACTTTTCATGGATAGACTATTGGCATGCCTTAACGATATGGGAGGGTTTCTGGACTCAAATTTGAGTGACACACCCACTTTCTTCCATCATCAATTCATCATGTAAACCATAAACCCTAATTTTCTTTCAGACTAACCAATTTGGTTGACGCAAGTTTTAGGATTTCATCGGTATTTATTCATTTTTCTTTTAGGTTCTACATTAATGTATATACAATTTATCTGCGTCATAGTTGTGATGAAAAATCCCTCTATTTCGTTGATTGCTTAATCAACATCATTAAGATACTAGAGGCGAGCAACAGTGACATGTGAATGGGGCCAACTTCGAAATGTTTTCAAACAGTATCTGTATGTATTGAAATTTGACCTAGATAGACTATTCCCATGCCTTACCGATATGGGGGGGTTTCTGGACTCAAATTTGACTGACACAACCACTTTCTTCCATCATCAATGCATCATGTAAACCATAAACCCAACGATTGTTCATATGTTCTAGTAGATATGTTAATGATTCCAAGTTTCATATTTGTATTTGAATGAAGGTCTAGCTAGCTTGCAAAGTATCAAATTGATATTTCAAGTTGATAAACCAAATAGGAAATGAATCCAAGCTGCATCATTTGATATCGTTGCAAGAGAGACGAATGTAAAAAATCTTGCGACGAATTTGCTATACTATTGACGAAAAACGTTCATCGATAATTTAATGCCATTAGTATGTAATTTTGTAAAGAAATAATGGATATTTGGCACTACACCATGGTCAATTAACGAGGAATTAGGAATAAAAATTGCACGAGGACTAGACACATCCGACAGCAGGGACCTGCCAATGGGGATAGCGTTGAAATTTTTTCAAACAGTTTCTGTATGCACTTAAAATTTTCATGGATGGACTATTGGAATGCCTTAATGATATGGGAGTGTTTCTGGACTCAAATTTGAGTGACACACCAACTTTCTTCCATCATCACTTCATCATGTAAACCATAAACCCTAATTGTCTTTTATAGTACCCAATTTTGTTGATGGAAGTTTTAGGCTTTCGTCTGTCTTTATTCATTTTGCTTTCAGGTTCTACATTAATGTATATACAATGTATCTACGTCATAGATGTGATGAAAAATCCTTCTATTTCGTTGATTTCTTAATCAACACCATCAAGATACTAGACTCGAGCAACCGTGACATGTGAATGGGGCCAACATCCAAATGTTTTCAAACTGTATCTGTATGCATTGAAATTTGACCTGGATAGACTATTCGCATGCCTTACCGATATGGGAGGTTTTTTGGACTCAAATTTTATCGACACACCGACTTTCTTCCATCATCAATGCATCATGTAAACCCAACTATTTTTCATATCTTCTAATAGATATGTCAATGATTCCAAGTTTCATATTTTTATTTGACTGAAGGTCGAACTAGCTAGCAAAGTATCAAATTAAAATTTCAAATTGATAAACCAAATATGAAATGAATCCAAGATGCATCATTTGATATTGTCGCAAGAGAGACATATGTAACTAATCTTGCGATGAATTTGCTATACTATCGACGACAAAAGTTCAAAGATAATTTTATGCCATTAGTATGTAAATATGTACTAAAATAATGGATCTTGGGGACTACACCATGGTCAAGTAACGAGGAATGAGGAACGAAAATTGCACAAGGACTAGACATGTCTGATAGCAGGGGCCTGCAAATGGGGCCAACGTTGAAATTTTTTCAAACAGTTTTTTCATGCACTGAAATTTTTTCATGGATAGACTATTGGCATGCCTTAACAATATGGGAGGATTTTTGGACTCAAATTTGAGTGACACAGCCACTTTCTTCCATCATTACTTCATCATGTAAAACATAAACCCTAATTTTCTTTTAGACTACCCAATTTGGTTGACGCAAGTTTTAGGATTTCGTCGGTCTTTATTCATTTTTCTTTCAGGTTCTACATTAATGTATATACAATGTATCCGTGTCATAGTTGTGATGAAAAATCCCTCTATTTCATTGATTTCTTAATCAACACCATCAAGATACTAGAGGCGTGCAATAGTGATATGTGAATGGGGCCAACGTCGAAATGTTTTCAAACTGTATCTGTATGCATTGAAATTTGACCTGGATAGACTATTCACATGCCTTACCGATATGGGAGGGTTTTTGGACTCAAATTTTACTGAGACACCCACTTTCTTCCATCATCAATGCATCATGTAAACCATAAACCCAACTATTTTTCATATGTTCTAGTAGATATGTTAATGATTCCAAGTTTCATATTTGTATTTGACTGAAGGTCCAGCTAGCTTGCAAAGTATCAAATTGATATTTCAAGTTGATAAACCAAATATGAAATGAATCCAAGATGCATCATTTGATATCGTCGCAAGAGAGACAAATGTAAATAATCTTGCAACGAATTTTCTATACTATCGACGACAAACGTTCATCGATAATTTTATGCCATTAGTATGTAATTATGTACAAAAATAATTTATCTTGGGAAGTACACCATGGTCAAATAACGAGGAACGAGGAACGAGAATTACATGATGATTAGAGACATCCAACAACATGGACCTGTGAATTTGGCCAACGTTGAAATGTTTTCAAATAGTTTCTATATGCACTGAAAATTTTCATGGATAGAATATTGAAATGTCTTAACTATATGGGAGGGTTTATGGACTCAATTTTGAGTGACACATGTCACACCCACTTTCTCTCATCATCACTTCATCATGTAAACCATAAACCCTAATTTTCTTTCAGAGTACCCAATTTGGTTAATGCAAGTTTTAGGATTTCGTCGGTCTTTATTCATTTTTATTTCAGGTTCTACATTAATGTATATAATATGTATCTACATCATAGTTGTGATGAAAAATCCCTCTATTTCGTTGATTTCTTAATCAACATCATCAAGATACTAGAGGAAAGCAACATTGACATGCGAATGGGGCCAACGTCGAAATGTTTTCAAACTGTATATGTATGCATTGAAATTTGACATCGATAGAATATTCGCATGCCTTACTAATATGGGAGGGTTTCTGGACTAAAATTTGACTGACACACCCACTTTCTTCCATCATCAATGCATCATGTAAACCATAAACCCAATGATTTGTCATATGTTCTAGTAGATATGTTAATGATTCCAAGTTTCATATTTGTATTTGACTGAAGGTCTAGCTATCTTGCAAAGTATCAAATTGAGATTTCAAGTTGATAAACCCAATATGAAATGAATCCAAGATGCATCATTTGATATCGTCGCAAGAAAGATGAATGTAAATACTCTTGCAACGAATTTGCTATATTATCGACGACAAAAGTTCATCGATAATTTTATGCCATTAGTATGTAATTATGTAAAAAACTAATGGATCTTGGGGACTACACCATGGTCAAGTAGAAAGCAACCAAGAATGAAAATTGCATAAGGACTAGACACGTTTGACAGCAGGGACCTGTGAATGGGGCCAACTTTGAAATTTTTTCAAATAGTTTCTGTATGCACTAAAAATTTTCATGGATAGACTATTGGCATGCCCTAACGATATGGGAGGGTTTCTGGACTCAAATTTGAGTGACACACCCACTTTCTTCCATCCTCAATTCATCATGTAAACCATAAACCCTAATTTTCTTTTAGAGTACCCAATTTGGCTGACGCAAGTTTTAGGCTTTCATCGGTCTTTATTCATTTTTCTTTTAGGTTGTACATTAATGTATATACAATTTATCTGCGTCATAGTTGTGATGAAAAATCCCTCTATTTCGTTGATTTCTTAATCAACATCATTAAGATACTAGAGGCGAGCAACAATGACATGTGAATGGGGCCAACTTCGAAATGTTTTCAAACCGTATCTGTATGTATTGAAATTTGACCTGGATAGACTATTCCCATGCCTTACCGATATGGGGGGGTTTCTGGAATCAAATTTCACTGACACACCCACTTTCTTCCATCATCAATGCATCATGTAAACCATAAACCCAACGATTTTTCATATGTTCTAGTAGATATGTTAATGATTCCAAGTTTCATATTTTTATTTGAATGAAGGTCTAGCTAGCTTGCAAAGTATCAAATTGAGATTTCAAGTTGATAAACCAAATAGGAAATGAATCCAATATGCATCATTTGATATCGTCGCAAGAGAGACGAATGTAAAAAATCTTGCGACGAATTTTCTATACTATCGACGAAAAAAGTTCCTCGATAATTTTATGCCATTAGTATGTAATTTTGTACAGAAATAATGGATCTTTGGGAATACACCATGTTCAATTAACGAGGAATGAGGAATAAAAATTGCACGAGGAATAGACACATCCGACAGCAGGAACCTGCGAATGGGGCCAACGTTGAAATTTTTTCGAACAGTTTCTGTATGCACTTAAAATTTTCATGGATAGACTATTGGAATGCCTTAATGATATGGGAGTGTTTCTGGACTCAAATTTGAGTGACACACCAACTTTCTTCCATCATCACTTCATCATGTAAACTATAAACCCTAATTGTCTTTTATAGTACCCAATTTTGTTGGCACAAGTTTTAGGCTTTCGTTCGTCTTTATTCATTTTGCTTTCAGGTTCTACATTAATGTATATACAATGTATCTGCGTCATAGATGTGATGAAAAATCCTTCTATTTCGTTGATTTCTTAATCAACACCATCAAGATACTAGACTAGAGCAACAGTGACATGTGAATGGGGCCAACATCCAAATGTTTTCAAACTGTATATGTATGCATTGAAATTTGACCTGGATAGACTATTCGCATGCCTTACCGATATGGGAGGTTTTATGGACTCAAATTTTATTGACAGACCCACTTTCTTCCATCATCAATGCATCATGTACACCATAAACCCAACTATTTTCATATCTTCTAGTAGATATGTCAATGATTCCAAGTTTCATATTTTTATTTGACTGAAGGTCGAACTAGCTTGCAAAGTATCAAATTAACATTTCAAGTTGATAAACCAAATATGAAATGAATCCAAGATGCATCATTTGATATTGTTGCAAGAGAGACATATGTAAATAATCTTGCGCCGAATTTGCTACACTATCGACGACAAAAGTTCAACGATAATTTTATGCCATTAGTATGTAAATATGTACTAAAATAATGGATCTTGGGGACTACACCATGGTAAAGTAACGAGGAATGAGGAACGAAAATTGCACGAGAACTAGACATGTCCGACAGCAGGGACCTACAAATGGGGCCAACCTTGAAATTTTTTCAAAATTTTTTTGCATGCAATGAAAATTTTCATGGATAGACTATTGGCATGCCTTAACAATATGGGAGGATTTTTGGACTCAAATTTGAGTGGCACACCCACTTTATTCCATCATCACTTCATCATGTAAACCATAAACCCTAATTTTCTTTTAGAGTACACAATTTGGTTGACGCGAGTTTTAGGCTTTCGTCGGTCTTTATTCATTTTTATTTCAGGTTCTACATTAATGTATATACAATGTATCTGCGTCATAGTTGTGATGAAAAATCCATCTATTTCATTGATTACTTAATCAACATCATTACGATACTAGAGGCGAGCAACAGTGACATGTGAATGGGGCCAACATGTTTTCAAACTATATCTATATGTATTGAAATTTGACCTAGATAGACTATTCACATGCCTTACCAATATGGGATGGTTTCTGGTCTCAAATTTGACTGACACACCCACTTTCTTCCATCATCAATGCATCATGTAAACCATAAACCCAACTGTTTTTCATATGTTCTAGTAGATATGTTAATGATTCCAAGTTTCATATTTTTATTTGACTGAAGGTACTACTAGTTTGCAAAGTATAAAATTGATATTTCATGTTGATAAACCAAATATGAAATGAATCCAAGATGCATCATTTGGTATCATCGCAAGAGAGACGAATGTAAATACTCTTGCTACGAATTTGCTATACTATAGACGAGAAACGTTCATTGATAATTTTATGCCATTAGTATGTAATTATGTAAAAAAATAATAGATCTTGGGGACGACACCATGTTCAAGTAATGGGGAACGAGGAATGAAAATTACATGAGGACTAGACACGTCCAATAGTGGGGACCTGCGAATGGGGCCAACGTTGAAATTTTTTCAAACAGTTTATGTATGCACTGAAAATTATCATGGATAGACTATTGGCATGCCTGGACGATATGGGAGGGTTTCTGAACTCAAATTTGAGTGACACACCCACTTTCTTCCATCATCACTTCATCATGTAAACCATAAACCCTAATTTTCTTTCCGAGTACCCAATTTGGTTGACGCAAGTTTTAGGATTTCATCGATCTTTATTCATTTTGATTTCATGTTCTAGATTAATGTATATACAATGTATCTGTGTCATAGTTTTCATGAAAAATCCCTCTATTACGTTGATTGTTTAATCAACACCATCAAGATACTAGAGGCAAGCAACAGTGATATGTGAATGGGGCCAACTTCGAAATGTTTTCAAACTGTATCTGTATGCATTGAAATTTGACCTGGATAGACTATTCGCATTCCTTACCGATATGGGATGGTTTCTGGACTCAAATTTTACTGACACACCCACTTTCTTCCATCATCAATGCATCATGTAAACCATAAAACCAACTATTTTTCATATGTTCTAGTAGATATGTAAATGATTCCAAGTTTCATATTTGTATTTGACTAAAGGTACAACTAGCTTGCAAAGTATCAAATTGAGATTTCAAGTTGATAAACCAAATATGAAATGAATCCAAGATGCATCATTTGATATCATCGCAAGAGAGACAAATGTAAATAATCTTGCAACGAATTTTCTATACTATTGACGACAAACGTTCATCGATAATTTTATGCCATTAGTATGTAATTTTTTATGCCATTAGTATGTAATTATGTAAAAAAATAATTTATCTTGGGAAGTACACAATGGTCAAATAACGAGGAACGAGGAACGAAAATTGCACGACGACTAGAGACATCCAACAACAGGGACCTGTGAATTTGGCCAACGTTGAAATGTTTTCAAATAGTTTCTATATGCACTGAAAATTTTCATGGATAGAATATTGAAATGCCTTAACGATATGGGAGGGTTTATGGACTCAATTTTGAGTGACACATGTCACACCCACTTTATTTCATCATAAATTCATCATGTAAACCATAAACCCTAATTTTCTTTTAGAGTACCCAATTTGGTTAATGCAAGTTTTAGGCTTTCGTCGGTCTTTAGTCATTTTTATTTCAGGTTCTACATTAATGTATATACAATGTATCTAAATCATAGTTGTGATGAAAAATCCCTCTATTTCATTGATTGCTTAATCAACATCATCAAGGTACTAGAGGAAAGAAACATTGACATGTGAATGGGGCCAATGTCGAAATGTTTTCAAACTGTATATGTATGCATTGAAATTTGACCTGGATAGAATATTCGCATGCCTTACTGATATGGGAGGGTTTCTGGACTAAAATTTGACTGACAAACCCACTTTCTTCCATCATCAATGCTTCATGTAAACCATAAACCCAATGATTTTTCATATGTTCTAGTAGATATGTTAATGATTCCAAGTTTCATATTTGTATTTGACTGAAGGTCTAGCTATCTTGCAAAGTATCAAATTGAGATTTCAAGTTGATAAACCCAATATGAAATGAATCCAAGATGCATCATTTGATATCGTCGCAAGAAAGATGAATGTAAATACTCTTGCGACGAATTTGCTATACTATCGACGACAAAAGTTCATCGATAATTTTATGCCATTAGTATGTAATTATGTACAAAACTAATGGATCTTGGGGACTACACCATGGTCAAGTAACGAGCAACCAAGAATGAAAATTGCATAAGGACTAGACACGTTCGACAGTAGGGACCTACGAATGGGGCCAATGTTGAAATTTTTTCAAACCATTTCTGTATTCACTGAAAATTTTCATGGATAGACTAGTGGCAAACCTTAACGATATGTGAGGGTTTCTGGACTCAAATTTGAGTGACACGTCCACTTTCTTCCATCATCACTTCATCATGTAAACCATAAACTCTAATTTTCTTTCAAAGTACCCAATTTGGTTGACGCAAGTTTTAGGCTTTTGTCGATATTTATTCATTTTGCTTTAAAGTTCTAGACTAATGTATATAAAATGTATCTGCTTCATAGTTGTGATGAAAAATCCCTCTACTTCATTAATTTCTTAATCATCACCATCAAGATACTAGAAGCGAGCAACAGTGACCTGTGAATGGGGCCAACGTCGAAATGTTTTCAAACTGTATCTGTATGCATTGAAATTTGACCTGGATAGACTATTCGCATGCCTTACTGATATGGGAGGGTTTCTGGACTCAAATTTGACTGCCACACCCACTTTCTTAAATCATCAATGGATCATGTAAACCATAAACCCAACTATTTTTCATATGTTCTAGTAGATATGTTAATGATTCCAAGTTTCATATTTGTATTTGACTGAAGGTCCAGCTAGCTTGCAAAGTATCAAATTGAGATTTCATGTTGAAAAACCAAATATGAAATGAATCCAAGCTGCATCATTTGATATCGTCGCAAGAGAGACGAATGTAAAAAATCTGGCAATGAATTTGTTGTACTATCGACGACAAAAGTCCATCGATAATTTTATGGCATTAGTATGTAATTTTGTACAAAAATAATGGATCTTGGGGAGTACACCATGGTCAATTAACGAGGAACGAGGAACGAAAATTGCACGAGGAATAGACACGTCCGACACTAGGGACCTACGAATGGGGCCAACTTTGAAATTTTTTCAAATAGTTTCTGTATGCACTGAAACTTTTCATGGATAGACTCTTGGCATGCCTTAATGATATGGGAGGGTTTCTAGACTCAAATTTGAGGGACACACCCACTTTCTTCCATCATCACTTCATCATGTAAACCATAAACCCTAATTTTCTTTTAGAGTACCCAATTTGGTTGACGCAAGTTTTAGGCTTTCATCGGTCTCTATTCATTTTGATTTCAAGTTTTACATTAATGTATATACAATGTATCTGCATCATAGTTGTGATGAAAAATCCCTCTATTTCGTTGATTGCTTAATCAATTTCATCAAGATACTAGAGGCGAGCAACATTGACATGTGAATGGGGCCAACGTCGAAATGTTTTCAAACTGTATATGTATGCATTTAAATTTGACCTAGCTAAAATATTCGAATGCCTTACCGATATGGGAGGGTTTATAGAATCAAATTTGACTGACACGCCCACTTTCTTCCATCATCAATGCATCATGTAAACCATAAACCCAACTATTTTTCATATGTTTTAGTAGATAAGTTAATGATTCCAAGTTTCATATTTGTATTTGACTGAAGGTCCAACTATCTTGCAAAGTATCAAATTGATATTTCAAGTTGATAAACCAAATATGAAATGAATCCAAGATGCATCATTTGATATCGTCGCAACAAAGACGAATGTAAATACTCTTGCGACGAATTTCCTGTACTATCGACGACAAAATTTCATCGATAATTTTATGCCATTAGTATGTAATTATGTACAAAAATAATTGATCTTTGGGACTACACCATGGTAAAGTAATGAGCAACGAGGAATGGAAATTTCATGAGGACTAGACACGTTCAACAGTAGGGACCTGCGAATGGGACCAGCGTTGAAATTTTTTCAAACAATTTCCGTATGCACTGAAAATTTTCATGCATAGACTATTATAATGCCTTAACGATATGGCAGGGTTTCTGGATTCAAATTTGAGTGACACACCCACTTTCTTCCATCATCACTTCATCATGTAAACCATAAACCCTAATTTTCTTTTAGAGTACCCAATTTGGTTGACGCAAGTTTTAGGCTTTTGTCGGTCTTTATTCATTTTTCCTTCAGGTTCTACATTAATGTATATAAAATGTATCTATGTCATAGTTGTGATGAAAAATCCCTCTATTTCCTTGATTTCTTAATCAACATCATTAAGATACTAGAGGCGAGCAACAGTGACATGTGAATGGGGCCAACATCGAAATGTTTTCAAACTGTATCTGTATGTATCGAAATTTGACCTGGATAGACTATTCGCATGCCTTACTGATATGGGAGGTTTTTTGGACTCAAATTTGACTGACATGCCCACTTTCTTCCATCATCAATGCATCATGTAAACCATAAACCCAACTATTTTTCATATGTTCTAGTAGATATGTTAATGATTCCAAGTTTCATATTTGTATTTGACTGAAGGTACTGCTAGTTTACAAAGCATCAAATTGAGATTTCATGTTAATAAACCAAATATGAAATGAATCCAAGCTGCATCATTTGATATCGTCACAAGAGAGATGAACGTAAATACTCTTGCGACGAATTTTCTATACAATAGACGAAAAAAGTTCATCGATAATTTTATGCCATTAGTATGTAATTTTGTACAAAAATAATGGATCTTGGGGACTACACCATGGTCAAGTAATGGGGAACAAGGAATGAAAATTGCACGAGAAATAGACACGTCCGACAGTAGGGACCTGCGAATGGGGCCAACATTGAAATTTTTTCAAATAGTTTATGTATGCACTGAAAATTATCATAGATAGACTATTGGCATGCCTTGACGATATGGGAGGGTTTTTGGACTCAAATTTGAGTGACACACCCACTTTCTTCCATAATCACTTCATCATGTAAACCATAAACCTTAATTTTCTTTTAGAGTACCCAATTTTGTTGACCCAAGTTTTAGGCTTTTATCGATCTTTATTCATTTCTCTTTTAGGTTCTACATTAATGTATATACAATGTATCTATGTCATAGTTGTGATGAAAAATCCCTCTATTTCGTTGATTGCTTAATCAAAACCATCAAGATACTAGAGGCGAGCAACATTGATATGTGAATGGGGCCAACTTCGAAATTTTTTCAAACTGTATCTGTATGCATTGAAATTTGACCTGGATAGACTATTCACATGCCTTACCAACATGGGAGGGTTTCTGGACTCAAATTTTACTGACACACCCACTTTCTTCCATCATCAATGCATCATATAAACCATAAACCCAACTATTTTTCATATGTTCTAGTAGATATGTTAATGATTCCAAGTTTCATATTTGTATTTGACTGAAGGTCCAGCTAGCTTGCAAAGTATCAAATTGATATTTCAAGTTGATAAACAAAATATGAAATGAATCCAAGATGCATCATTTGATATCGTCGCAAGAGAGACAAATGTAAATAATCTTGCAATGAATTTTCTATACTATCGACGACAATTGTTCATTGATAATTTTATGAGATTAGTATGTAATTATGTACAAAAATAATTTATCTTGGGAACTACACCATGTTCAAATAACGAGGAACGAGGACCGAAAATTGCACGACGACTAGAGACGTCCAACAGCAGGGACCTAGGAATTTGGCCAACGTTGAAATGTTTTCAAACAATTTCTGTATGCACTGAAAATTTTCATGGATAGAATATTGACATGCCTTAATGATATGGGAGGGTTTATGGACTCAAATTTGAGTGACACACCCGCTTTATTTTGTCATCACTTCATCATGTACACCATAAACCCTAATTTTCTTTCAAAGTACCCAATTTGGTTAACACAAGTTTTAGGCTTTCCTCAGTCTTTATTCATTTTTATTTCAGGTTCTACATTAATGTATCTACATCATTATTGTGATGAAAAATCCATCTATTTCGTTGATTTCTTAATCAACATCATCAAGATACTAGAGGAAAGCAACATTGACATGTGGATGGGGTCGACGTCGAAATGTTTTCAAACTATATATGTATGCATTGAAATTTTACCTGGATAGAGTATTCGCATGTCTTACCGATATGGGGGGGTTTCTGGACTCAAATTTGACTAACACGCCCACTTTCTTCCATCATCAATGCATCATGTAAACCATAAACCCAACTATTTTTCATATGTTGTAGTAGATATGTTAATGATTCCAATTTTCATATTTGTATTTGAATGAAGGTCCAACTATCTTGCAAAGTATCAAATTGAGATTTCAAGTTGATAAACCAAATATGAAATGAATCCAATATGCATCATTTGATATCGTCGCAAGAAAGATGAATGTAAATACTCTTGCGACAAATTTGCTATACTATCGACAACAAAAGTTCATCGATAATTTTATTCCATTAGTATGTAATTATGTACAAAACTAACGTATCTTTGGGACTACACCATGGTCAAGTAACGAGCAACAAGGAATGAAAATTTCATGAGGACTAGACACGTTCGACAGTAGGGACCTACGAATGGGGCCAACGTTGAAATTTTTTCAAACAATTTTTGTATGCACTGAAAATTTTCATGGATAGACTATTGGCCTACCTTAATGATATGGGAGGGTTTCAGGACTCAAATTTGAGTGACACGCCTACTTTCTTCCATCATCACTTCATCATGTAAACCATAAACCCTAATTCTCTTTCAGAGTACCCAAGTTGGTTGACACAAGTTTTAGGATTTTGTCGATCTTTATTCATTTTGCTTTCAGGTTCTACATTAATGTATATACAATATATCTGCTTCATATTTGTGATGAAAAATCTCTCTATTTCATTAATTTCTTAATCAACACCTTCAAGATACTAGAGGCGAGCAACAGTGACCTGTGAATGGGGCCAACGTTGAAATGTTTTCAAACTGTATCTGTATGCATTGAAATTTGACCTGAATAGACTTTTTTCATGCCTTACCAATATGGGAGGGTTTATGGACTCAAATTTGACTGCCACACTGACTTTATTCCATCATCAATGCTTTATGTAAACCATAAACCTGACTATTTTTCATATGTTGTAGTAGATATGTTAATGATTCCAAGTTTCATATTTGTATTTGACTGAAGGTCTAGCTAGCTTGAAAAGTATCAAATTGAGATTTCAAGTTGATAAACCAAATATGAAATGAATCCAAGCTGCATCATTTGATATCGTCGCAAGAGAGACGAATGTAAAAAATCTTGCGATGAATTTGCTATACTATCGACGACAAAAGTTCACCAATAATTTTGTGCCATTAGTATGTAATTTTGTACAAAAATAATGGATCTTGGGGACTACACCATGGTTAATTAACGAGGAACGAGGAACAAAAATTGCACGAGGCCTAGACAAGTCCGACACCAGGGTCCTGCGAATGGGGCCAACTTTGAAATTTTTTCAAACAAATTCTCTATGCACTGAAACTTTTCATGGATAGACTATTGGCATGCCTTAACGATATGGGAGGTTTTCTGGACTCAAATTTGACTGACACGCCCACTTTATTCCATAATCACTTCATCATGTAAACCATAAACCCTAATTTTCTTTTAGAGTACCCAGTCTCGCTGACACAAGTTTTAGGCTTTCGTCGGTCTTTATTCATTTTGATTTCAGGTTTTACATTAATGTATATACAATGTATCTATGTCACAACTGTGATGAAAAATCCCTCTATTTCATTGATTTCTTAATCAACACCATCAAGATACTAGACTCGAGCAACAGGGACATGTGAATGGGGCCAACGCCGAAATGTTTTCAAACTGTATCTATATGCATTGAAATTTGACGTGGATAGACTATTCACATGCCTTAATGGATCTTGGGGACTACACCATGGTCAAGTAACGAGGAATGAGGAATGAAAATTGCACGAGGACTAGACATGTCTGACAACAGGGACCTGCGAATGGGGCCAACGTTGAATTTTTTTCAAACAGTTTTTGTATGCACTGGAAATTTTCATGGATAGACTATCATGTAAACCATAAAACCTAATTTTCTTTCAGAGTACGCAATTTGGTTAACGCAAGTTTTAGGCTGTCATCGATCTTTATTCATTTTTCTTTCAGGTTCTACATTAATGTATATACAATGTATGTGTGTCATAGTTGTGATGAAAAATCCCTCTATTTCGTTGATTTCTTAATCAACACCATCAAGATACTAGAGGCGAGCAACAGTGACATGTGAATGGGGCCAACATCGAAATGTTTTCAAACTATATCTGTATGTATTGAAATTTGACCTGGATAGACTATTCACATGCCTTACCGATATGGGAGGGTTTCTGGACTCAAATTTGACTGACACACCCACTTTCTTCCATCATCAATGAATCATGTAAACCATAAACCCAACTATTTTTCATATGTTCTAGTAGATATGTTAATGATTCCAAGTTTCATATTTGTATTTGACTGAAGGTCCAGCTAGCTTGCAAATTATCAAATTGATATTTCAAGTTGATATACCAAATATGAAATGAATCCAAGTTGCATCATTTGATATCATCGCAAGAGAGACGAATGTAAATAATCTTGCGACGAATTTGCTATACTATCGAAGACAAAAGTTCATCGATAATTTTATGCCATTAGTATGTAATTTTGTACAAAAATAATGGATCTTGGGGACTACACCATTGTCAAGTAACGAGGAATGTGGACTGAGGAATGGAAATTGCACGAGCACTAGACACGTCCGACAGCAGGGACCTGTGAATGGGGCCAATGTTGAAATTTTTTCAAACAGTTTTTGTATGCACTGGAAATTTTCATGGATAGACTATTGGCATGCCTTAACTATATGGGAGGTTTTCTAGACTCAAATCTAAGTGACACGCCCACTTTTTTCCATCATCACTTCATCATGTAAACCATAAACCCTAATTTTCTTTTAGAGTACCCAATTTGGTTGACGCAAGTATTAGGCTTTCGTCGGTCTTTCTTTATTTTACTTTCAGGTTATACTTTAATGTATATACAATGTATCTACGTCATAGTTGTGATGAAAAATCCCTCTATTTTGTTGATCTCTTAATCAACACCATCAAGATACTAGAGGCAAGTAACAGTGACGTGTGAATGGGACCAACGTCGAAATGTTTTCAAACTGTATCTGTATGCATTGAAATTTGACCTGGATAGACTATTTGCATGCCTTACCGATATGGGAGGGTTTCTGGACTCAAATTTGACTGACACGCCCACTTTCTTCCATCATCAATGCATTATGTAAACCATAAACCCTAATTTTCTTTGAGAGTACCCAATTTGGTTGACGCAAGTTTTAGGATTTCATTGTTCTTTTATATGTCTCATCAACCTTTAGTATTTTTCATTGTTTGGTCAATTTTTATTCATTGAGGGGATAAGATGATGCATTCTTGAAATTTCCTCGAGCTCTTCCAATATTTCCTTGTATTTTATTATTGTAAATGTCGTCAACTATCTACCATAACATCTAAGAAAGGAAACAATTTTTCTAATGGAATATTCCCACCAAATTAGAATTCAACCTTTGTCCCCTCGGGAACTTGGACTTAACTTGCATATTTTGGGGTGGATAACTTCCCCCACTCCCCTATTGAACAACGGGTTAGCTTCCATATTTATAGGTGTTGTTTAAGGTTGGTTGTCATTGATGTCAACCCTTGAAGAAAGACCCGTAGCACAAAGGTTTGGATAATGGACCCAATAGTCTTTGATGTAAATATGAATCATTATTTCTTTTCCATGGTTGATAAGAAGTAAATATGGATGAACTCCAAAGTGGTCCCCTTATGGTGAAATCCCTCACAAGAAGACGCTTTATGGAGTAAGAGAACCCATGCTTAATTGTGGAATAATGAGATGAAGGAAAGTGAACTTGTCAGGGAAAATATCCTAGATGGATAGTTCTTGTCATGTCATTTCCAGTGGTATGTGGAATGTCACGTAATTCCTCACGGTTAGAGAGTTATGGCCATCAGAAGTTGGAGACCCCAGGTTTGGGAAATGAACCCAAGTTTGTTTGATGGGTAATGGTATGAGTTATGATATATTTTCAGATAATACTATTCTATATGGATAGTACATGTAATTTTATTTCTGGTGGTATCTAGAACATCACATAACTCCTCACGTTTTGAGAGTTATGGCCTTACAAAGTTGGAGGACCCTCATATGTCATCTAGAAGCCCCAAAACGTCAAAGTAATGAAAGTGGTTTAAGAGATTTAAAAAGGTAAATAATAAAGTGAAGTGATGAGTGTATTATAATTCAAAGTGAATACAAAATAAATTATTTCAATAAT